>JANHMN010000003.1:17898873-17954120 GCA_030674055.1 Rhabdomys pumilio
ACACACACACACACACACACACACACACACACACACACACACACACACACAAATAGCTTTCTGTTCCTCGATTGGTCCTTTTGTCTGAGGCAGACACCTAGCTGGTCTGCTCTCATGAAGACACCATATCCTGAGCCATCCTAAAGGAACCACTGCACTCAGTGAATCAGGTAAGAACCCTCTTCCACAGCACAACCTCATAGAAATAGGAGGGGAGATGGGACAAAGGGTTTTTCTTTTTTGGGGGGGGGAATGGGAGAGGAGATAACATTGAAAGATAAATAAATAAAATATCCAATTAAAAAAAAACAGATAATGGGTCTGGCAATTGTAGTTGAGCAGTCAAGACTTTTTGTCAACAATTTATTACAGGGATTTCATATAATCCTCCAAGGACAAGGTATTGTGGAAGAAGCCCATGGACCTTTAAAAAGATTGGTGAGAACTGTTGCTGAGACTAAGAATGATGCCAACCTTTGAGCTTGCTGAGTGCCCTTGCCAGGGGCCACCCCCTTCCCCCCCCCCCCCCCCCCCCCCCCCCCCCCCCGCTTGGGGGTGAGGGTGAGAGAAGCTTCCTCTTTCTTTTCCTCCTCCCACCGGTTCTTCTCGAGGCAGCCCCTATGCTACTGTAGCTGATCTGCAGTCAGCGATCCTGTGGCCAGAAACTGGCACTTGCATCCCAGCCCTAAAACCAGCAAAGGGTTAAGTAAATAGCTTTATATTATCCTAAAATCTTCTGTGGCTAAAAGACTGGAGGCTAGGGTGGTTAACACCTGTAGCCTAACAGCAGAGGATTGGCCTTTGTTCTATCTCAGCAGGAACTGCTGGGCTCTTACTTGAGGCTGCATTGCAGGAAGAAAAGACACTTAGAAAAGTTGCTGTAGAGTTTATTAAGTGTAAAAATTATCCTATGAAAGCTATCTGAGGGGAAACTTGAAAAATCCTGAGTGGGGAAGAAGAAAAGATTCTAACAAAGTAAAAATTCTAAGGGAGAAAAATTCTAGGCAGGGGGAAGGGAAAGGGTGACGGGGTCTTAACTAACTGATTCCTAACTTGCTATTCTAACTCCATTCTAACTAACCTAACTCACTATTCTAACTAACTCTTTGTCTTTGACTTCAGTATTTATACATCATTCAGAGCACATGATCACATGTTACAAAGTTCATCACAAGTTTACACCAAAATTCAAATCATAAATTGAAATAGAAGTTTACAACACAGAATGTGTACATGAATATCCATTAGGAGTAATTATCTAGCTAGACATTCATCACCTGTCTAGCTCCACAGGTTCACAGAAAGTTTGAAACTATAACTTAAGAAATTAGTGAAGTTTTGTGTAGATAAACCCAGGCAATATTTTTTCTTCTGTCCTGGTACCTATAATAAATTGTGGATTCCCTTAGTGATCTTGATTAATTGTTTTATGACCTCTTGGAATGTGCTCTAAGCAAGAGAAGGTCTTGTAACTATCTTTTTCAGGGCAATTAATTTATAACACTCGGGAGACTGGCAGAGTTCTCTTTGCAGTTTCCACTATGCCTGAGGGACTTAATAGCAGTCCCGATATAAAAGAGCTTAGTAATCATTGATATAATTTTAGGAATTCTTATAGGATCATCATTAAGACTTAAGAAGTCATCTATTTGTCTATATAGTATCATTACAAGACAGTACATCTTCGTGGATCTGCAGAGATCTGCTACACAGGGGTGTGCTATTGCTTAGTGATAGTTTCATATGTGCCGGGGGCCATTCACCCCTCCCTGGCTTGGGGTGAGAGGGGGAGAGATGCAGCTTCTTCTTCTTTCTTCTCCTCCTCCCACGGTCCGGTTCTTCTCGAGGTAGCCCCTAGGCTGCTGCTGTGTGCTGATCTGCAGTCAGGGATCTTGGGGCCTAAGACTGGCACTAGTATCCCAACCCTAAGACCAGCAAGGGGTTAAGTAAATAGTTTTGTGCTATCCTAAAAACATCTTCTGAGGGTAAGAGACTGCAGGCTAGGGTGATTAACACCTGCAGCCTAACTGCAGAGAATTAGGCAACTGGCCTTTGTTCTATCTCAGCAGGAACTGCTGGGCTCTAACTTGAGGCTGGCTTGCAGGAAGAAAAGACACTTAGAAAAGTTGCTATAGATTTATTAAGTGTAAAAGGTATCCTATGAAAGCTATCTGAGGGAAAACATGGAAAGGTCCTGAGTGGGGAAGAAGAAAAGATTCTAACAAAGTAAAAACTCTAAGAGAGAAAAATTCTAGGCAGGGGAAAATGGAAAGGACGATGGGTTCCTAACTGACTGACTGACTGACTCACTCACTCACTCACTCACTCACTCACTCACTCACTATTCTAACTCACTGACTAACTCTATTCTAACTAACCTATTCTAACTCTATTCTAACTAACTCTACTCTATCTAACTATTCTAACTCTCTCTACTCTAACTCTGTCTTTGTTAGAGTATTTTATATTTATATATATAAAGTATAATATATTTATAAATATAAAGTATTTATAAATACTTTGTTCAGTATTTATACACCATTCAGAATACATGATCACATGTTACAAAGTTCATCACAAGATCACACCAAAATTCAAATCATAAATTGAAATGGAAGTTTACAACACAGAATGTTTACATGAATATTCATTAGGAGTAATTATCTAGCTAGACATTCATTACCTGTCTAGCTCCACAGGTTCGCAGAAAGTTTGAAACTATAACTTAAGAAATTAGTGAAGTTTTGTATAGATAAACCCAGTCAATATTTTCTCTTCTGTCCTTGTACCTATAATAAATTGTGGGTTTCCTCTAGTAACCTAGGCTAATTGTTTTATGACCTCTTGGAATGTGCTCTAAGCAGGAGAAGGTCTAGGGGCAATTAACTGATAACACTCAGGAGACTGGCAGAGTTCTCATTGCAGTTTCGACTATGCCTGAGGGACTTAATAGCAGTCCTGTTATAAAAGAGCTTAGTAATCATTGATATAATTTTAGGAATTCTTATAGGATCATCATTAAGACTTAAGAAGTCATCTATTTGTCTATATAGTATCATTACAAGACAGTACATCTTCGTGGATCTGCAGAGATCTGCTACACAGGGGTGTGCTATTGCTTAGTGATAGTAGCAAATGTCTAATAATAATAATAATGGGAAAAGCATATTAATAGCAGGAATCTTTCCTAAAATCACGTCCACCACAGCCTTGCTAATGGGGCACACTCGTCGCAGATTATATAATAATCTGAGGCAAGCATTTCAGGATGATCATCTGCCAATTATTAGCTTGTCCCATTATGGCTCCTGACATGCCCTGACAAGGGTAACTGGGGAGCTATATTGGACATATGTTCCTGACCCACCTTTGCTTGATTATATGCCAGATGGGACAAGCTGCCTTGCCTCAAGTTTTTAGACCTCATGGGATAGAGAATTGAAAAGAGAAATTATGTCTCTTGTATTCTTCTTAAAGGTGACCAGCTATTAGGACTCAATCATGTACTGGTCTAGAAATCAATCCAATATGGGAAACAACAGTCTACTTTTGAAAGACTGAATCTGGACTTTGTCAGAGACATATTTGGAAGTTAGCTGTATCTCACTATGATGTTATGATAGCAAGAGATAAAGTTGGGACAGGATCTAGATTTCAAACAAGGGTTAGTGCATGTTTTAAGGCTCTTTTATTTTTTTGCATTTTTTATTGGATATTTTATTTACATTTCAGATGCCATCCCTTTTCCCCATTTCCCCTCCCTAGAAAACCCCTATCCCGTGCCCCCTTTTCCTTTTTGCTTTTATACAATTTTTTAAATGTTAATCAAAGGCTTTATAAGTATGGTAATGCTCAATCATAAGTGTAACCCAATACCCTACCTAGATATATAAACTATCTTTGACTGGTGGAGACATGTGAACATCTCTCAAGGCTCTTTTAATTGTCAAGATTAAATTGGTTTTGTCTCTTCTACAGTATTTATTGTAAATTGCATTGAATGTATAATTTCCAATTACATTAGTGTGTTGAAACCTGGCATGTCTGTTATGGGGTCTATCAATGAGCTTTTGTCTCACTGCCCTGAGTATTAGAAAACCTTGATTCTCTGAAAAAAACTTGAAAGTGCTGGAAGAAGTGAGTTGGGCTTTAAACAGAAGCAAGAGGGTAGCAGGCTTGATTTTTGCTGGTATAACAGCTTTAATTACATTAATTGCTAGCACCACTGCTTCTGCAATAGCATTGACACAAGGAGTTAAGACAACTATATTTGTTAACCATCTAGCAATAAAACAAAAATGTTACTAATGTATTGAGTATACAAAAGGATCTGGAACAACAAATGAAGCTCTAAAACCCATTCAAATTATCTGAAGGAGGTTCAGGGTTCAAGAGTTAGGAGCTATCCCAAGTGTCATGACAAATATTATTGGAGTAGTGTTACTTTTGAAATTTACAATGATTGTCATTATAATTAGAAAAATATTTAAAGACACCTGTAGGATATTTAGCATAATCCTAACACCTCTCTGGGTGTGTTACCTTTGCATAGTGAGATTATGAGTTTAAAGAATACTGTTCTGTTGACCTTTGATGCTACAGATTTTGCCAATAAAATTATCCATGGCCTGAGGTCAGTATTTCCATTTTGGTCAAACCTCAGGAATGGCATATATAGCTTGATCAGGCTAGCCCTTCTTTTCCTGGGAATACTTTTATTAATACCCATTGTGTTAAAGCTTTTCTTTAACAACATCAACATGTTTGCAGACAAAGTACATGGCTTGACCTGAAAATGGACCCCCAGAGAGAGTTATTAAATTAGCAGGCTGGCAAGCCAAGGATCTGCACAGAGCCTTACCAAACTAAGGCAGAAGTGCATTGCCTTTGATAATGCATATTCCATGATGGGTAAGGAAGGCATTCTGTTCAGAATAATAATTTTTTTTCTAATAACAAAAATAATAGGAAGCAACATTCATTTTTCCCTAATGTCTCTTAATATAAATGGACTCAATTTTCCAATAAAAAGATGTAGACTATCAGCCTGGATACATAAACAGGGCCCAGAAATTTGCTGTGTACAGGAAACCCACCTCAGTGACAAAGAGTAAACTACCTCAGAGTAAACGGATGGGAAACAACTTTCCAAGCAAATGGTCCCAAGAAACAAGATGGAGTAGCCATTCTAATATCAAATAAAATCAACTTTCAACCAAAAGTAATCAAAAAAGATAAGGAAGGACACTACATACTTATCAAAAAAAAAATGGACCAAGATGAACTCTCTATTCTGAACATCTATGCTCCACATGCAAGGGCAACCACATACATAAAAGAAACTTTACTAAACCTCAAAGCACACATTGCACCTCACGTAATAAGAGTGGAGGATTTCAACACCCCACTCTCAGCAATGGACAGATTATGCAAACAGAAACCAAACAGAGACATAATGAAACTAAGAGAACTTATGAACCAAATGGATTTAACAGATATCTATAGAACATTTCATCCTAAAACAAAAGAATATACCATTTTCTCAGCACCTCATGGTACCTTCTACAAAATAGATCATATAATCAGTCACAAAACAGGCATCCACAGATACAAAAAGATTGAAATAATCCCATGCACCCTATCAGATCACTATGGACTAAAGCTGGTCTTTAATAATGACACAAACAATGGAAAGCCCCCATACACATGGAAACTGAACAACACTCTACTCAATGATGACTTGGTCAAGGAAGAAATAAAAAATTAAAGACTTTTTAGAAGTTAATGGAAATGAGGACACATCATACCAAAACTTGTGGGACTCCATAAAAGCAGTGCTAAGGGGAAAACTAATAGCTCTAAGTGTCTACAAAAAGAAACTGGAGAGAGCATACTCTAGCAACTTGACAGTACACCTGAAAACTCTAGAACAAAAAGAGGCAAATACACCCAAGAGGAGTAGACGGCAGGAAATAAACTCAGGGCTGAAATCAACCAAGTAGAAACAGAAAGAACCATACAAAACATCAACAAAACCAGGAGCTGGTTCTTTGAGAAAACCAACAAGATAGATAAACCCTTAGCCAGACTAATCAAAGGGCACAGAGACAGTATCCAAACTAATAAAATCAGAACTGAAAAGGGAGACATAACAGCAGAAACTGAGGAAACTCAAAAAATCATCAGCTCCAACTACAAAAGCCTATACTCAACAAAACTGGAAAATCTGGATTAAATGGACAACTTTCTAGACAGATAACAGCTACTAAAGTTATATTAAAAGCACATAAACCATCTAAACAGTCCTATAACCCCTAAAGAAATAGGAGTAGTCATTAAAAGTCTCCCCACCAAACAAAGCCCAGGACCAGATGGTTTTAGTGGAGAATTCTATCAGACCTTCAAAGAAGACCTAATACCAATTCTTTTCAAACTATTCCACAAAATAGAAACAGAAGGAACACTACCCAATTCATTCTATGAAGCCACAATCACGCTCATACCAAAGCATCACAAAGACCCAACAAAGAACGAGAACTTCAGACCAATTTCCCTTATGAATATCAATACAAAAATACTCAATAAAATTCTCGCAAACAGAATCAAAGAATACATCAAAATAATCATCCATCATAATCAAGTAGGCTTTATCCCAAGAATGCAGAGATAGTTCCATATTCAGAAATCCATCAACATAATCTACTATATAAACAAACTCAAAGAAAAAAACCAGATGATCATCGCACTACATGCTGAGAAAGCATTTGACAAAATTCAACATCCCTTCATGGTAAAAGTTTTGGAAAGGTCAGGAATTCAAGGCTCATATCTAACCATAGTAAAAGCAATATACAGCAAGCCAGTAGCCAGCATCAGACTAAATGGAGAGAAACTTGAAGCAATCCCACTAAAATCAGGCACTGGACAAGGCTGCCAACTCTCTCCCTACCTATTCAGTATAATATTGGAAGTCCTAGCTAGAGCGATTAGACAACAAAAGGAAGTCAAAGGGATACAAATAGGAAAAGAAGAAGCAAAAATTTTTCTATTTGCAGATGATATGATAGTATACTTAAGTGACCCTAAAATTTCCACCAGAGAACTCCTAAATCTGATAAACAACTTCAGCAAAGTGGCTGGATATGAAATCCACTCAATAAAAACTGTAGGCTTTCTCTACTCAAAGGATAAACAGGCTGAGAAAGAAATTATGGAAATGACACCCTTCACAATAGTCACAAATAATATAAAATACCTTGGTGTGAATCTAATCAAGCAAGTGAAAGATCTGTATGACAAGAACTTCAAATCTCTGAAGAAAGAAATTAAAGAAGATCTCAGAAGATGGAAAGATCTTTCATGCTCACAGATTGGCAGGATTAATATAGTAAAAATGGCCATCTTGCCAAAAGCAACCACAGATTTAATGCAATCCCCATCAAAATTCCAACTCAATTCTTCATAGAGATATAAAGAGCAATTTACAAATTTATTTGGAATAACAGAAAACCCAGGATAGTGAGAACTATTCTCAACAATAAAAGAACTTCTGGAGGAATCATCATCCCTGCCCTCAAACTGTACTACAGAGCAATAGTGATAAAAACTGCATGGTATTGGTACAGAGACAGGCAGGAAGATCAATGGAATAGAACTGAAGATCCAGAAATGAACCCACACACCTATGGTTACTTGATCTTTGATAAAGAAGCCAAACCTGTCCAGTGGAAATCGGACAGCAACAAATGGTGCTGGTTCAACTGGAGGTCAGCATGTAGAAGAATGCAAATCAATCCATTCTTATCTCCTTGTACAAAGCTCAAGACCTTCACATAAAAACAGATACACAGAAACTAATAAAAGAGAAGGTGGGAAAGACCCTCGAGCACCTAAGCACAGGGGAAAAGTTCCTGAACAGAACACCAGTGGCTTATGCTCTAAGATCAAGAATTGACAAATGGGACCTCATAAAATTGCAAAGCTCCTGTAAGGTAAAAGACACTGTCAATAAGACAAGACAGCAACCAACAGATTGGGAAAAGATCTTAACCAATCCTACATATGATAGAGGGCTAATATCCAAGATATACAAATAGCTCAAGAAATTAGACTCCAGACATCCAAATAACTCTATTTTAAAAATGGGGTACAGAGCTAAACAAAGAATTCTCAACTGAGGAAACTCAAATAGCAGAAAAGCACCTAAAGAAATGTTCATCACCCTTAGTCATCAGGGAAATGCAAATCAAAACAACCCTGAGATTCCACCTCACACCAGTCAGAATGGCCAAGATCAAAAACTCAGGTGATAGCAAATGCTGTTGAAGATGTGGAGAAAGAGGAACACTCCATTGTTGGTGGAACTGCAAGCTGGTACAACCATTCTGGAAATCTGTCTGGTGGTTCCTCTGAAAATTGGACATAGCATTACCTGAGGCGCCAGCTATACCACTCCTGGGCATATACTCAGAAGATGCCCCAAAATATAAGAAGGATATATGCTCCACTATGTTCATAGCAGCCTTATTTATAATAGCCAGAAGCTGGAAAGAACCCAGATGTCCTTCAACAGAGGAATGGATACAAAAAGTGTGATACATTTATACAATGGAGTATTAATCAGCTATGAAAAACAATGAATTGGAGAAATTCTTAGGCAAGTGGATGGAACTAAAAAATATTGTCCTGAGAGAGGCAAACCAATCACAAAAGAACACACATGGTATTCACTAACTGTTAATTGGATATTACCCCAGACGCTTGAAATACCCAAGATTCAACTCATAGACCACATGAAGCTCACGAAGAAGGAAGACCAAAGTGTGGGTACTTGAGTCCTTCTTAGAAGGGGTAACAAAATACTCATGGGAGCAAATATGGAGACAAAGCATGGGACAGAAACTAAAGGAGGGGCCGTCCAGAGACTGCTCTACCTGGGTATCCATCCCTTGTACAATCACCAAAGGTAGACACTGATGTGGATGCCAGGAAGTGCATGCTGACAGGAGCCTGATATAGCTGTCTCCTTAGAGGTCTGCCAGAGCCTAAAATATAGAGAGACAGATGCTCACAGCTAGCTATTGAACTGGTCATGGGGTTCCCAATGGAGGAGTGAGAAAGCAGACTGAAGGAGCTGAAAGGGTTTGCAGCCCCATCGAGAGAGCAACAATACTAACCAACCAGAGCTCTCAGGATCTAAACCACCAGCCTGGGAGCACATAGGGAGGGATACATTGCCCCAGCTGTATATGTGGAGGAGAATGACATTGTGAGGCAAAGGTGGATGAGGAAGTCCTTGGTCCACTGAAGGCTGGACGCCCCAGTGTGGGAGAAATCAAGGGTGGTGAGGTGGGAGTGGGTGGGTGGGTGGGGGTATATTCTCCTAGAAGCAGGAGGAGGGGGTATCAGATAGGGGGCTCCTGGGTGGGGAAGGGAATGGGAAAAGGGGATTACATCTGAAATGTAAATAAAATACCCAATAAAAAAATTAAAAAATAATAATAATCTGATGACTTCATATAGAAATATCTAATAATTCATTATTTTTAACATTTGAAAATTATATTATCTGTATTAAATACAAAAAATAAACAATGAGTTTGATTAAGAAAATGGTTGATATAGTATATGGGTCTATGTGGAGGAATTAAAAGTAAGAGGACGATTATGTAATTATAATTTAAAATTTTATTTTTAAAATATTTACATAGGGCTGAAGAGATAGCACTGTGGTTAAGATCACCGGCTGCTCTTCCAGAAAACAGATTCAAATTCCAACACCAATTTGGCAGTTAACCAATTATCTGTAACTCCAGTTCAAGGTTAAACAACACCTATATTTGTTCTTGATGAGTACTCCATCTGTGAGATTCACAGGTATACACACAAAAAACCACCCATACATGTAACATAAAATTAATTTAAATATATCATCATGTCATATTACCTGCTCCTTCCATTGAATTAGTTAAAGTTTTTTAGTATAAAATTTACTAAGCCATCTTCATAATGAAATAGAACATAAAAATCAATTTAAAAAGATTAAATAAATTTTTTAAAAAAAATCATAGCAGTGTAAAATAAACATCAAAACAGCATGCACCATTCCATAAGTATATATCATTGCTATTTGTCAGTTAAAATATTACAAACAAGAAAACAAAGGAAGGCAGGCAGAAAAAAAGGAAGATAGATGAAGCTTGCATACTTGGGAGTGTTTATGATTACAGGGTCTCATTACAGTATTCAAGGGTCTCCTCCAGACATCCCAGGTGCACATGATCCCCTCCAAAGCTGCCCATGAGTACAGAAGCAACAACCAAAGACATAACTCACCATCCTGTGTGTTAATTTTCCATCCCAGGCACAGCACTGAAAGAAAAATTCCAGTGAGAAAGACATTACCCATAGTTTGCTTAGAGATGAGAATCTAGGAAGAACTAAATGTTGGTAGGGACATCCAGCCTCCCATGATTACAGAAACATTCCTCCTCTCCTCTACATTAATGTCAGAGTATAATCCTCCGTCTTGTTTTGTAAGAACTCTAAATTATCCCCAAGGCCACAGGTGGAAACATTCGAGTATTATATGGACTGCAACATGAGTTCAAAGTCAGTCTGAGCGTGTTAGTGAGACTGTCTTAAAACCAAAAGTAAAATGAGGGCTGGGTTGGCGGAGAGAGGTTCACAAGCCCCAACCCTTAGCTGGAGGAGCTATGGACAATTGATAGGTTCTGGGGAAGAGAGGGTCACTATTACAGAAGGATATAGCCTCTGGTAGATTGACCATGCTCCAGCAGGTGGTCCCACACCCTTGTGTATATGGACAGCACAAATTACATTCATTGAATAATTTTTCAAAAGATGATGACACAATATTGGGATAGGGAGTGAGTGAGTATGGGGTTACAAGCAAGAGTGGGGATGAATGTGGTCAAAACATATTGCATCCACCTATGAAATTCTCAAAATGGTATTTTAAATAGATATAATAACAAAAATTTAGTTATCACTATGTCCATAGATTGATGCATCCCAACCCTCATCTCAGCAGCTTCTACGGAGATTAACACAGAGACCCATAACTGTCCAAGTTATAGATATAAAGAGACTGCAGAATGCTCAACCTTAAAGGGAACATAAAAACCACAGATCTCCTCCACACAAGGCTTGGGGATCATTTAGGAAGAGTGGATGGAAAGAATGCTAGAGGCAGACACAGTAGATGACTTCAGGGAGTACAGTGTATTCTGAACACAAAAGTCAGATGCACACACCAGTCACAGCAGTTGTGACAGCATTCACAAGACCTATGCAAAGCCAAGTGAGACCAAATACCAGAATTGGAAGGGAAATTAGGTACACACTCCCTGCTTTAGCCTTAGAGCTATTGAGAATTGCTGACTGCTAAGAGAGGGAGAGTCAATTTTCTTTGTTTTATTTAAAAGTGTAGCCCCTAAAGCTGATCTTAATGGCTCACAACTGTAATCCCAGCACTTGGGAGACAGAGACAAGTGGATCTATGCATTTGAGGCCAACCTGGTCTACATAATGAGTTCCAGGACAACCAGGGCTACATAATGAGACCATGCCTCAAAAAATAAAATAAAATAAAATAAAATAATAAAATAAAATAAAATAAAATAAAATAAAATAAAATAAAAGTCAACCATGCTCCAGTGTTAGACCACATACTTAAGAGTATTTGGGCAGCACAAATTGTTCTTAAAGTGCTTACAAAGAATGAAATAAGGTTAAGAGGGGAGGGAGGGGAGGTAGGTAGATCTTGGAAGAGTTGACGGTGAATAATGTAAGAAACTCTCAAAGAACTAACAAAAGTTTTTTTTTTTTAATTCTGAGCAGGATAATCAATACTACATAACATTTGTGATTGTAAATTATAAAGAGGGTTGGGGTGTAGGAGATAAAATTAGTTATAGTGTGCTTACCCAGCATGCACAAGGCCCTGAGTTCAACCTCCAGCACCAGGAAAAGATAAATGTCCCCAAGTCAAACTTCCCTAACAAGCAAGCTCTCCTTAACTCCTTTTAAAGCTGAACTTGGCTTCATGCCCCATCACTGTTCCTAACAATAAGTCTGCAGAGGTTTCTTCCAAGTAGGAGATAAGAGCCTGTAAACTCTCTTCCCGGGGACTCCAGAATCTCATGGGCTGGTTTCAAGCCTGAGTAAGGAATAAAGTCCCTTCCCCATCCCTCAGTTTTTCCCAGGACTCACCAAGCACCAGCACGATGACAGGATGGAGTGACATGTCTCAGGCTCCAGCAGCCTTACCTGGTCTGGCTGGAGCAGAAGTCCGGCAGCAGGCACAAAAAGCAGAATGCGTGCACTGCCGCTCACACAGGTTTCTATATGAGGTTCCTCACATGAAGAGGAAGCGGTTTCTCTTCTGGACTTTTCACTCTTTCCCTAAGCCACTGGTTCACAAGAAGGTGTCAGGTCCTCAAAACTGTTTCAGGCCCCTAAGTTTAAAAGCAGCTGAGATCATTCCTCAACTTGTTTGCCTCTCTGTAAATATGCAAGAATAAGATTGTACATATCAGTCCCCATTGTAGAAAGTAAAGGCCACCAATTTATGGAAGACATTTCAATATGCAAAGCTCATATTTCTTCATATTTAAAATGAGAAATGTTTGATGTTATGATTTTTATAAAAAAAAAAATCTCAACCAGATATTTTACACATTACATGTGTCCTATAAATAGTGCTTTTATTATTAAATAATAGTGTGTGTGTGTGTGTGTGTGTGTGTGTGTGTGTGTGCCTCAGAGTGTATGTAGCAGTCAGAGGACAATTCACCAAAGTCATTTCTCTCCTTCTACAATGTAAGTCCTAGGAATCAATTTCAGGATGTCAGACTCAAAAACAAGCACCTTTACCCACTGAGCCATCTCACTGAAAAGATAATATTTAAAAAAAACTAATAAATATTGTCAGAAGTATATATAAATTGATCTTTTTTACTGTTAACAAGAACACAGGGCCTCAACTATTCTGAGGAATGCTGCCTCTGAGTTAATGAGTCAGAATCATTTTGGGTAAGCTGATGCCCTCCCTCCATGCCACTAAAGGAAAAAAAAGTGGAAATCACAGGGAAGAATGCTCTTCTTCTTTAGAAATAGCATTATGATTTCAGACACACACACACACACACACACACACACACACACATACACACAAAGAAATTAAAAATAGAACCCCAGTAGTCAGGGGAAGTAAGTATGGAAGTGAGATGTCAACACTCACATAATCGCTGCAACTCTGTTCACAAGATCTGTGATAGAGAAAATCATTCTGAAAGTGGTTGAAGAAAATGTGGTGTACATAGCCAGTGGAATGAAGACGATGATGCCGCCATGTGAAAAGCCGTGGCTGCACCTTCAAGAAATGGCTATAAGTGAAATTAACAAGACCCAGGAGGACGGGTGATGAGTTGTTCGCCTCATTGGAGGTATGTGAAGTGGTCATATTCAAGCCGGGCATGCTGGTCCTTCCTGTAACCCCTGCACCTGGGAGAATGAGGCAAGACTGTCGTAAGTGCAAGGCCAGTCTGCACTACATAATGAGTTCTGAGCCAATCTGAGCTGTATAGCAATATTTTTTTTGTCTCAAAAAACTAAAATAGATAAAGCCAAATTCATAAAAGCAAAATTTGGAACGTTGTCTACCAGAAGAGAAAACATAGGGAAGTTATTCATCAATAGACAAAAACCTTTAGTCAATTAATATGAATAACTCTAAGACAACACAGCATCTATAGTCAATATTAGTAAAGTGTGCAGTTAAAATGTTAAGAGAATAAATTTTATGGGTTTTTTTTTTCTGTCTTAGCTAGGATTTCCATTGACAAAACACCATGAGCAAAAGTGACTTGGAGAGAAGGTGATTTATTTCATCTTAGACTTCCAGTAAGACTTTAAGTGAACTCAAGGTTAAGCAGAGGCTATGGAGAAAAGCTGCTTACTGGCTTGCTCCCTATGGCTTTCTCAGTCTTCTTTCCTATACAACCCAGGAGCACCACACCAGAGCATGCACTACTCACAGTGTGGTGGGCTAACCCATATTCATCGTTAATCAAGAAAATGTCTCACAGCCTGGCCCATAGGCCAGTATGATAGACGTATTTCCTCATTTGAGGTTCCCTCTTCCCAAATAATTCTGCCTTGTGTCAAGTTGACAAAATGCTAATTAGTTCTCCCTCTCCCTCTTCCTCTCCCTCTCCCTCTCCCTCTCCCTCTCCCTCTCCCTCTCCCTCTCCCTCCTCTCTCTCTCTTTTCTATCTTCTCCTCTCCTCTCTCCCATCTCTCCTCTTCCTTTTCCCCTCCTCCTTATTTTCTCTTCCTCTCTCTATTCTTCAGTACCATGGAAACTAGATGGTACAAAGTAGCATAAACAAAATCCTAAAGAAACTGAATAGACAAAAGACAGACCTAGGGTCTGGAGGACAGATGGATGGCCATCTGTCAAGATGAGAAAAGGCAGCGCTTTGTGTACCATGAGCAGAGGTTGAGTAGTGGCATCCTTTTACAGAGTCTCTGAGATCATCAGTGCCTGAAGACAGGCATGATGACTCCCCACCTTCCCGCCAGCTGACACAGTTGGTGGTTGACAAAACAGCATGTGCTCATTTGTCCTACTCATAAAGTCCTAGCTCTGTGTAAGTAGTTCTGTTCTGAGCCCTTGAGGGTGGGCAGAGAGGAACTGAGGTTGGAGCCAAGACAATTTCAACAGTCCAACGTGTCACCCGCACTTGACCTTGCAATTGTCCTACCTCAGCCTCCTGAGTAGCTAGGATTGCAAGGTCTGTGCCCCCAGGCCCAGCTTGTCCAAAGAAGCTCAGATGACCAAATGTGACCAAGTGATAATGTAGATTAAACGTTATGTATTGAGGGTTGTTAGGAATGAACCCTCTTTTTCTTACAGAGGGTTTCACAAGTATCTGAGATGGATGCTGTGGTTCCCAGCATCCTGTGTACTCAGGTGTCACCCACATACCCCTGGGAGTTAGGAACTGCGGTCCATGGGTCAGCGCTTCCTATCAGGGTATCTACTAGCCAGGCCATCTCCTAGAGCTTCAGGCCAGCTCCCAATAGAGCCTCCCCCATCCCCCAGGGCCCTAGCAATCTTTGATAAAGGAGAAGGCCCTTGATTTTCCAAACTGTTTTATTTAATGGCCAATGTGAATGTATGCACTCTCCTCAGGGTAACCCAGGGAGCAAATACCTTTTGCAGAAAGGAATGCCCAGGAAGGGAAGCTCATTGGCTGAACATTTGGGGCCTATTTAGATATCTCATTAGCGTGGAGAACTCTGGGTTTTTATGCTACATGACTAATTGCCATGGTCTTCTTAGTGGGGTGTCATGGTTACGTGTTCCAAATTAGGTAGTTTGGTAGGGAGCTGGATCCACTCCTGCCATTCTCAAGTCTGAGATTCTCCAAGGTCTGAGCCTGTTCAGCCTTACCAGTTCTTCTGTCTAGTTACTCAGTCCCCACTTTCTTGACCCACATTCTGGCTTTAGCCCCTCTTTTATGGTGTTTCCTGAGCCTTGAGACAGAGGACAGCTATCCCATCTATTGTTGAGCACTCACTACTGCTTATCCTCAGTATCTTACATAGCTATGAGAGTCAACATTAACCCCTTTGCACTGCAATGAGAAGCTTCTCTGATCAAGTTTGAGAGCAGCACAAATATACTGCCATAAACAAAAAATATTTAGAGGTTCTTTGAAAACACGTTCATTTAGCAAAACAACTATAATTTTCTCCCCTAAGACGACTGACCTCAGTAGCCATGGATTGGGATCAGGGTTAGGGTTCAGTTTCTAGCCACGGGACTTGACCATGTTTGCAGTACCTGCCTTGTGGGGGATGAGGGTGGGAAGGGTGATATACACCACTGGCTGAATCCATGAAGGCAGAACTTGGGCCTGCATGGTCATATCTGCTGGTGTGAGCTTAACAGTTGTTGTATGTGGACTGAATTGTTTTCACTTCATTCATTGCTATGGTGTATTTTCCAAAATCACCAACTCCCACCAAGCACAGTGAGTGGTCTGTCTGGTCGCCTCATGGCTCCACTGACTCTTGAAGCTTCTCCTTTTTCATCTTAGATGAATCACTTTTTGGAATGATGGCTTTTTTTTTTTTTTCTGTTTGAATTCCTGTGACTACACAATCGAGACAAGTTTCATATAATATTTGAATTTTTGAAAAGTCTTCTCATTTCCTCTTTTCTTAAAAGCAAGTTATATTTTAGTTAAATAGGAAGAAGTTTCTTTTCTTGCCAAACATTTAAGTTCTGTGTCAAATCCATAAATTATAAATATAAATCAACTTCCATCTGACAGTTTTCATTCTCACTGGCACATTTAAAGAACAGAATTCTTGAATCCTTGTGTGGTCCAGTTTATCTTAATTTGTATTTTATTTTATACTCGTGTGTGTGTGTGTGTGTGTGTGTGTGTGTGTGTGTGTGTCTGTGTGTGTGTGTGTGTGTGTCTGTATATAATATAGGTTTCACATATGACAGAAAACATAGGATATCTGTATTTCTGTGTCTAGTTTATTTTGTTTACCATAATAAAACTCCATATCCATCCATTTCCTGGAGAACAATGTGATTTCTTTCATCTTTGTGGCCCACATACCCCACTGTATAAACACAACACATTTTTTTATTTATTCATGCATTTATTGATAAATAGTGAGTGCCCACCTTCATGTGACCAATAGGAATCCTTTATAGGAGATAAATGACAGAGGCAACGTCTGACACTATTAATAATATTCTGCTATGCTTGCAGACAGGAACCTAGCATAACTGTATCCTCAGAGGCTTCGTCCAGCAGTAGGGTAGAAGTGAGCAACTCAGAAGGGACAAGGTTACCAAGAAGATTCAGAGTTAACTAACATGGTATCATGGGGACTCACAGAGATTGTGCTACCAGCCAGGGAGCATGCAGGAGCTGAACCTAGATGCCCTACATATTTGTAGTAAATGTGCAGCTTAGTCTTCATGTGGCTCTTCTAAGAAGTGAAGTGGAGGCTAACTCGGTCTCTGCTTCCTGCCATTGGATCCCCTTCCCCTTACTTGGACTGCCTGATTAGGCCTCAGTGGGAAAGGATGTGTGTAGTCCTCCTAGCACTAGATGCCCCAGGGTAGGGTGATACCCAAAGGGAGATCCTCTTCTCTGAGAAGGGGAAGAAGTAATGGGAAGAGGAATCTGTAAGGGTGGGACTGGAAAGAGAGAAAAGGGGGGGGACTGTCATTGGAGTGTAAAGTGAATAAAAAAGAAAATAATAAATGGCAGAGGGAATATTGTAATGCATTTTTTAAATGCCAGTGTCACAACTCTGAAGCCAAAATATAAGACTCCAGACCTTAAGAAGTTCTTTGAGGTCTCATCTGACACTCTCTTTTATGTTGCAAATTGAACACTTGTGTGCTCTCCCTCATCAAAGCTTATATGTTAAAACCCTAATTCCTCGAGAGCTGGAAAGATGTTCAATGGTCAGGCATGTGTGTTGCTTTTGAGGGGGACTCATGTAGAGCAGCACATACTGCCTCCAACTCTAGCTCTGGGGGATTCAATTTCCACTGTTGACTACTACAGGCAACTAGAGATTAGACACTTGGACTTAGATGAGACTCAAGACTAGAACTTAGAACTGGAAACTTGGAACTTGGAGGCACTAGTGACTAGGAACTAGGGACTAGGAACTCAAGACTTGTGACTTGGACTAGGAAGGGAGACTGAAGAATAAACGGGATTGAATCACACTCTGTCTAGTCTCCATTCTTCACATTCATCCTCACTCTCTCTCTTGCTGAACCCCAACCCGAAGACCGGAGCAGCTTGGAGCAGTGCAGGCTCTAACAATTTAGCCCCTAAGGCTTTTGGCAGTGCCGGTTCCAACATTGACAGAGTGGTCTGTGATATTTTGACCCCCAAGCATGGAGCAGAGTGGTTCTCAACAACATTTTTGGCGGCCAACACGGGGCAGCTCAGGCCGCAACATACATACATATACGTATACATATACGTATACATATATGCACGTATGCACATATGCACGTATGCATACATGTACATATGTATACATGTATATATATGTATATATGTATATATACATGTATATGTGTATATACATATACACACACATATGTGTGTGTGTGTGTGTGTGTGTGATACAGTCATCTTTACTGAGTGATGCATTTATGTTAATGGGAATAGACAGTTTTGCACTCTGTTCACCACTTTAGCATGAGTTATGGCTTGGAGAGTTACTGGTTCCTTTATCTTGTCAAGTTACACTTGTAAGAGCGTTGGAGTTTCACCTGCACAGACAAGCTGAATTGTGGCTACACTGGGGATGTTTATATATGATTCAGAGTGACAATGGAATCACCCACCAGAAAAAAAAATCTAATTTCGCTTCCTGACTGGTCCTGAAGTTTGAACTCTGAGGCAAGCATGGGCTTAATAAAGAGCTACTGTTCCCTTCTCTGTTAACAGAGGACGAACTTGTGGCTGGGGAGCTCGAGGGGTGTGCACACCTATGTCCCAGAACTGCCAACACCAATAAGGCATCTTCTATGGGAGGTAATATTGAGTCATATGGTCATAAGTGTCTCTGTATTAAATGTAACTGAGGGCTTAGATATGTACTGTGGGACCCATCTTTTCCTAATCTAGGGAGCTCAAAGACCTATGAACTTCCTGCACTGAGTGGGCATATGCTTTCTCTAGCTATGCACACTCAGCTCAAACCATAGATTTAGGGGAAGTTCCAGGAAATGATCAGCATGAGTTTGGGGATTTTGGTTTCAGAGGTGATTGCAGAGAAACCTAGTCTCTCCAGTTCCTCCTTTTACCCAACCACAGTTGGATCTCCATGGTAAGACAAAAGAACAGACTCTATGTGTTAGGGGAAGGATTTTCCTCTGCTGGGTTTAAAGAGCAATAGACTGCAATGCTCCCCCACCTCAGCCAGAATCCACTGTTGCTTAAATTTCCCAGCTGTGGATCCAGCCTACTGACCTGTAGCATATAAGCCTTGTGATTTGAAGACACTCACCTCAAAGAGAAGTGTCATCCTTCTCCCCCAGTCCCTCCTAAGTGGAGCAGCAGGTGGTCTGCAGGGCTGGTTCCCAGCACATGAAGGCTCCAACTGGCACTTTCTTTACTAGAATTGGCTCTGGTCACTGTATTTCTGAGGCCTGAAATAACAGGTGAGTATGTAGAAAGTGATGCTCTGAGCGACCATAGACAAAGCAGCATGCTGTTTGCATCATCTGATGTCTCACAGGAACAAAAGATGTACCTGCTTAAACTTGACTCCTCTTGCCTCTGATCCCACTACATTTGGAAGGTATTTTTGTTTTGTTTTGCTTTGGGTTTTTGTATCAGTAATTTATTAATTTTTTAGTAGTAGTGACAACAATGTCACACTCACAATCAGCGGGCTATCAATAAACCAGTTGGTTGATTTTAATGCTACAGGTTTGTTACAGTTATAATAAGTATTATAAGCAGAGTATAATATATAATTTTATATGCTGTTTTGTGAGTACAAGGGACTGTATCCAAACTCCACCTCCAGATTTAGCTTGAATTTGAGTTTCCTCCTTTTTTTTCATTTTATTATTATTATTCTTCAATCTTTTTTTTCACAGTTCAGTCACTATCCCCATCCTGATCCATCCTCTGACACTTGCTCAGCCCAGTCCTCCTCTTCCATCTCCAAGAGGATGTCCCCACCACTCACTCCCACCCCACCAGATGGGTGGGACCCTCTAGAATGTACCAGAGACCTGGGAAGTGAGAGACACTCAGGACTCAAAGGGGGAGACTTTAGATGAAACGCCCAACAGTGGGGAGAGGGAACTTACAGAGTCCACCTCCAGTAGAAAAGCAGGGCATCAAGTGGAGGGATGAGCTCGCCATCCCACAATCAAAAACTCTGACCCAGAATTGTCCCTATCTAAAAGAACAGCAGGTACAAAAATGGAGAAGATATTGAGGGAAAGGAGGTCCAAGGACAGGCCCAAATTGGGATCCAATTTTTTTTTTGACAATGATCAGTGCCTGCAGTTTCATAAGCCCCGCCTACCCAACTAATGTCCGCCAGCAGACACCAGACTCTGATGCCTCATTTGACTACATTTTTTTAAAGATGTAGTTCTTTATTTATTTATTTATTTATCTATCTATCTATTGTATATGAACAGTGTTGCTCTCTTGGGACACATCTGAAGAGGGCAACAGATTCCATTACAGATGGTTGTGAGCCACCATGTGGTTCCCAGGATTTGAACTCTGAACCTCTGGAAGAGCAGTCGTTTGAATCCATTTTTAAAAATAGATTTTAATAGAAACTTGAGGTCCACAGAAAAACTGACCGGAAGGTGAAAAGAGTTTTCTGTGTACTTCCTGCCCTGCTCTATCACCCGTCCAGAGTGACAGACATTCTCCAAATGACAAACTTACAGAAACATATTGCTGTCACCCAGGATCTGTATGTCATACTCTGCTGTGTACCCTGTGGGTTTGGTAAATGTCTAGTGACCATTATAGAACCATAAAGAATACTTTTGTTGCCCTTTAAAACATCTATTTCTCTGTCTATGACCCATTTATTTCTCTATCTGTATTTCTGTCTCTCTCTCTCTCTCTCTCTCTCTCTCTCTCTCTCTCTTTCTCTCGTGTGTGTGTGTGTGTGTGTGTGTGTGTGTGTGTGTGTGTGTGTGTGTCTAAGAATGAAACTTGTGTTACTTATTTCTTCTCATTGCTTTGACACAGTATCTGACAAAAACAACTTAAAGAGGGAAGGGCCATAGCTCCAGGGTATCATCCATCATGGCAGAAAAGTCACAGCATCAGGAACATGAGCTCAGCAGCTGGTCACATATCTGCCAGTCAAGAAGCAGACAGATGTAAGTGATGGGGCCCATCTTGCTTTCTCCTTTTAATTCAGTCTAGGGGACTACACCCATGGGATAGTGCCATCAACATTCAGCTCAGGTTTTCTTGGCTCTGTTAAATCCTTCTGGAGATACCTTATAGCAATCTCTTCTTAGACTGAGACCCTTCGATACAGTTTCTCATGCAGTGGTGACCCCCAACCATAAAATTATTTTTGTTGCTACTTCATAACTATAATTTTGTTACTGCTATGAATTATAGTATAAATATCTGATAGGTATATCTGAAATGCAACCTCATGAAATGGACATTCAATACCCAAAGACGTTTTGACCCATAGTTGAGAATCATTGCTTTGTGACACACCCATAGTTGTTTTTCCAAGGTGTTACTAAATATCACAAAGCTGAAAATGAAAGTTAACTATCACAGAACCCAAAGTTTTACACATGCTAGGCAAGCACTCTGCTTCTGAGCTGCAAGCACAACTACTTGCTGCCTCTTTGAGTTTTGTCTTCTTCAGAACACCTTGCAGTTGAAATCAGATCATCCTTTGGGATGGGCTTCTTTCATTTAGTGATGCACATTAGCAAGTCCATTAGCAAGATTATTTGTGGAGACACAGCTTTTCAATATCTTGAGCAGGTAGCAAGGATCAAGATTGCTGGGCCTTATAAAAATATGCTTTTATAAATTAGAACTAGACTAGTTACTGTATCAGCAGCTCCTGTACCACACTGACGCCCCACAGCCAATAACTGCAATCCTACTACTTCTCAGCCTTACTAGGGTCCACAGTCACCACTGTTCTGGATCTGACCATTTCAACGAGTGTTCAGTGACATTTTGGTTCTGAAGGCTTTAAAGGGCTTCAAAACACTGTCTGCAAAGTCATATGTTGGGGTAAGTTCCTCCTCTGGTTCAGTTTCCCAGGGCCTCAGTGATCTGAGCAAGTCACTTCCCCTTGTAGACTTGCTTAGATATGAGAATCTCCTTTCTCAAAAAAACAACCATCTAAGATTTACCATTTGCTCATCATAAGCTCAGTGCCTGAAGTTGAGGACTCACATGAAGGTATGTGATAGCAAAAGCTCTCAGTGTATCTTGTTCACATCTTAGTGGATCAGGAAACTGGGATCATGACTGGAAACAAGATGAGGCCTTCAAAGACCCACCTCTAGTGGCCTATGTCTATCAACTACACATCATGTCCTAAAGGTTCTACAAACTTCTCACTGGACACCAAGAGCTCAAAACACGGGCTCATATAGCTATTTCACATTCACACCACAGCAAAAACATGCTGTAACACTCCATAAACAACTCTAACCTTGACCTTTTATTCAATGGGAACTTAGAAGCCTGAAGCTTTAAGTAACACCAAAAGAAGAAATTCCCAAGGTCCTCCAAGAAACCAGTACAAATCTCTGCAGAGCTAATAGTAGCCGCCACACATTTCTACAATACAGGCTGGGAGCTGTGTGTAAGGATGTTGCCTTCTGTCTCAATGCCCTTGCTTTGGACTTTGACACTGCAAATTTTCTACATTAGACAATTTATTTTCTTATCTTTTCTACTTGTTGTTTTGATAAAATACCCTGAAAATAGAAAGCAACTCTGGAGAGAAAGTGTTTAATTTAGTCCGTAGTTCCAGGTTACAGTCTATCACAGCTCAGAAGTGACAGCTGCATGAGTTTAAAGCACCCAGTCATATCATATCTGTTTTCAAAGACAGAGAGAAGTTAATGTGTTTTCTTGCTTGCTTATGTTGCTTGCTTTTTTTCACTCTTACTCACTCTAAGAGACCCTGCCTAAGGAATGGTGCCACCCACAGTGGGCTAAATCTTCACACATCATTCACTTAAGACAACCTCCTCCCCCAAAAAATCTGCCCAGGCTAGCCTGATGTAGAAATTCCCTCAATGATAGTCTTTTTCCAGGTGATTCTAAGTTGTATCTAGTTGACAATTAAAGCTAACATCGTACCCTCTCTGACATAATGGTAGAACCTAAGGCTGGGTAACTGCTGGGTCAGTATCTAACGCAGAGTCATCAGCTGTAAGCAGGACAAAATCCTGAATTGTCTGCTGTTGTGGAAATGATAGGTGACTTTGGCATTGTACTCGACTCTAACAATGTCTTTATCCCTAGTTCAAAATGTTCTTCTCAAAACTAGAGAGATGGCTTAGTAGCTAAGAGTGTGCACGGTTCTTGCAGAGGGAGGACCAAAACTCAAATTCTAGTGCCCATCACAGGTTGCTCACAATCACCTGTAACTCTAGCTCCTGGGGATCAGATGCCTTTGGTCACCATAGCTCCTCAACCAAGAGCTAAAGTTACAGGACACATACAGAAAGGCACAAAGAGGGAAGGAAGAAGAGAGCAAAAGGAAGAGAATGAGGTACATACACAAAATTAAAGGTCTATCTAAATCCATGGAACCCAAAAACTGGCCAAGAGAATTAATCTGGAGAAGAGTTAAATTCTGAAGTCTGGTGAGTTCCAAATGCAAGCTGAGACTTCAAATCATGTTGAACGTTACCCTATCAGCCTTTTCTCCTCTAACATCAACTTTCTTGATATGGGCCAACAGAAGATAGACCATCACACCTTATTGTAAAGACTTGCATTCTCTTCTCAGACTACGTGGACTCGGGCCCTGAAAAGAAACTCCAACTTTAAATGTTCAGTATGTTACTCAAAATCTAGGCTTGATTTGGCCTCTCAGCTTTTGGTTCTAGGTAGGGTCAGGGAAATAGGAGGCCTGGATAGAAACTACTACCCTTCTGTCACTTCCTGTTTTCCCCTTGAATCAAGACAGTTCTACCTCATGAATGAAACCAGGACTTGGGTCTAGGCACCTGTCTTCACAGCCTCTGAAACTCACAATTTATAGGCTCTCGTGATTCTGGAATATGCCAAGAGAAACCCAGGAAGCAAACCCAGTAGGCATTATGCTGTCTCCCTTAGCCTTAGCCCAGCTAACAGATGTACAGGCTATGGCTGTACATAGCATCTGTAGATGCTACATTGTAACTACTGTGGTTTTCTTACCAAGGTTCACTTTTTAAAACATATAATATGACTTCAAGTTATATAGTGGTTTAGGAAGTGTGACACATATCTTTCTCACACTAAGAGTTTCGTTGACTTGTGTATTTCAAGTGTCATGTACACATACACCCAATTCGCTCCATAGGCACCACTGTGAAAATGGATCATGGACCAGAAAAATGAACAAATCTATATAAGGTTACATGAAAGGGTGGCTGATCTAAGGCTCTCCATTTTGTTTTAGGCATGCCAAGCATAGTGATGCCAAGTTCAAATTTAACCGTGCTTCAAATTCAGCAACTGAAATCTCTCTTGGCAGGTCAAGGTCAACAAAGCTGGCGTAAACCTGATATGTGGATCAGAGATGGTTTTCATAAAAGACATGGGCAGGTACAAGAATATTTTAAGAGAACAGTTCTCCTTTATGTCCCAGTCAAGAGAAAGAGGAACCAAACCATGTGTGAGAGAAAGAAACGTTCAAAGGACTCAAGTTCGGTTCTGAAATCATACATTAGGAAACTACATCCGCCGTCAACACCAGCTGCAGGTGATCTGATGCCATTCTCTGGCCTGTACGGGCACCTATATGTACATGCACAAATGCGTGTGTGTGTGTGTGTGTGTGTGTGTGTGTGTGTGTGTACACATAGTTCAAAATAAAATCTTAAACAAGACTAAAAAAAAAAAGATTTTTTTATTCCGCCATGGTGTGAGACTGCCATGTGGAAGATCCAAGCTGGCATGTGGAGTTCTTCCTGGGGTAACTCAGGTAGCCAGGTCTCCTCAGGCTTCAGTTCACTAGGCCTTGAACCTGAGAAAGACAATGGTATATCCATTTATTATCTTTATCTTTATTTTTATTAAATTTCTATGGTAAATGGGTTTAATCATGGTAGTTTCACACATGTACATTCTTGTACTTTTTTCATACTCACTCCCCCATTACACACACACACACATATGTACATACATAAATGTGTATTTATATATTTTATTTTATGTATAGTATTTATGATCCCCAGTTCCATTCATTTTCCTGAAAATGCCACAGATTCTTCTTTATGGCTGGGTAAAATCCCACTTTGTATACGCCATATTTTCTTTATCCGTTCATCCATTGGTGGACATCCAGCTTTTTTCCATAACTTGGCTGCTGTAAATAGTGCTACAGTGAACATGAATGTGCAGGAATTTCTGTAGCATGGTGACTTTGATTTCTTTGGGCATACAGCCAGGAGTGGTATAGCTGAATCAAATAGTAATTTTATTTTTAGGGTTTTTTTGGGGGAACCTCCATATTGATTTCCATGGTGATTTCACAAGATGCTATTCTCACTGCAGTGTATACAGATTCCTCTCCCCACTGCACACATCCAGCATGTCTCTTTTAGAACACTGAAATGGCACAAGTCACTTCTGCTCACATTCCACTGGTTAGAATCAGTTAAGAGGCCACAGCTTGGGCTGCCTTATTTGGCCTCAGTGGGAGAAGACGTGCCTAGCCTCACAAAGACTTGAAGTGCCAGCAGGGGCTATCCAGGGTGCCCCTTCCTGCTCAGAGGAGAAGGGGAGAATCCACAGCTTGCCAGGAAAAGGGAGTAGAGTCATCCTTGTGTCAACTGCCTGAAGGACAGCATTGCACAGTGTTACAGACTAAAGGCTGTCCTTCAGGCATGCAGTGAGCCACAGTGGAGGGTGCAGCCAGCACACTAATGGAAAAAGATATACATCCTGTGGTCCAATGCAAAAATAAAATAAAATACAGCAAAAACTTGGGCTTGAGGAAGATGTCAGGAAGATCTCGCTGTTGTTGCAGAATTGTGTATGTAGTTTGAGAAGTGGTGAGTTGGTCCAGGAGGAAGCAAGGAGGAGGGCTGGGGACACTTAGCCAGTTCAGCCATGGCCAGGAGTTAGGAAAATCACTGCTCTGAGAGTTGAGTCAATTCCAGATGCGAAGTAATAATGAGAAGAATGGCTTAATAGTCTAAGGGAATAGTTGAGATTTCTTTTCGTTGTTTGAATAGTTTCAGATATTTATATAAATAAATTTGACCATTTTCACACCCTCTCATCCCCTTCTTCTTCCATTGAAACAGTTTTTTGCCAAGTCCCCTTCCTACTGCTATGTCTTCTTGGTGTATGATCCACTGTATTTAATGAGGGTTGCTTATTCCAGGGCCAGGGAGGGATACATATTTACTGGAGCAAGGGAAACCTATCAATGGTTACACTGCTGAAGAAGCTGACACTCTCTCTCCCAACAACTGTTAATTACCAATAGTTCCTATGAAGCCCATCTCCCATCAGCAGGAAAATATTGATGGACCTGTGGTAGTTTAAATTTGCTTGGCCCAGGAAATGGGACTAATGGAAGATGTGGCCTTGTTGGAGTAGGTGTGGCCTTGTTATAGGAAGTGTGTCACTGTGGGCATGGGCTTTAAGACCCTCCTTCAGGCTGACTGGACGCCAGTCTTCTCCTAGCTGCCATCAGATGAAGATGTAGAACCCTCAGCTCCTCCTGTGCCATGCCTGACAAGACGCTGCCATGCTCCCGCCTTGATAATGGACTGAACCTCTGAACCTGTAAGCCAGCCCTAATTAAATGTTGTCCTTATAAGAGTTGTCTTGGTCATGGTGTCTGTTCACAGCAGTAGCGCCCTAACTAAGACAGAGCCCAATCTTGTGCAGGTCTTGTGAAGAAAATCACAGCTGCAATGAGTTCACCCTATCCAGATAATATCCTCTTCATGCACATCTCCTCATCCTTTCACTCTTACAATCTTTTGGCCCTCTCTTCTATGATGTTCTTCATTTTTTAATATGTATTTGTCTTTATCTTATACGTGTTTTGCCTGCATTTATGTATACCACATGCATACATTGCCTACAGAAGCCAGGAAAGGACATGAGATCCCCTGACATTGGCATTACAGACAATGGTTGGAAACTACCATGTTGGCACTAGGAACCAAACCCAGGGCTGCTGCATGAGCTGCAAGTGTTCTTAACTACCGACCCATCTCTCTGGTCCCACTGTGGTGTTCCTTGAACCCTGTACAGACCTATATGGATGCCCCACTGAAAGATTAGCACCCCACCATCACTGTCCACTTTAGCCAATTACAGATTTCTACATTAACTGATGCCCAGGGCACTAAGATGCTTCTCTGGTGATTTGGGACTTCATCTTTAAGAAAATAAGAAAAAACATAGGAATACGTATTACACAATCATGTTCTTTGTCTAAATATATCAGTGGGACCACTTCATGAAAACAGAGTTGTGGGAGGCAATAAAAATAACAGCTGATGCTTCCTAACTCTTTCTGTATGCCAGGCACATCTTTAAATTTCCTCCAGGCAGTTTACTTGAATCTCACTATAGAACACCATACCACCCAGGCTTGCCTCAAACTTATGATAGTCTTGCCTCTGCTCCCAGCATACTGGGACAACAAGCATGTGCCACAGTGCCCAATTTCAATTTTTACCCTATTGTGATAAAGCTGTTTCCTTTGTGAGACTCTTTTTGTAGATGAACACACTAAGGTTCAGGGGCTTCATTCATTTGAAAAATGTTTTGCTTGAAGACATGGGGCTGGATTGCAACCTGTGCAATCCTTCTGCTGTTACCTTTGTTAAGTGAAAAAAAATAGTAGTTTAATCAGGGAGGAGGTCCTTGCCTTCTAGAACCAAATTCAGGTACCTGAATCAAGATGACATACAGCTGTGCCTGGGGAATCAGGCTGGTAGAAGTTTGGCTCCCAGAAATATCTGACTAGGTGGGTTGGGTTTTTTTTTTCTTTAATTTTAGTGGGTTAAATGAAATGGATTTGTTTGCAATTTTAGTCAAAATTGGAAGGAGAAAAAGAAAAACACCTGTTTCTCCTCACCTTACCCCCAACAATGTTTCAGTCTATAGAGAAGATTAAACAAGAAGCTAGTGGGTGAACCCCACCCCCCCCCTGCAGTGTAGCTCTGCAAACTGAGAAACATCTTCAGATCCCGCAGTGGAAGTGTTAATCCCCAAGATGGGAGGAGAAAGACCACTGACTCAAATCATTATAGCCAAATACATTAAAACAAGTAATTAATTAAAGCAGCCTTTTTAATTCATGTACACAGGCTGCCACCCCCCATGGCGGGGTTTGAGAGGTCAGTTTTACATGTGAGGAAGATAAGGCTTTTTAGCTCAGAGGTAGGAGATTTCCAAATATGAGATTTGGCAGGTAGAATAGGTACAGTTACCAGACCAAAACATCATAATAAACTATTCCTAACAACCCTGAAACAGACATGGCTACACGGTGGGCATAACAACAGGTAGTCATAACAAGGCTATTGAAACAGAAGTGGGCTTGCAAGATGGTTATTAACAACTTTTTGAAACAAAGACATGATTTCCACTCCTGCAACAAGCAATGTAGAGCCATTCATAGTTAAAATTACAGGTGGGGCATAGCCCAATCCTGTAAAAACAAAGGTTTAATCATAAACAGGAATGGACCTAATCCGTCCTTACTATAAGATGGCTTATAAGCCTAAGATTGGGAAATGCTGGTTCTTCAGAAGAAGAGAACTGACTCCTAAGAGTTACCTTCTGACCCTCCTGTGCACACCATGGCACATGCCCACTAATACTTACACATACATCCTGCACACAAATGCACAGTAATAATGAGTATTTTAGAGTTGCCCTTAATTCTGCTTTTAGATTGCCTTAAATAGATAATTAATTAGATGTAGAGATGTTAGTTGGTGATTATTTCCTTTCAAAGCTTGAAGTTTGTTGCTTCGTACTTTCCTAGCTTGGAGCATTGTGGACAACAGACCCAGTGTTATTCTAATGTTTCTGCCTTTATATGTGGTTTTGTGTTTTCATTTACAGCTTTTAAAGTTATTTTATTTGAATTTTAATTGTGGTATATCATAGAGAAACTTTTTCCCATAGTGCTTATTTGAAGTTAAGAATGCTTCCTCTGTTTGAATGTCTATTAATTTTCTAGGTGTGGGAAACTATTGACACCAATCTCATAGGAAAGCTTGTCTCAACAATTAGATTTTATTCTTCTATCCAAGACATTTGTAGATTTTGTCTTTTGAATGTGTCCTAAAATTTTTGGTCATATTCTTGCTTAAATTGTCTTGATACACATCTACTGTGTGTTATTATATTGTTCTTGCCCTTCATCTGTGCTATTTGGGTTTGTTTTTTTCTGTGTAATTTTATCTGACAGCAATACTTCATAGTATAATGTTCTATTGATCAATGTTTTTATTTCCAGCATTCCCATATAGTTATTTGCAGTGTTTCTCTTTCCTTTTTGCTGTTTTTCTCCATATTTTAAGTTTTTACACTATTTCATTTGTACCCTCTGGAAACTTCCTCCTCTCCGTGTTAAATGGTTTCAGAACTCTCTTTTTCATTCTTTGGACTAAATTCTGTTTGACTCCTTTACTTGGTGTTTGTCTTAGTTAAGGTTTTACTGCTGTTAACAGACACCATGACCAAGGCAAGTCTTATAAGGACAACATTTCGTTGTGGCTGGCTTACAGGTTCAGAGGTTCAGTCCATTATCATAAAGGTGGGAGCATCCAGGCAGGTACAGTGCAAGAGGGGCTGAGGGTTCTGCTTCTTGTTCTGAAAGCAAACAGAAGACTGGCTCCCAGGGAGCTACACTGAAGGTCTTAAAGCCCATGCCCACAATGACACACTTCCTTCAACAAAGCCACACCTACTTCAACGAGGCCACAACTCCTAACAGTACCACTTCCTGGGCCAAGCATATTCAAACCATCACAGTGTTTAAAACTGCCCAACAGTGCTACAGCAAAGCCTTGATCTGGCAATCTAATTACATCATCTTCTTTGTCTTCTGATGCTATGGATTAATCACTTGTGTAGATGTCAGAGTGGAGTTTTGAGTCCTGTGTGTTGCATCTTTTTGCATCTGTTAGAATGTGTGAGTCTTTTGGGTTGAAGTTCCTTCTTCCTTTCACCATGTTTTTTTTTTAACTTGTTTTCTTTCATATGAGTCTTACAGATTAGTTCTTTTCTTACAGATTAGTTAACAGACACTTGTATGTCTGCTAATGGGAAAAGCTGACAATTGTAATGACTATGATCCTTTAACCAGAGTCTCAATGTGGACTGCACGAGGAGATACTGTTTTCTTTTTTCTTTTTCTTTTTTTCTATTGGATATTTTATTTACATTTCAGATGCCATCCCCTTTCCCCAATTCCCCTCTCTACAAAATCCCTATCCCATGCCCCCTTTTCCTTTTTGCTTTTACACAATTTTTTTAAAAAAATGTTAATCAAAGACTTTATAAATTTGGTAATGCTCAATCAGAAGTGTAACCCAATACCCAACCTAGATACAGCAACTATCTTTGGCTGGTAGAGACACGCGAACATCTGCCTCCATGTCCCCCCCCCTCTCTCTCTCTTCAGCTCTCTTTCTCTCTCTCATCACCTAGCATCTCCTCTCCTTCTTCTCCTCCTCTCCTTCCTCCTTGTCTTCCTCTCACCTTAGCTCCTCCTACATATCACCCTTCCTGTTAAAATAAAGCTTTTCTCTTAAAACACAATTAGAGCATAATTATACCAATTTGTACCAGTGAGGTACAAGATAGTCCTAATATCCAGTCCATCATTTTGTTGATTAACCAGAACCTCTGTCATCTCTCCTAACTAAAACACTTAGTTCTGAAGCTTTTTTCTTGGCTTTAGAATGAATGTCAGCTGAAAACCATCCACTCAAATCTTTTCTCTCAAAGTAAATAGCCAGGATTGGCTATGAGACTATAAGTTTTCAACCCCATCAGAAATCCAGAATGACTGAGTTAACTGAAGTTATGGGAAGCACAAAGCATCGCTTCTAAATCTTAGCCAATTTATAGAGAGATACTGTTTTCTTTAGTCATGTTCCCTGGGACATTTGTAAACAGAAACACCAGGGTCCTGTTTGTCCATATGGGAGTAAGCTGCGTTACAAAGCATAGTCCTTGTCTTTTTGAGGTTCCTGAACGTGCAGTCACAGAGAGCCCAAGCCAAGAGTCCTTAGGAAATGGCACCCAACCATTTCCACATCGAGAGCCACATTAGAAGCCCCATTTCCAGTCGCTCACTTTGGATCTCCATTTATATTTTATTATCTTCAGTACTCCCATCATCAAAAGTTCACTCCTTCCAAACCTGAGTATCATCTCCCCTGTGGCTCTATGTACAAGCATCCACCATCACTGCCACCAATTCCACCATTCCAGTCCTTATGTCTCAGTGCCCTCTGCTGATTGGAGCTCCGTTGCTGTATTCAGAGCTGCAAGATTCTCTTAACTTTTGATTTATGCAAAATTTTACTGGCAGTTTATACCCTGATTTGATTATTATACAGGTATCCTTGTATAAAAATAGCACACATCACTCAATAAATGTGTAGTCATGTCATTAATAAAAACAAAAACTGACATCTTGACTGATATTAAAAATAATGGCTTTCTCTGCAACGTTAATTTAAGAAATGCCAGATGTCTCTTACCTCCAAATTGATACTCATGTTTTTGAAGCGATTATACAGAAAAAAAAAAGGGTCTTCAATTTTTTTTTCTGTAATGAAGAGTGGCCCACATTTATATTCTCTCAGCAGAAACCAGGTTTTTAAGAAGAATTTCCCAGAACGTTTGTTACAGAGTATGTTATGGTACAGGGTTGGACACTGCACAACTCCGAGAACCGTAAGTTTTACAGTAAAGAGAACCCTCAGAGCTACAGTATCAGAGCGGTTCCTAGCTACAAAATGGAGCTGGGCTGGTTTCCCAAAGCCTGTGTAGCTCAGGATAGGCTAGAATTCCCTATATAGGCGGGGCGGTGGTGGCGCACGCCTTTAATCCCAGCACTTGGGAGGCAGAGGCAGGCGTATTTCTGAGTCCGAGGCCAACCTGGTCTACAGAGTGAGTTCCAGGACAGCCAGGGCGACACAGAGAAACCCTGTCTTGAGAAAAAAAAAAAACAGAATTCCCTATATACCCAAGGAACTTCTGATCCTCCTGCCTCCTCCACGTCTTGAGTTCTTACAGGAGTTCATCACCACTTCCACTTCGGGCTGTAGTAGAGCTACTACCAAAGGTTTGCTTTCATACGTGAGAAGTGTAAGCCGTCTTCCAACTGAGCTAAAGCACTATCCCCGAGACTCCATTTTCTGGGAGAGGGTGTTTGAGAAAGGACTTCGCTATGCAGTTCAGGCTGGCTCCAAACAGATGATCTTCTGGTTTTGTGTACCATTATGTCATCAATTAACTTTAATTCTGACTACTTCCTCCCTTTTCCTATGACAAAGCTGCTGACAAGCCAGCATTTTGTGGTTTGTTCTTAACTGACCTAAACCACAGCCTATTTTACTATGGACTAAGCTTTTCACTGTTGAAAAAAAATGGATAGAGGGCCAGAGAGAATCCAGATTTAATTCCCAACACACATGGCAGCTCACAACCGTCTGTAATTCTAGTTCTAAGGAATCCAACACCCTCTCTTGCTTTCCCAGGGTACCAGATATATATATATATGGTGCATAGATATAATTAAAGGCAAAATGCTCATACACATAGAAACAACTTTTAATGGATGGAGGTGCATCTTGGTGATAAATCAAGTTGCCTTGGCATGTTTCAGTCCCTGGGCTTTATCCCCAACATTGAAAAGAATGGGGAAATGCTGGGGACAGCATACCATGACAGGGACTGCCAGCAGTAGGCCAGGATGGAGACATCTCATAAGTTCACAGTAGCTCCTTATAAAAAAAAATTAATAATAAAAGGATGGAGTCTGGAACCCTGAGAAGCAGGAGACACATCCCTCCAGGGGACCTGCCATCTGAAATAAGGAACTGCCTGCAGTAGGCCAGGATGGAAACATCTCAGTAGCCAGTGGCAGCTCTTTGTAAAAAAACAAAAACAGTTGTTCCCATTTTCTCTTAACCTTAGCCCCAGACAACAGTTGTATAGATTTCATTTGTGAGTGACTGTTTTTCAGTTGGCCTTGGAGTGCATAATTATTTTATTATATCTGACTGTCTTACTTCTTTCTCCTGCTGTGGTGAATTCTGTGAGACTAGATGTTCCTTGATGTAATGATTCTTAAACAATTAAAAATTGAAGCATGGGGCACAGTACAGCACAGTCCAAATGGTCCAGGTGCACGCTGTGTGTTCTCATCTTGGAAACAATGCAAGAACTGCACAATAGTAGTTCCAGATTCATGTTTTACTTGCAAAAAAAGTTTGAAGAAATTTTAGAAAATGAACACTGGGACCCCAAGAAAGGAAAAAAAACTATTGAAGTTATGAAATAAGTTTTGCACAACATTTGAGAGTGGTTTCTGGATAAGAAAGTATAGAATGCATAAAATTATATATTAGTAAAACTAAGTCAAAACACTGGGGCTCTCAAGAGAGTCATTGTGTGCAGTGTACAGAAGCAGAAGGCTAACGGAACTACTGAGTTCAGGGTTAACTTGGCTCTTCCTGGCCACTGCCTGGCAGCTTTGCCCATGTCATTTATCATTAGAGCTTCACAGGAAAATGAAAATAGCTGACCTTGGAGCTCTGAGCTCTGAAGTATAATAAGTTAAAAGTTAAAGTTTAAATAAGGAGAAGTTTGCAATTGTTATTTTGGCCACAGGCCTGGAAATATGGGAAGCTTGAAACTTTGGGGAACAATTGTAATTCTTGATTCTTCGTAGGATGCGGTTATTCTTTTTAATTTGATTTGGCAATGATTATACAGTGTTCTTTTTCACCTGCTTTTGGAGTAACAATAAAAGACTGGGGCAAGAAAAGGTGGGAGAGCAAGTGGAGAGTGAGTTAAGCCTTGAAAAATTGCCTGTCACTTTGTACCAGGAAAGTAGTCTATGTCTGTTTATTATGCACCTTCCAGATATCCCTACTTCCAATTGAGAACTCAGATCCTGTGTTGAGGCTGGACCCCAACAGGGAAAAAGAACAAACAAGACAGAACACTATACATTGGAGTCTCTCCAAGACAGAAAGAGCAAGCGTTTGCAGTTGTAGAATAAGCAAGGAACTGGGCAGTGGTGACCAATACCTTTAATCCTAGCACTCAGGAGGCAAAGGCAAGAGGACCTGTGTGTGCTGGAGACCAGCCTGGTCTATAGAACAAGTTCAAGAACAGCTGGAGCTATACAAAGAAACCCTGTCTCTAAATAAATAAAAATAGAACAAGGAAGGAAAGTGAGAAAGGCATTATGCTTTGGGTAAATATACGTCTGGGGTTTGCTGATTCTGAAAATGAAAAGTAGCCCGTGCAAGACAAAGACAGTTGACAAAGAACAGGAACTTGAATTTCAGCAAAGCCACAAAACGAGGTAGATGGAGATGTCAGAGCTGAACAGCGCAGTTACTGGAATTACGGAGCTTCAACAGGAGCTGAGGTCCTCAGCAAGGTGGACCCAGGTGGAAAGGGCTCACTGACACAAAGGTGAGGAGGACTTGCCATGAAGTTTGGTTTTAGAGGAAGGAAAACAAAAGACATTGCTCAAATTAAAGCATAAAAATAAAGTGAAACAACAGGTGGGGCTCATTTGTTATTCCATCACTTAGGAGGCAGGCAGAGGTAGGAGAATCCAGAGTTGAACAGCCTGGGTTACACAGTAACAATCTCATTTAAAAAAAAAAAAAAAAAACAACAACTGGGAACTAGAGAGATGGTTCAGTGGTTAATTGTTAAGAGCAGTTGCTACCCTTCGAGACAACTCAGATTCAATTCCCAACATCCATATATATCCAGTTAGAGGTGACCCAGTGTTCTCTTCTGCCCTCCGTGGGCCCTAGACATGCATGTAATACGAGACTTACACGTAGGCAAAACACCCATGCACATAATTTTTTAATAGAGTGGGACAGATGGCCCAGCAGTTACAATCACAAACAGGGCACCTGGGATTTGGTTTTCAGCACCCATATCAGGTGGCTCAGAACCTCCTGTAACTACAATTCCAGGAAATCCAATTCCCTCTCCTGAGCACCTGAACATGCACACATACACATAAAAATCTATTTTAATTTGCAAAGACTGTATCAGAAATGTAGATGTGAATACTGTATCCGATGTGCAGATATGGTGGTATGTTACATTGTATACTGACTAAGGGCTGAAGGGAGGAAGGGAGGGAAGAAGGGAGAGAGAGAAAGAAAGAGAGGGAGAGAGAGAGAGAAAGAGAGAGAGGGAGAGAGAGAGAGAGAGAGAGAGAGAGAGAGAGAGAGAGAGAGAGAATGGAAATGAGACAGGCATGTTCCTAAGCTCCTCTCCCTATGGTGTTTCCTGTGTCAAATAATGAGGATCCCAATCTTCTAGTTTTACAGTCTAAAATAAAACACAACATTATTCTCCACACTTCCTTTTCCTCGCACCTCAGCAAATTATGTGGGTCTGCTCCTGACAACTCTCGAAACCAGCACACATCTCCACCCTCACCTATCATTTACAGCATTGCATGGACTCCCCTTGGTTTCTCCTAAGATGTTACCATTAGTCCACCCTGGCGATGGTGGTCTAATTACTCTGTCAAATCCCCTGAGAATTGGGGGCATTCTGGCAAGAAGAGTGACAGATGACATAATAGCATGAGGTGCCAGGAAGGGCACTGTGCCAGCCTAGTTCATCTCAGAATTTGTGCTCGTCCAGATGAGAGGGGATAATGTGCCAATTTCACGTCTGTCATTCTTGGAAATCATTCCCTTGAGAGCAAAACTTTGTTGGGAGCAGGAGAGGGGTGCTGGGGAGATGCCTTCATGGGTAAAGGTTTCTGAGCAAGCCAGACAACCTGAGTTCAGTTCCCAAACCCCACAAAAAGCCAGACGTGGTAGCTCATGGCTGAAATCCCAGCACTTCTGCATTGAGATGAGCTGCAGAGGCAGGAAAATCACTCAGAAGCAAGAAGACAGCAAGAGAGACCCTGTCTCAATGAGATGGAAGAAGAGGACCAAGTCATGAAAATTTTCTTCTGACTTCCATACATGTGCCATGCATATACATAGAGCACTTATGCACACATGCACATACATACATACATACACACACACATACAAACATACATGCACACACATATACACATATATACACACATACACACATATACACACATGCACACACACACAAACACACCAAATTGCCAAAACCTCACAAGTAGCTGAGAAATTATTGGAAATTGATGGTTTCTTGGAGAAGTAGAATTATTTTTCTGTGGAAGAGTGATAACTTGTATGTTGCCTACCTATGCGCCAGTGGATAACTTCACGTACATACATATATGGGCAGCAACTACCTAGACTCTGGGTTTAAAACAAATGAACAAATAACTGAAAACAAAACAAAAAAATTTAAAAAGAAGACATAAAATTGGAATAGAGATGGGATGGGAGAAATAATGAGAATTGGATAGAGGGAGTGGGGAATGGATGTGATCAAGATACATTGTATACATGTATAAATTTTTCAAAGAGTAAATAATTGATATTAAAACTGTGTGTAGGGCTAGGCATGGAGGCACGTGTCTTTAATCCAAGGCAGGGCACAACCTCTGTGAATTCATGGTTGGGCCTGGTCTACATAGTGAGTTTCAGGACAGTCTAGACTACCTAGAGAGACCATGTTTCAAAAAACCAAAAATATAACTGTGTGAAACTGGATGCGGTAGCACACATCAGTAAATACCGATGTTAAATTATGTTATTATTACAAGCATCCTTGTGATACTTACCCTCCTGAAAATAAATAAACATGTCGGAAGATATGGGACAATCTGACTATCTAAGTGACAACTGTTAAGTCAGACAACCTAGCTGTCCTTTTGCCAGCACAGACAACTTTAAGTACAACTGAAGGATACCTTACAAAAGCTATGTAGCAGTTGCAGCTGCCTGCTGTCAACACACAACCCTGGCTCCTAAAGTTACAGCCTCAGCCATAACTGGTTGGAAAGTCTACAGTGAAGTGTTTCTCCAAATATTCCTACCCAGGCCAGTCAAGGAGCACTTCCCCTGGTGGCCCAGCCAAGAGAATGTTGTGTTTGGTACGAAAAGAACAGCACTGTAATTGGGGTGAATACTGTTGTGGGCTGTCCATCAGAGAAGACCTCTAGACATGGGTTTAAGCCAATATAAAGTTTTTAATCAGCCAGCCTGCAACTACACTGAGTGTTCGGGATCCCAGTGTAGCACTGACTGAGCAATTCTTGGGGTGACCTTTTAAGCACAAACCCCATATCCTGTATTAACATATTCAGTCAACAGGAACATTTAGCCAGAAACAGACGACGGAAGTGAAAAGGCAACGTTAATACATTTGCAGATTGCTCTAGAACTGTGAACTTTGATGGGTTAGGTCTTTATTTTGGCAGACAGTATTGTCTACATGTTGAGCTTTATGGTCTGAAAGGTACTTCCATCATGGAAGCAGTTGAGCGAAGGTCTGAGGGCCTGTTACAAATTACAGTTAATACAGCAACTGTTTATATGTTTATAAAAGTTATCCATGAAAGCTGATAAGTTTAGACAAGTAATACTTGTAAAACTATTTACACTGTATATAGTTAAAGTGTACATCTATATCAAATAAATTCTAAATAAGTTTTGTATATATTTAAAATAAACAGAATATGATGTCTTAATAAAGATATACAATGCCGGGCAGTGGTGGCGCACGCCTTTAATCCTGGCACTAGGGAGGCAGAGGCAGGCGGATTTCTGAGTTCGAGGCCAGCCTGGTCTACAGAGTGAGTTCCAGGATAGCCAGGACTACACAGAGAAGCCCTGTCTCGGAAAAAAAACGGAAAAAAAAATAAATAAATAAGGATATACAATAAAGTAGTGAGTAAAATGAAAGAAGCTACCACAGTCATTGTCTTACAAACTAATCCATTCCCCCCCAAAGAAATAGCAATAATCCATTCACAAAGCAAAGTTCATGATACAATACACTGCTATTAACTCCAATCCTCATGTTATGCATTAGGTCTTTCTCCATAGGCAAGTGTTTCTGGAGAGTGATAGAGCAGTTGATCAACATGCATCAGGTCCTAGGTTCAATGCCCAGTAGGTACTTCTTTATATCTGTGGTCTCCATGCCACTGATGGAGAAGCAGAGGATCATGGGAGACAGTTAAAAGTCACTAGGCAACTCAGGTGATAGTAGATGCTGTCGAGGATGTGGAGAAAGAGGAACACTCCTCCATTGTTGGTGGGATTGCAAGCTGGTACAACCACTCTGGAAATCAAGTCTGGTGGTTCCTCAGAAAACTGGACATAGCATTACCTGAGGATCCAGCTATACCACTCCTGGGCATATACCCAGAAGATGCTCCAACATATAACAAGGACATATGCTCCACTATGTTCCTAGCAGCCTTATTTGTAATAGCCAGAAGCTGGAAAGAACCAAGATGTCCTTCAACAGAGGAATGGATACAAAAATTGTGGTACATTTACACAATGGAGTATTACTCAGCTATTAAAAATAATGAATTCGAGAAATTCTTAGGTAAATGGATGGAACTGGAAATTATCATCCTGAGTGAGTTAACCCAATCACAAAAGAACACACATGGTATTTACTCACTGTTAAGCAGATGTTAGCCCAGAAGCTTGGAATAGCGAAGACTCAACTTACAGACCACATAAAGCTCATGAAGAAGGAAGACCAAGTGGGGATGCCTCAGTTCTACTTAGAGGGAGTAACAAAAATACTCAAGGGAGCAAATATGGAAACAAAGTGTGGGACAGAAACTGAAGGAGGAGCTACTTGGAGACCATTCCACCTAGGTATCCATCCCAGAGGTCTGCCAAGGGCTGACACATCCAGAGGACGATGCTCACAGTTAACCACTGATCTGATCAAGGGTTTCCCAATGGAGGAGTTAGAGAGAAGACTGAAGGAGCAGAAAGGGTTTGTGGCCCCATGAGGAGAGCAACAATACCAACCAACCAGAGCTCCCCAGTGTCTAAACCACCAGCCTGGGAGCACATAAGGAGGGACCCATGACTCCACCTGTACATGAAAGGGAGGATGGCCTTGTTGGGCATAGGTGAGAGAGGAGATTCTTGATCCCATGAAGGATGAACACCAAGTGGGGGGGAGGGGAATTCGAGGGTGGGGAGGTGGGAGTGGGGGGTAGGTGGGGGCACATCCTCATAGAAGCATGAGGAGGGGAGATGGGGTAGGAGGGCCCTGGGTGGTGGGAGGAAGGGGGGTTAGGGGATAAAATCTGAAATGTAAATATAATATCCAATAAAAATAAATTATAAAAAAAAAAAAAAGAAAAAGAAAAAAAAAGTCACTAAGCTGAGGCACCCAGACCACCCACTTTCCCATTGCAAAAGCTTCATTTATGTCTTGGGCTCCCTCTTGTGACCATAGTGAGAAAAAATCCCTTTCAAGTAGGATTTTTTTGCCCTCCTCCACTTGACACTTTTTTACATTCAAACAATATACTCAGGCAAGGAACCCTGCAGTGGGTCAGGCACACACAAGAAGACATGTATACATGTATGAAAACTGCAGCCGGGCGGTGGTGGAGCACGCCTTTAATCCCAGCACTTGGGAGGCAGAGGCAGGCGGATTTCTGAGTTGGAGGCCAGCCTGGTCTACAGACTGAGTTCCAGGACAGCCAGGGCTACACAGAGAAACCCTGTCTCGAAAAACCAAAGGGGGGGGGGAAGGAAAACTGCGATGGGCGAGGGAGACTTGCAACAAAGATGAACGCTTTCAGCAAAAGAGAGGAAGATAGAAAATAGTGATGAGAGAAGGGTCTTGAAAACTACTAAAATCTTGTGTGTCTGTGTCTCTGTGTGTATATATATGTATATGTCTGTGTGTGTCTGTATGTGTGTGTATGTGCATGTGTGTGGCTATGTCTGTGGGTGTCTGTGCATGTGTGTCTGTGTATGTGTGCATGTGTGTCTGTGGAAGTATATGTGGGCATTTGTGGGTGTCTGTGTCTGTATGTCTGTGTCTGTGTGCATGTGTCGGAGTCTGTGTCTATGTCTATTTGAGTGTGTGTGTGTGTGTGTGTGTGTGTGTGTGTGTGTGTGTGTGTGTAATTTTATAAAATGTAGTAATGTAGTAATCTGCCAAATACTTTTCTAGGCTCCTGGTATCTACCAAGATAGACAGCAGACAGACAACCTTCCCTGGTTACATTTGTATTCTTGCAGACCAGCAGGAGAGAGAAGATCAGAAGTCACAGGCACAATACAGGAGTCCCCCTTACCATATTTGTACCTCACTGCAGTTCATCACCCACTGTCACCCATCGCCACAAAATACTGAATGGAAAGTTCCAGGAGTAAACAGATCATACCTTTTCAATCATGTGCCTCTCTAAATAGTTTTATGAAGTTTTCCTCAAAACAATACTCTGTCCAAAACAATGCTAATAAGGTATGGTAATAACTTCTATTACAGTGCCTTACGGTTGCCCTGTTTTATTTTTAGTGATGACTGCTAGGCCTTGTGCCTAGTTTATACACTGAGCTTTGGCGGGCGAGGGGGGTGGCGGTGCTGGGAGAATGCAGGCACATAGTATATATATAGATTCAATACTCAGGGTGGTTTCAGGCATCTGCTGGGTGTCTTGAAATGAATTCCCCACAGATGGCAGGCTGCTGTGAGCTTGTTCACAGCCTGCTCAGTGTTCAGAAAAGATAGTTGAGAAGCTTGCACTGGATAGCTAGAGGGGCCCAGATCTTCAGGAGGTACAGAGGGCTGGGTCTTGAGTAAAGGAATAGGAAGAGAAAACATGCCAGGTGGTTGACTCCAGATCACTTGGGGCCCTGTCACTCTCTGAAGTTACCCTGAGTAAAAGGGTAAGTATCACAAACTGCCCCAAGTTGAAGGCACCTCCAATGATGAGTCTGCTTTTCCCAGACTTCCTTTGTAAAGCTGAACTACTCACACAAGAGAGCTGTCATTGCAGTAAGCCTCGAGTGCGCTCATCCACCTTCCTCAGCAGCCACCCACCCCTTCCTTCTCATGGCTCTGCATTGAGTTGACTTCTGAATGCCTATGTTTGGGAGGGGGAGAGGTCTCAGAGAGATCCTCACATATGTGGCATAGTAACCCCTGAGTTGTACAGCACACACCTCACAGATCTGTGCATGGTGAGTCTATAATACTCCCATTGTGTATCGGCAGAGGTTTGTGCCTGTACCATTCTTTGACCAGGTACTAAGATATCTTAACTTCCCTCACATGTAAAAAAAAAAAAAAAGAATAGCATTAGAAGCACACAGAAGAGGAACATAAACACAAGAGCTTTGCTGTCATTATTAATAAATAAAATAAATTGCTATACAGAGCCGTGTAATTATGACAGGGTTTTAGACACCAGATTGTAACTATGTACAGTCACTGAGATCAGAGGAGGAATTGCAGCCCAGCTGGCTCATTGCACCAGGAACTCCCACAGCCAGCAGAGTAATTATAGCAGAGACACTAGATCTGCTGGGTGACTACCATGCAGTCATGGAGTCCAAAGCAATAATAGCATGGTTCCAAACACAGGCACTAGTCAATAACTGGAGACATGATCACAACTCAGAGACAGAGGGATGTTCCTGAAACATCAAGCCCCAAGATGCCCAGGAGAGCTCCACCACACTCAGAAGTCCCCAAAAGATGAATTATTTCTCCCCATTGTTTATTTGATTCTTAGAATCTAGCTCCTTACACATGATATCAAGGATCTGCCACTGAGCCATGTCCCTAATGTCTTGGCAGATGCCATTGAGCCACGCCCACAGCCCCTCACTGGGGGATTCTAGGCAGGTGCTCTACCACTGATCCATACCTTTTATTCTCCTTCCCCACACATGTGGGGAAGTCTTTCCTCACACTCATATCCTTTTGCTTTGTTTTGTGACCCACTAGGTTTGACCAGGGCCATCTCTGGGACCATGAGTTTAAAACTATTCATTTGAGCCTGACAGACTCACCGGTGGGTACAAAACTAAAGGCAATGATACACCTACCCTCCCAATCCGTCAGTATCCAGTAGTTCAGCAGAGAAAGGTAGAGCATCACAAGCAACTGCTCTATCCATACCTGACTGATGACTGGCCCAATCTTGTGCAAGGCTCAGTGTAGGTGACCACAACTGTTGGGAGATCATGATTACAATGGCTGGGTTCTGCTAGGGAGATGGTATTTCATGGCTCTTCTCCTTGTCTTCTGGCTCTTGCATTCTTTGTAGCCCTCTTCTTCAACGTTCCCCAAGCTTACAAGGGTGATACTGTGTATATTCTATTTTAGGGCATCACATTCAACAGTCACCCCAAACAGCCATCAGTCTCTGCATTCACTGCCATTCCTTGCAAAGAAAAGCTTCTCTGGTCCAAGCTTAAAACGGGAGTTTTGATGCTAGGAGACAGCCTGGTGCCATGACAATTTAACTAAAAAGTGGAGTTCTTCTAGTTTTATTACTGAATAGTATTCTATTGTATGGAGGTGCCACAGTTTACTCATTTGCCCACTGAAAAACAGCATGTTCTTCATGTTTCATGGCTGTTTCAAAAAAAGAAACTCTAATCAAGAACCTATAATTAGAAAGGTCATAGGTCATAGTGGATAACCTATTACTATTATTCTGCTGAATGGACATAGTATTAAACTGACTCATACCATACCATACCATACCATACCATACCATACCATACCATACCATACCATACCATACCATATTGTGATTTATCTTATCTCCATAGATTAATGCATCTCTCAACTCTCAGAGAAGTTTCTTTCTCTAGTAGGTGGGGATTAACATGGAGACCCACAATTTGTCAAAGTTCAGAGAATAAGAGACTATGGCATGCTCAGCCCTAAGATGGGGCAGAAAGATTTTAAAAGCCAGATGTGGTGGACGATCACAAGGAAACAGTGTTTTCCAAAACAACAGGATAGTTGCACGTGTGAACTCAGTGCTTGTTACAGCATGCATAAGACCTGCTCAAGTTCTAGTCAGATGAAATCCCAGCATAGGGTGGGGAGGTGAGCACAAAAATCCCACTCACTGCCAAGGATCTATTGACAATTTATAGCTGCTGAGAGAAGGAGAATCAATGATCTTCAAGGGTGTGGCCCCTGGTAGGTTGACTTCACATCAGCAGATAGCCACACAGCCATGAATATGGGGATGGCATCAATGGGACTCAGTGGGTTTTTAAAACAGAAATGGGGACACCAAGTTGGGTAAGGGTTAAGGAAGGTGCATCTGGGAAAAGATGTCAATATGATCGCGTACGATGTATGAAATTTTCAACAAATTCATAAAAACTATGTTTATAGAGAAGACTTCAGTTAGAGGGTTACAGGGTCTTCCAACTTTGCCTTCCCAGTGAACTCTCATTATTTCACTTGGCTAAGAGTCCTTTTGTTCAACTGAAATGGAAGTCATGAACAGGCAAAGAGCAGCTCTCTTAGCATCGGGTGCCTCTGATGTCCTTCATCAGAACACCTCTCAACAGCACTCAGCAACAGTGTTCCAGGTCCCCAGCAGCTGGAGGAAGGAACTCTCCGAGGCTCTCTGAATGCTCAGAGGTAGGGGCTTACAGCTCTGCCTTCTCTGACTTCCACAAGCTTGCTAAGTGTGCCTGGGCCTGGCATCCATAGATTTCTTGTGCTCTTTGTGTTACTAACCTAACTCACTTTATGCACAATAGAGACCACAACTAGGCAACGCAATCATTCACAGGAGTTTTCCTGTGGCCCACCCTACACGGGCATGCATGACAGAATGCAGAAAGGGGATGTGCTAGTTAGTTAGTTGTAATAAAATGCCCTGGCAAAAGCAAATTAAGGAAGAGAGGGGTTAATTTTGACTTATCATTCCAGAGGGATCAAGTCCCTCATATCAGGAAAACAATGGAATCATGCAAGGCTAGACAGGGTAGCAGGAGCAGAAAGTGGGCTAGTCACATTTTCATCTGCATACAAGAGACAAAGAGACAGACATATAGACTGAGACAGAGACAGACAGACAGGGGAGGGGGAGAGAGAGAGATCAGGAAGTGGGATGAGGCTATAAACCCTCAATGGCCACCCCTGGTGATGTACTTCCTCCAGCAAGGTTCCACTTCCTAAGGATTCCATAACCTCTTTAAACAATACTACCAATCGGGGACCAATGTTCAACTACATGAGCCTATGTGGCAGGGAGCGTTTTTTCACTCAAACCACAGCCAGGGAAGTCTCCCAGACTTTTCTGTGACTAGTGAGAGAATCCCTGCTTTTATATTAATTATATTATATTATATTATATTATATTATATTATATTATATTATATTATATTATATTATTATTATATTATATTATATTTATTATATTATTATTGAATATTTTATTTATTTACATTTCAAATGTTATCCCCTTTCCTGGCTTCCCTTCCCCCTGCTTCTATGAGGGTGCTTCTGCTTTTATAGCCGGTCAAGACTGCACACCAGCTGTCAGGGGTTGGAGATGTTCCTCTCCAACCAGAGTAACAGGGCTGTGAAGGGGCAGGAGTGGTCACTGATAGAGTTATCTGCAGCAGTTACTGGCAAGGTCATCTAAGGTCTTTCTAAAACTCTCAAGGCTTATGCAAACTTCCTCAAATCAGAGACGTTGTTGGCGTGGCAGCCGCAATAATAATTGTGGTTCCAATAGTAGAAACAAAGTACCTTGGGGAGTCTGTCTGATTTGAAGTCTCTCCCAGGTGTCAGTGGCTGGTTTGGTGACTCTCTTAGCAGCCACGGGGTATTTAAAGCAGTTGTAACAGTCACCATGATGGCTGAGGAAGCAGATGCTTGATTGGCAGCTCCCATGATTCCCCCAGGGAGTGGCTATCTACCTCCAGTGAGCCTTCAGACACAACAGCAGTGTCACTCACAGACCTACTAGAAGCTTCTCTTGGTAATTAAGATAACTATCTTGATTCTGATCCAGTCTTGTCCTCCCTGGGACAGTCGCCCATTCAGTTCCCAGGAAGCTGCTGATACAGTCTAGGCAAAGGGGAAATGTCTAGACAGCTGTCAGTCAAGCAACTAAATTTCTGGTTCCTGGGGGAAAAACATTTTGGGAGTCTGGCTGAAAGATCTGATATGGAAGTAATTAGTGATCTGCAGTGAACTTTATCTAAGAACACTTATCCCCCATCCAGTATCCTAAAGAGGGCTAAGTTCTTCAGGTCAGTCTTAATTCCTTGCATTTCTTTTTTTCCTTGCTCTTCAGTCAGCTGTGCCCTGTGCTCAGAAATGATGGACGCAAAAATAAATCTTCCTAATTCAGCTCTGGTGCAAAGGAAAACTGTTTTTCTTTCTTTTTTTTCATTTTTTAATATTTTTTATACAGGGTCTCACTATATATACAGCTCTGATGGTCTTGAAACTCACTACGAAGACCTGACTGTCCTCAAACTCAGCGATCTTCCAGCCTCTGCCTCCCAAGTTCTACACTATTATACCTGGCTCCTGTTCTTGTTTTTTAAATTTAGGTATATTTAGTGTGTGTGTGTGTGTGTGTGTGTGTGTGTGTCTGTGTGTGTATATGTCTGTGTGTGTGTCTGTATATGTCTGTGTCTGTGTGTGTGTCTGTGTATATCTGTGTATGTGTGTCTGTGTCTGTATATGTGTGTGTGTCTGTGTCTGTATGTCTGTGTGTGTATATGTCTCTCTGTGTGTGTCTGTGTATGTGTGTGTGTCTGTGTCCGTGTGTGTGTCTGTGTTTATGTCTGTGTACATGTGTGTGTCTGTGTGTATATATGTCTCTGTGTGTGTGTCTGTGTATGTGTGTGTCTGTCTGTGTGTGTGTATGTATCTGTGTCTGTGTACATGTGTGTGTCTGTATGTGTGTCTGCGTGTGTGTCTGTGTATGTCTGTGTCTGTGTGTGTGTCTGTGTATGTGTGTGTCTGTGTGTGTATATGTCTCTGTGTGTGTGTCTGTGTGTATATGTCTCTGTGTGTGTGTCTGTGTATGTGTGCGTGTCTGTGTGTGTGTCTGTGTCTGTGTGTGTGTATGTGTGTATCTGTGTCTGTGTACATGTGTGTGTCTGTATGCGTGTCTGTGTCTGTGTGTGTATGTGTGTGTGTCTGTGTCTGTGTATGTCTGTGTCTGTGGATGTGTGTGTCTGTCTGTCTGTTTATGTGTGTGTGTCTGTATGTGTGTCTGTGTCTGTGTATGTCTGTGTCTGTGTGTGTGTCTGTGTATGTGTGTGTCTGTGTGTGTATATGTTTCTGTGTGTGTCTGTGTCTGGGTGTGTGTTTGCGTGTGTGTGGACATGCATGTGCCATACTTGTGGAGGTGGGAATACAACTTGTGAGTGTCGGTTCTCTGCTAGCCATGTGGGTCTAAATGCCAAGCACATTTTTCCACTGTGGTGATTTGAGTGAGAAGTACATTTTTGACTGCTTATACTTTTGATTGCTTGGTGCCCAGTTAGTAGAACTGTTTGGACAGGATTGGGCTGTGTGGTTTTGTTAAATGAGGTGTGGTGGGGGGAGGGGCTCTGGAGCTTCAAAAGCCCACACTAGGCCCAGTGTTTCTCTCTTTGTCTGCTGCCTTTAGATCACGATGTTAGTTCTCAGTTACTTTTCCAGAGTAGGCTGGTGTGGTGGTTTGAATAAGTATGGTCCCTTTAAGCTCATGTGTTTGAATGCATGGCCCATAGGGAGAGGCACTATTAGGAGTTGTGGTCTTGTTGGAGTATGTATGATCTTGCTGAGGGAGGAGTGTCCCTATGGGCGGATGGGCTTTTACATCTCATGCTCAAGCAATGCCCAGTGTGGTACACAATCTCTTCTGCTGTCTTCAGCTCATGATGTAGAACTCTCAGCTCCTTCTCCATCACCATGCCTGCCATGTTTCCCATCATGAACATAATGGACTAATCCTCTGAAACTGTAAGTCAGCCCCAGTTAAATGTTTTCCTTTGTAAGAGTTGTCATGGTCATGGTGTCTCTTCACAGAAATAGTACCCTAAGACGGGCTGCCTGCTGCTACCATGATCCCCACTATGATAATAATGAACTAATCCTCTGAAGTTGTAAGCAAGACCCCAGTGAAATGTTTTCTACAAGTTACCTGGGTCGCGGTGTATCTTCACAGCTGTAGAACAGGAGCCGAGACACCTGCTAAGCCATCTCACCGACCTGTGGCCAACCGACTAAGCATAGCTCAGGCCCCAACAGTGGGAAAGGCTCTAAAGTGGATAGTGAAATCACAAACATGAGCTTTTGCTGGGCACTTTAACAGGTCAGGCAGGCACAGCCCTACCTGACATTATAGGCAGTACTGTTTCTCCTCACTGTGGTAGATTTGGGGGTGCATAAAGATGGCTCGTACTAGACACAACACTGGGACACAGCCTGGGTGCACCTGAGGGATGTGGAGCAGTTCACTGTTTAGAGACTTGCAGTGCCGCTAACACGAGGACCTCACCACAACCAGCTTTAATATAGCTACTGCCTCATCCCTTCTAGGTCAGTCAGGCGAGCAGCTTTAACACAACCCAGTTATATCCCACAACTTAGCAATGCCTTACTTAGGGCATCCCCTGCACAGTTTACAAACTCCAGGCTTAAGTGTGTACCTAGAGAAAATGAAGCCAGTGTGTCAAAGAGACACCTGCAGTGTCATATGCTCTACAGCATTGTTCACAATAACCAAGAAGTGGAGTCAGTCTAAGTGCCTGTCCTGATTGGTTTTAACGTTAACTTGACACAAGCCAGGGTCATCTGGGAAGAGGGAACCTCAATTGAGAAAATGAATCCATCAGATTGGCCTATAACAAAGTCTGTGGCATTTTCTTGATTAATGATTAATGGGAGTGGTCTCAGTCCACTGTGGGAAGTGGCACCCCTGGATAGGTGGTTCTGGAATGTATAAGAAAGTAGGATGAGCAAGTTACGGGGAGCAAGCCAGTAAGCAGCATCCTTCCACAGTCTCTGTTTTACTTCCTGTCTCTAGGTTCCTGACATGCTTGATTTCCTATCTTGGCTTTCCTTAATGATGAACTATCATCAGGACACTTAGGCTAAGTGGATCCTTTCCTCTCAAGTTTCTTTGGTCATTGTTTTATTACAGCAAAAGAAGCTAACTAGGGCAGTGCACTCTGTAAATGAATGGATAAAGAAAATGTGGCACACATACATAATGAAGTACTATTCAGCCATAAAAAGAAGGAATTCACAAGATTGCAAAGGGCTTAACAATTAAGAGCACTTCCTGCTGGAATCGTGGGGATTGGAGTTTGGATCTCAGTATTCACATAACAAGCTGGGTGTCATGCATAATGTCGTTAACTCCAGCTCTGAGTGTTCTGATACCCCTTTCTGGCCTCTGCACACAGGCACACAGACAGTGCATACATGTGCCTATACCCTCAGACAAATACATACACACACATAAAAAGATAACATAAAATTTTCACATAAAATTAAAAAGAGGGGAATTCTGTCACTTGTGTCAACACATACAAATCCAGAAGATGTGTGAAATATACCAGGCCACATAATAACTGGGATCTACAAAGGCTGAGCTCATGAGCAGAATAGAGAGTGTCAGAAGACGAGGCAACCAGAGGGAGTAGGGTATGGTGACATGCTAGTCAAAAGATACAGAATTACTGTTATATGAGGGGTCCAGGTTATGGTGAGAGAGGAGGGGAAAGAGAGAGAGAGAGAGAGAGAGAGAGAGAGAGAGAGAGAGAGAGAGAGAAATAAGAGAGTGCCTGGGGCCAAGAGTGATGAAGAAGGCTAAAGGAAATAAGAGAGAAATAAGGAATGAGTGCTAACAGTTTTAAGTTTTCCTTCTTGGATGATTAAAATATCCAGAGGTTGATTGTGGCAAAAGCATCCTAATTCTATGAACACAGTAAGAGTAGTTGACTTGTGTTCTTTAAATTAGATAACTGGGAGTCAGAAAGATGCCTCAGCAGTCAAGAGCACTTACTACTCTTGAAGAGGACCCAGGTTGTGTATTTCTTATGCACCACCATCTGTAGATCCAGTTCCAGGAGATCTAACACTCTTTTTCTGGTCTCTACAGACTCCTGCACACACATGGTGTACATACATACATTCAGGGACACATATACACATAAAATGATGGCAAATAAGTTAGGCAGCATAGTAAGGCCAATAATACAAAACTGTCTTAGGCTGGCAAGATGGCTCAGTGAGTAGGGTGCTTGCCTCCAAGCCTGACAACCTGAGTTTAATCCCTGGGACCTATATGGTGGAAGGAGAGGATTTGCCCTTTGACCTTTACATGTATGTTCTGAGACATGTATGCCTTCTCCTCATGCACACATACAAAATAAATGTAATAAAATATCTGAAGAAGCAAGAATTTTCAAAGGTTAGTGTGGTCGTCCATTTTTCGTATGGAATCTCAGCATTTGGGAGGCCAATATGAGAGAACCCAGACTTCAAGGTCATCTTTCAGTTACATAGTTTGAAGCCAGCCTGAGTTACATAAGACCCTGTCCAGAGGAGAAACAAAGATGATTGCAAAGGTGTTAGGCAGTTCTTGAAGTCTAAGTAAAGGCTGGAGAATCAAGCTCTAAGGCCAGGCTCGGTAATTTATGCCTGTAGATAATTCCAACACTCAAGAGGGTTGAGTAGATGAATTGCCAGGATTGCAGAGGCAGCTTGAGCTACTGAATGAGACCCTGCTACCGAGTCCCATCCCCTGCCATCCCTATGCTAAATGACTCAGAGGAAGCAAGACAGAGAATACTGAGCCAAGTTTGAACCAGTGGGACCTCCTAGTGTGAAAGACACTCCTGCTCAGAGCTGGAGGTATAACACAAATGTTAGAGTCCTCGCCAAGTATGCACAAAGCACTGGTTTTCATTCCCAGTGTCACATAAACCAGATATGGTGCAGTCAATCTGAGCACTACAGAGGTGAGGGCACGAGGTCAGAGTTCAAGGTCAGTCTGAACTCCCTGAGACTGCCTCAAGGAAGAGGGAAGGAATAAATGGAGGGAGAGAGGAAAGGAGAGAGGAAGGGGAAATGGAGAGAGGGGGGAAGGGGAGGGAGGGGAGGAAGAAAAGGGAATGGATAACTAGGTACACCATCATTCCTTGTATCTCTGCCTTAACTCTCCCCCAGTGAGTCTCACATAGAACCATAAGATAGATGGGGTCCAGAACTGACTTAAACAAAACCCAATAGGGTAACTGTGGGCAAGCAAGTACTTTGGTTTCCATAAAAGGAGGCGAAGCAAGACTTCCCAACAAGCCCCAGATGGATGGAAACTTTTTCCAAACAGGAAAAGAACTTCCATGCTCAGAGCCAAAGATGGCAACCATGATCTGTCTCTGCACACACCAGCCAAGGTGATGCCTTAAATAACACCTCCTGTACCTCCTGCCTTCCCACACACTTTCTGCCAGGTGCCCAAGAAAGATTTTTTTTTTCTGTAAATAAGAGACTGACAGTCCTGTGGGTGAGAAGGTTGAGCTCTTCAGCAATTCAACATGCAAATTTTTCAAACATAATGACTGGAAGAATTTGACAATGACTGTCTACTCATATCCCACTTGAGTTCTTCCAACAGCGGCTTACCCTGAGTGGCTTTATAATACAGCATTTTTTATTAATTCTTTAAGAATCTCATACTTTCATACAACACACTTTGATCATACCCACCTCCACTCCTCCCCTAACTCCTCTCAGATCGACCCTTCACCCGAGTCCTCTCGGGGTTGCTTGTGGGTTTGTTTGTTTGTTTACTTGTTTATTTTAATGACCCTCAAAGTGCAATTTCTGCTGCTCATACACTCATCCATATAGAGTCATACATTGGAGCTTAGAGGACGTACTAAGGGCCACATCTTTAAAAAAAAAACTGATTTTCCTCCCAGAAGCTATCAGTTGTCAACAGATCCTCAGCTAGTTAGGGGGACTAGTGAGCCTTTCCCACCACCATGCTGGGTTGTCAAATGCATGATTTTGTGCAGGCATCAACAGGTCCTGTTTAGTTCATAAAATACTACAGTTCTGTATTTTATACCCTCCTTGGGGCTCTCAGAGTCTGAACCACCAACAAAAAAATATACATGGGCTGGAACTAGACCTCCGCACACATATGTAGCAAATGTGTAGTTTGGTCTTCATGGGGGTCCAAAACAACTGGAATTGGGGCTACCCAAAAAGCTGTTGTGTGTATGTGGAATATGTTCTTCTAGCTGGGCTGACTTGTCTGGCCTCAGTAGGAGAGAAAACACCTAGCCTCACAGTGACTTGAAGTACCATGGTGGGGGGATACCCAGGGGTGCCCCACCCACTCAAAAGAGAAAGGAAAAGGGAATGGGGAAAGATTGTGGGAGGGGGACTGGGAGGGAGTAGTGAGCAGGATGTAAAAAGAATAAACAAAAAGAAATTTAATTTAATTTTTAAAAAAATACAGCAGTCCTATTGTATCCAGAAGACAGCTGTTTTGTTTGCATTCTCCCTAGGCTCGGCTCTTAGAATCTGCCTGTCTCCTTCTGCATGACCATGATCTTTCGGCCTCAGAGAATGAATGTGTGTGAGACATCCTATTTGTGTCTGAGCAGTTCACACTCACTTCTTCTCTGCTGAAGTATGAGCGACACACTAACCACTGGGTATAGAGATGGAAATGAAGAGGGCAGTTTGATAGATACTATGTCCATGTCTTGGTTAGGGTTTCTCTTGCTGTGATAAAATAGCATGGTCAGAATCGACTTGGGGAAGAAAGGCTTTATTTCAGTCTTACATTTAAGCATCAGTCCAACCACACGGGAAGCACAAGCAGGAACGGAAGCGTAGAGGGATACTACTCACTGGCTGGCTCCTTAGGGCTCACTCGACCTGCTTTCTTACACAAGTCAGGAGCATCTGCTCAGCGTTGGCACTGCCTACAGTGATCTGAGACCTCCCAGGTCAATCCTTAATCCAGACAATGCCCCACAGATTTGCCTAAAGGCCAATCCTATGGAAACATTTTCTTAATTAAGATTTCCTCTCCCGCTGGATGCCCCAATGTGGGAGAATTCAAGAGAGGGGAGGGGAGAGGGGGTTGATGGGTGGGGGCACACCCTCATAGAAGTAACAAGAGGGAGGATGGGATAAGGAGTTTCTGGGGTGGGGGTGGGGAATGGGGAAAGGAGGAAGGGGATAACATCTGAAATGTAAATAAATAAAATATCCAATATTTTTAAAAAAGAAAAAAAGAAAAAGATCTCCTCTTCTGACTGAAGAAAAGGCCATCCAGAGACTGCCTCACCTGGGGATCTATCCCATATGCAGACACCAAACCCAGACACTATTGCTGATGTCAAGAAGTGCTTGCTGACAGGAGTCTCCTGAGAGGCTCTGCCAGAGCCTGACCAATACAGATGCAGATGCTTGCAGCCAACCAATGGAGGAGTTAGGGGAAGGACTGTAGGAGCTGAAGAGGATTGCAACTTCATAGGAAGAACAACAATATCAGCCAACCAGACCCCACCCCCAGAGCTCCCAGGGACTAAATCAGTTGCATTTGTAGCAGAGGATGGCTTTATATAGCATCAATGGGAGGGGAGGTCCTTGGTCCTGTGAAGGCTTGATGCCCCAATGTAGGGGGATGGTACGGCAGTGAGGCGGGAGTGAGTGGGTGGGTGGGGGAGCACCCTTATAGAAGCAAGGGGAGGGGTGGGATAGGGGGTTTGAGGAGGGGAAAACAGGAAAGGGGATAACATTTGAAATGTAAATAAATAAAATATTCAATAAAAAATACATTAATAAAAAAAGATTTCCTTTTCCCAGTTATGTCTAGGCTTGTGACAAGTTGACAAAAGCCAGTATAATCCAGTTAGCAGAATAATAGTCGTAGGGCCTGTGAGCTCCTCGAGGTTCCTGGCCAGATTTACAGTGCCAGGCATGAGCTTCCTTCTGTCAATTTTGTGGCTCAGTTATGCGTGTGAGTGCTTGTTTGGATTTCTGTTAGGTGGATGCTGAACTCTGCAACTCCTAGGTCCTGAGAAGAAATTGGAATTTCATTTCTCTGGATATGTCTCTCATGCATGGTCATACAAGGTTGTTGTTTTTGAGACCAAACTCACAAAATATGGAACAAACTGCTATTTTAAAATTTTCTTTAACATCAACTTATTGTGTCGTGGGGCAGGGGGATACGACGTGTGAGTGTTAGAAGCTAACTTGAGTGAGACAGTGGGTTTCAAGAACTGACCTAAGCTTGTCAGGTTGATCATAAAGTGCCTTTACTCACTAAGCCATCTCACGGGCCCACCACTGACTGTTTTAAATTTGTAAATTGATGGGTATATCCATACTTAACCTAACTCCAAGACAGGTTCATCACCCTGAAAGGAGATTCCATCCCATTAAGCAATCACTCCAAGTCCTGGGCCAGCAGCTCTGCAAGTCAGTGATCTGCTGCTGTTGGCATGAATTTTGATATACATGGACTTACATGCCCTGTGACTCTGTGTGTCTGGATTCTCTCTCTCATCATATGCACTGCACTCATGTTCCAGGTATCAACACTTCATCCTATCTCTGGCTGAGTAATATTCATTTTTGTGGGATGCTGGATGGAACCTAAGACCTGAAATATGCTAGGCAAGTGCTCTACCACTGAGATACATCCTTGATCCCCTTTCCTTTTGTTTTGAGACACCAGGCTGGATCCATTGCACCATCAAACATTTTGTTTACATTTTCAATCACTGATGGGTTGTTTCTAATAATCTTCCAACTTTCTTGTAGAACCCAAGAGTTACAGGATTTAGCTGTGGGCCCACACATCTGGCCCTCAAGTCCCACCTCTACTATCCCTTATTTGCCTGATGGTGGCCAGATGTCTCACCTTCTCTGAATATCTGTTTTCTTGAATACAGAATGGCAGAAATGACTGTGTCTGACTCACAGGATGGGTGTGAAGGTCAAGAGAGTTGGTCTATGCTGAGTGTCTGTGGAAGAACCATTAACTCTTTTCACTGGAATGAAAGCTGATGTGTTTGTGCAGCCAAGCCACAAATGCACTGGGAGGGAGTCAAGTTTAAACTCACACTCAGGTCCCATAGATAGACCTACTCCCACTCCACCCCATGCTCCTCTTCCTTCTCCTCCTCTTTCTCCTCCTCCTCCTCTTCTTCTTCTTCCTCCTCCTCTTTCTCCTCCTCCTAGTCCTCTGCTTCTCCTTTTTCTTTTCCTTCTCCTTCTTTTTCTCCTTCCTCTTCCTACCTCCTCCCCTTCGTTTGAAAGTCCTCTACCCCTGGGAAACACCCTAGAAGTCATAATGATGATAACAGCAGTGAAGAAATGTGACCACTGTGGAGGTCTGATAAGCAAAGCCCCCATAGACTCATGTATTTGAATGCTTGACCATATGGAGAGGCACTTTTAGGAGGTGTGGTCTTGTTGGAGTAGGTGTGGCCTTGTTGGAGGAAGTGTAACACTGTGGAGGCAGGCTTTGAGGTCATACATGCTCAAGCTACATCCAGTATGAGACACAGTCTCCTCTTGCTGCCTTCAGAGCAAAATGTAGAACTCTAGGCTCCTTCTCCAGCACCATATCTGTCTGGTTTCCTGCCATGATGATAATGAACTAAACCTCTGAAAACTGTAAGCCAGACTCATTAAATGTTTTCCTTTATAAGATTGCCACGGTCATGGTGTCTCTTCACAGCAATGAAAGCCTATCTAAGACAGCCATCATGGCAGGAAAAAATAAGAGTGATAAAACATACACAATAGATTATTACCCAGTATACATTCCTGTTCTAGTCTGTTTCTCCGTTAGTGTGATAAAATGCTGACCAAAAACAATTTGGGAAAGAAAGGATGTGTTTGGTTTACAAATTTAAGTCCATCATGGAGGGAAATCAGGGAAGATACTCAAGTGAGAACCCAAGGTGGGAGGGGTGGAAAACAGGAGCTGAAGCAGAGACCATGGAGGGACACTTACTGGCTGACTCAGTTTGCCTTTGTATACATCCAAGGGCCACCTGCACAGGGATGGCCTTCCCTCCACACATTAATCATCAATCAAGAAAATACCCCAAGAGACATGTCTACAGACCAGTCCAATAGAGGCAATTCCTTTGTTGCAGTTCCCTCTTCTCGAGTGTCTATAGTTTGTGACAAAAACTAACCCACACAGTCCCCTATTATTAGAGGATTCCTGAAAATATTTTTGCTCTGTGATTAAAAAGCAGACTTTATAGGGTATGG
>JANHMN010000003.1:17954130-18017213 GCA_030674055.1 Rhabdomys pumilio
GTGTGTGTGTGTGTGTGTGTGTGTGTGTGTGTGTGTGTGTTTGAGGCAAGGTCTCTCTCTATGTAGTCCTGGCTATTCTTGACCTTGATATGATACTAGGCTGGTCTTGAACTTACATCCACCTGCCTCTGTCTCCCAAGCAAGGACAGAATTAAAGACATGTGCCATCAAGCCCAGCACAATAATTCTTTAAAAATGATTTCATTGAATTCTTCAATGAGCCTACAAGGAAAAGCAACAGAGAGAGTGAAGAAGAAAGACAGACAGAATATGCAATTTAAAATATAGGAGCTGCTAGGTTTTGCTGCCTTTTTCTTAGTTGGTGACACATCGCTCCATGCCTGTCATGCTATAAATAAAATGGTTTAATTTTATCTCACCTGCTGGAGCGAACACATCTGCAGCACCAAGGCCCACACATATTTCTTGCCAAGTTCCATTCAGAACCTTACTGCTGTGCTTGGAATCCCCCAGCAGCTTCTTTTGCCTGGAAATAAACTCTGAACTCCCTACCACAATACTTCTGACTACGGCAGAGCTCACCCTTCCAGTTCCTAGACCCAGGTTTTAGCAATTCAGCTCTCCGCAAAACATCCTCACAGTCTTCAGCCCTGTACAGGGCCTTTGCATTTGCTGAGAAATATGCCTGGCACCCACTAGCCATAGCTGCTTCTCATGCTCGCTGTACAACCTTTCTATGCTACCTTAAAATATCTGTCCTGGAGGCCTCAAAATACCCTGAGAGATAGCTCAGTGGTTAGGTGCACATGTTACTCTTTAAGAGGACCTGGGTTCAGTTCCCAGCACTCACGTGTGGCTCACAGTCTGCAGCTCTGATTTCATGAGGATCTGATGCTCTCTTCTGGCCTTGTGGGTGCTATATCCACATGGTTCACATACATACGCACACGTACACATTCATACACACACGTACACATTCATATATACACACACGTAGTACACATTCATACACACACACACACACACACACACACACACGTACACATTCATACATACGCACACGTACACATTCATACACACACGTACACATTCATACACACACACACACACACTTACACATTCATACACACACACACATGTACACATTCATACACACACACACACACACACACACACACACACACGTACACATTCATACACACAGGCAAAACACCCAGACATTTAAACAAATTTTAATTAAAAATGTTTTACTAATTCTCCTCATAATTCCAAATATGTCCCGTCAGACTTCTATATCCATACTCTGTCACTCGATCCACATGTGTGCTCAAATGGGGAAGGTTGTGTGCTGCTCCCGAACCCACAGCCACCATGGCCTGAGTCAACAGCAGGAAACAGACTCTTCTAAATTTTCTGTCTAAAATCTGTATCAGGATACTTACCTAAAAGAAGAGATACCATGATCACGAAGGTGGTTTTCCCGGGGTGAGGCTTATTCATTGCATCCAGAACATCTAGATATTCTGGTCCCTACAATTTCCCCAAATTCAGGAAACTTGACTGCATATTTGGTGGTAGTGAGAAACTGTATTCATGCTTTCCTGTGGAAAAAAAAATAAAAACATTTATATTATAAATCCCAACCTTGAATTAAATGGCATTCGTAAGCCTTTTTTGGTGATTGGTTTTAAGGTCTTGAGGATGAAGCTTCCGTGATGGCATTAGCATCCTACACGGTGAGAGGTACAGTAGAACTAGATCTGTCTGTCTGTCTGTCTACTTATTTATCTATTTATCTACTTGTTTACCTATTATCTCTATTTATCTATTTATCTATATAGCTATATATTTACCTATCTCTCCCTTTCTTGTTATCCTCACTATGTGAGGATTAAGATAGCTGCAGCCTGAAACACAACTTTTAGAACATTCTGGAATTTCCCCATCCATTTTACCCACTTCCAGGGAAGCCAGATTAAGATAGTCCTTTGCAGCAGTTCATGGTGTGTCAGGAAAGTTAAACATGAAGGTCCTGCAAGACTCTTCCTTGTCCAAAACTGTCTATTGACAAGGCTAGTCTTGCGCAGATCGAGTGCAAGTGATGGTATCTACAGCAAGCTCGGGGCTACAATGGCTGCATCAGACTCAGAAGACGGTATTTCATGGCTGTCTTAGTTAGGGTTTTACTGCTGTGAACAGACACCATGTCCAAGGCAGTTTTATAAAGGACAACATTTAATAGAGGCTGGCTTACAGGTTCAAAGGTTCAGTCCATTATCATCAACGTGGGAGCATGGCAGCATCTAGGCAGGCACGGTGCAGGAGGAGCTGAGAGTTCTACATCTTCATCTGAAGGCTGCTAGTAGTGAAATTCTTGTAGCTCGTGCCCACAATGAACACACCTACTCCAGCAAGGCCACATCTCTTAATAGTGCCATTCCCTGGGCCAAGCATATAGAAACCATCACAATGGCCTTCTCTCCCTATCTTCTGGCCCTTACATTCTTTCTTCCTCATCTGTAATGTTCTCTAAGCCCAAGACGGCAAGATATCAAAGTCTTGTTGAGAAATAAGCACTCAATTATCAATTACTCTCAGCACTTTATACAGTATGAGTTTCTGCTTTTACCACTGTTCACTACAAAGACAAGTTTCTTTGATTAAGCCTGAGTAACAATTATCTGGGAGTATAAATATATTTAGAAGGTAGTTTAGTGCTATGTCAACCTAGCCTAGCAACAGTACGAAGTGTCCTCTGAGAGTCTATGAGTTTCCCAGCTGAGTGTTTCTGACTAGATTTGCAGTGCCAAGCAAGGATCCCCTCCTATGCAGCAGACCCAGATCTAATCAGAGAATGATTGGTTATCCCCAAAACAGTCCCGCTCCTATTACACAAGAGGATTAATCTTGTCTGGCAGGTTGGTGCTGTTGTTTATAGATTTCACATCCTTTCTGATGAGTTACCTCATATTGACAAATTCTGGCAGAGAGGGAGTCATTGTCTTAAGTTCTGAACCTACTGGTGAATCCCCAAGTTCCTGTGGATACTTCCAAGCAGATGGTGAAAGCACTGGTAAATTTGAGTCTCCAGACACAACCAAAAGACATGAGTAGAAGAACAAGAGTTGAGGGGAGGAGGGAACTTAACAAGGATGGGAGAAGTATAAAAGAGAGTAGGTGAGAGCAATCTTGATATAGTTTACACATGTATGAAATTGTCAAAAAAAAAAAAAAAAACTTATCGCCGGGCGGTGGTGGTGCACGCCTTTAATCCCAGCACTTGGGAGGCAGAGGCAGGTGGATTTCTGAGTTCGAGGCCAGCCTGGTCTACAGAGTGAGTTCCAGGACAGCCAGGGCTACACAGAGAAACCCTGTCTCGAAAAACAAAAAACAAAAAACGAAAAACAAAAAACAAAAAACAACAAACAACAAACAAACAAACAAAAAACCCACAAACTTATTAACTGAAACTAAAACAGAAAAAAAGGGAGTAGATTTATAGAGCCAAATGGAAACAGTGCAGTCTAGATGTTTCTTCTACAGCTCAAAGAGGAGGGGTGCCATCGAACTCCTGAAGGAAGTGTTTCTCAGATGTCCCTGTCTGAGGCTGAAACATTCCAAGAGTAAGCAGGTTGTCATGTTTCAAGGGACGTTGGCTGCAGTTCTAAATGGTACCACTAGATGTCAGTATTCAGTGTGTCGGTGTTATGACCAAAAACAAAAAACAAAAACAAACAAACAAACAAAAACCAGCAATCATGAGCAAGTATCATCTTGTTGTCTAAAATCCTTTGAAGGGTTGCTTATGACTTCCTTAGCGATAATCTATGCATCAAATTACTGCAAACCTAGTATCTTATAAAAAGTCAGGTGAATTTATGATAGCAAGGTAAATATCTCCCTTCAAAACCAATGGGATTCCTGACTAACAGGTTTTGCGTGTGAATCATTTACTTCCAGTTCGTTTATTTTTGTTTGTTTGTGCTTTGACTTCTTGTGGTCTCGAAAACTCTGTAGAGGACTAACTAGCTGTCTAGACATGACAAACAACTCATGTATTGTGAGCTTTAATCTGGTTGTCAACTTGATTGGACCTGGGCTCAACTAAGAGACATGCCTGTTTAAGACAGGCCACTGCCTGTGACCTGTGGACTGAAGGACAGTAGCTCTCCATGGATTGTCTAGGCCTTCAACACGAGATTAAGACAGCTGAGGCATCCAGCTTGGTGGACTGGGCTACTAGGCTCTTATCCTTTCTAATGTCCTGACAGCCATTGTCGGACGACCAGTCCATATTGTATAGACCAATCTAATAAAACCTCTATATAATATCCACTCTTGAGACCCTGTCTCAAAACAAACAACAGCAACAACGGAAACATTCAGTCAATTCCTCTCCTCTAAGTCATCTGTTCTCAGCTGTGGGTTGTGAGCCCTTTGGGGGTTGAAAGATCCTTTCACGGGGGTCACAGATCAGACATCCTGCATATCAGATATTTGCATTATAATTCATGGCAGTAGAAGAATTATAGTTATGAAGTAACAAGGAAAATAATTTTATGGTTGGAGTCACCACAACATGAACTATATTAAAGGGTGGAAACATTGGATGGTTGAGAACCACTGCACTAAGTAAATCTAGTTAATATATCTACACGATTTTGGTTCCAGTATGCAGACTACACAGTCTAGAACCCACCCCCCAAAACACACACACAGAGAGACACATACACACACACAGAGACACACACACATAAACACACACACAGAGACACACACACACAGACACATACACAGACACACACATAAACACACACACACAGAGACACACACAGAGACACACACACAGACACACACAGAGACACACACACACACAGAGACACACACACAGACACACACACACACACACACATACACAGACACACACACACACATACACAGACACACACACACACACACACACACACACCCCATCTACCCCCTTCTCTGTTGGGTCTGTCATGCCCTGGATGATTATTCTCTGTCATCAAGGTTTGGTTTTCACCTGGGACTGAAGTGCATATTTTACCTATCAAAACACACCTGTCCTCCAGGTTCTCCCAGCATCCCTCAGTCCCTAGCTGGCATACCCTGCCCCTAACCTGGAACTTCCAGCCCAGGGGTTGGGCTGCCCTTCCCCCAGAGATGGCTCTTCCCTATAAAACTCTCTCTCTCTCTCTCTCTCTGTCTCTCTCTCTCTCTCTCTCTCTCTCTCTCTCTCTCTCTGTCTCTGTCTCTGTCTCTCTCTCTCTCTCTCTCTCTCTCTCTCTGTGTGTGTGTGTGTGTGTGTGTGTGTGTGTGTGTGTGTGTGTGCCCTTTCTTTCTCTTCTCCCATTCTCCCTATGGAGACTCCCCTGGCCTCAATCCTTAGGGCCACTGAACTCTGAACTCACCTGAGTGCAGCTTCCCAATAAACCTGCCTTTAACAAATCCTAATATGGCTATTCCCAGTACCTCCTGACCAGCCTTGTGCTTCATTCCTCATGCAGTTTTGTGTGGCCCTGCATGTCACCATGGCTCCTAAAAGCTACCCTTTCAGTGGCTGTTATTTTTCATCTGTTGTTTTCATCATATCTATATTCTGAAACATCCTGGTGGCTGCATGAAATGAGAAATAAGGATGTGCATCCCAGAGGTTTGGAGTGGGAAGGGTGCCATTGTGAACGCTGGACCAAGCCACCTTTGCAGGGATCACAGAGGGCTCAAAGCAGGATCTATGTGAGTCTGGCAGTGAGAAAGCTGCCTAGAAATGAGAACAGCCAGAAGGCTGCCTGAGGGAGAGACTGGCCCAAGGAAAGGTATGATACACAAGAGCAGAGAGGGTCAGGGCAGGACAAGAGCTAGGGCATCACCCACATCAATAGAAAGCACCATGGAAGAGAGAGGTTCTGGGAACATTAAAACTCCTCCTAACCAGAGTCCTGATACCACCCAAGCTTTCTTTCTCACTTGCAGATGCTTTCTGCACAGGTGAGCGGCTCCTCTGTTGCCTGTGATTCTCCTGCAGATAATAAGACATAGACAGATAGAGCCACAGAGACAAATATTCTTGCCCAAGCCTGGAGATGACAGTCTTCGCGATCTTCCAAGCCTAGAAGAGCCACAAGATCACATCTGAGGAAGGGGAAAAGCAGGACTTAGGTGTGGCACCTTTGGGGGATGCTGCCTTCCAGAGGGGTTGAGGATGTAACTCAGCTGGTAGGTGACTCACCTAGCATGAACAGAGCCCTGGGTTTGAGCCCCAGCACAACATAAAACTGCAGGTGGTGGTGTGTACCTGTAATCCCAGAACTCAGGAGGTGGAGGCAAAAGGATTAGAATTGTAAAGTCACTCTTTGCTATATAGCAAGCTTGAGGGAGGTCAGAGTGGACTAGTTAAAACTGTTTTCTTTTTTTTCTCCTGTTTTGAAACAGAAGAAATGGAAAGGAGGAAGGGAGAGGGAGGGAGGGAGGGAGGAAGTCTCATTACCCAAAATAGTCCATACATAAATCATGGCTGCCTCCGCTAGAGTCCAAAAACCCCACTGAATGCTCTTGTGAGTTGAATTTAATCTCCCCATCCACATTCACATCCCAGGCCCCAGCTCCCACGGGCTCTTGTAAACGCTTATCTCCAGGTGGTGGCACTGTTTAGGGAAGCTGTGGAATCTTTAGGTGAGGTGTAACTGACAGAAGTAGGTCACTAGGTGCAGACCCTTCCAGGTTGTACCTGATTCCTATTTTCTCTCTGCTTCCGGGTCTACCTGTGGCACAGCTTCTGGCAAATGCTCCACCCACCATGATCTGACCTCCACCATGTCTTCCCTGCCGAGATGGACTGAAACCCTCTGACACCAAGAATAGTTTCTCCAGTTTATGTTGTTTCTGTCTCGTAACAGGGATGTAAAAATAACTAAGACAGGTGTCACTTAGGATGTGCTCAAAATCCCACACAGTTTCTTTTCCATTCAAGTGATGACTTCTTTGCCTGGCATGTCTGCCCTCTTATAAAGTAGATGTATTAACAAACCAAATCATATACACCCAATGTCCACCTAGTCCACTTCCTTATTTTCAACTCCTAAGTCTGTTAAAGATTTTCGGTTTGCGGTGGTAGATAAGAAAAATATATTCACTAGTGAAAGTGTAAAGTCCAGTATGAAGTGCCCCAGCTTCCATTTCCAATGACAACTCCGTAGATGTTCCCTGAGCTGTGCAAACGTCGCATGATACATCTCTATTTGTTAGGTTTTTATAATAAAGCTGATGTAGAGTGAAAAATTATAAAGACCATTTTATAAAATATATACAGGCTCACTAGTTCCAAGAAGGCAGAACTGAATGTAGGATTTCAGGCCTTCACTGCCCTGGGATACAACCCGGGAAGAGTATTAACATTCCTCAAGCCTCAGGGAAAAGAACCCACCTGTGGGTAGGGAAGGCCCAAAGCAGGAAGACACATTCCTGACAAAGAGAGATGCAAGTCATCTGGGTGGTTCCAAGAACTAACTAACTAACTTTCCACTGTTCTTGGTTACCCCCCCCCACCCCCACTTGAGGTCTTCCTAGTGTTACAGCCTACTGTTGTTCAAAATTTGTAATGCAACCAATCATGTGTAACTGCGCCAAATTTTCCTGCTCTCCCCAACCCCTATCTATAAATATCCCAAACATCCTGGGGGCGGGGTTGAAGCCTCTATCCCCTGCTTGGGTTATGTTTCGACCTGAAGGCCCTTGTCATTAAACTACCTTTTGCTCAAGAAGGTCTCTCCTGTGTCCTTGGGTGGGCGCTGATCCGAATTTGAGTGAGGGTCTCTCTTTGGAGACCTTTCAGCCGATAAACTTTATTTTAAAGTCTAATAATAACCCAGATGTCTTAGTCTGGGTTACTATTGCTGTGATGAAACTCCACGACAATGAGGGAAGTCAGGACAAAAACCCAAATAGGACAGGAACCTAGAGGCAGGAGATGACAGGGAGAGATCGTGGTGGGGGTCGGGGGTGAGGATGCTGCCGCCTGGCTTGATCCACATGGCTTGCCCAGTCTGTTGCTCTGTTACAGAACCACATCCCAGAGATGGAACCACCAGCATCCTCCACCATCAATCACAAATCAAGACAGTTCCCTACTGCCCCGTCTTGTGGGGGCATTTTCTTTTTTTCCTTTCTTTTTATTTCCTTTCTTTCTTTCTTTTTGTTAATTTTAATTATTTATTCACTTTACATCTTGATCACAGCCCCCCTCCCTCCTCAGTCCCACCCTTACAAATCCTTCCTCCCATTGCCCTCTCCCCTTCTCCTCAGAGAAGAGGAACCCCCTCGGACACCATCTCACCTTGAGGCATCTAGTCCCAGCACACATCCTCTCCCACTGAGGCCTAACCAGGCAGTCTAGAAATGGGGAAGGGGCTCCAATGGCAGAAACAAAGACCGAGAGAGCCCCAGCTCCACTTGTTAGGGGATGCATATGAAGACCAAGTTGCACATTTGCTACAAATATTTGGGGCCTAGGTCCAGCTCCTGCATGATCCCTGGTTGGTGACCCAGTCTCTGTGAGCCCACAGGTCTCAGGATAGTTGACTCTGTGCATCTTCCTGAAGTATCCTTGACCCTTCTGTTTAGCATTCTGTCTAAACTCCACCCCACAGTTACCTGAAAACAGCCAGGTAGGTCTAACTCACTATAAAAGGGCTGCTTGCCCACTCCTCCCTCTCTTGGTCTCTTGTTCCTCTCCTGCCTTCTTGCTCTGGCTCTGTCCCCTCGCCCCTTCCCCATCCCCGCCTCACCCTGACCCCCATCCCGGCTCCATGTGCTCATGGCCTGCCTCTATTTCTCCTCTCTTTTCTCTTCTCTTCTTCTTCTTCTTCTTCTTCTTCTTCTTCTTCTTCTTCTTCTTCTTCTTCTTCTCTCTCTCTCTCTCTCTCTCTCTCTCTCTCTCTCTCTCTCTCTCTCTCTCTCTCCCCCCCACACTTCTCTGGAAGTCTTGCCTGGCTTCAGGAAATGGCTAGTTCAGTCTCTATATCCCCTACTGGTAGGAATCGGAGGCATTTTCTTAATTAAAGTTGCCTCCTCTCAGAGACTTTAGCTCCAGACAAGTGAACATAAAAGCAGTCAAGTAAATCCATGTTCCATCATGCTTGCTTGCTTTCTTTCCTTTCTTTCTCTCTCTCTTTTTCTCTTTCTTTCTTTCTTTCTTTCTTTCTTTCTTTCTTTCTTTCTTTCTTTCTGACATAGTCTCATGTAGCCCAGATTGACCTTGAACTGACAGTACAGTTGTGCTGGCCTTATTGGTATATGATATATGTGCTGGCATTACTGGTATACAACAAAATGCCTGATTTATAAGGTACTAGATGTTAAACCCAAGGCCTTGTGCTTGCTAGGCTAGCATTCTGCCCACTGGGCTTCATCCCGCCATGTAAATGTGGGAGTTTTGTATATGAGTGTTTTGCCTGCATGTAGGTATGTACACTACCTTGCCCTAAACGGTCAGAAGAGGGTTTTGAGTCCGTGAGACCGGAGTTGCAGATGGTTGCAATCCACCACACGGGTGCTGGGAATTGAACCCAAATCTTGTGCAAGAGAAAAAAAAATGCTTTCAATCACTGAGCCAACTCTCCCGCTGTGTATAATTTTTATTAAAACGTAATTAGTTTTAATTTTGTGTGTGTGTGTGTGTGTGTGTGTGTGTGTCTGTTCTTGAACACACACCAGACACCACTGTATGCTGGTGTCCTGAAGGCCAGAAGAAAGTATTGGATCCCTTGAAGCTGGAGTTATAGGCAAGTGTAAGACACTTGATATGGGTACTAGAAACTGAACTGGGGTCCTGTGAAGGAAGCAGCCAGCTTTTAAACTGCTGCGCTCTCTCTAGGCCCTATTTATTTTGACAGTCATTAATTTTTTATGTATACATGGGTATACACATGCCATAACATGTATGTATAGGTCAGAAGACATGTGGGAGCCTGATCTTCCCTTAAACCGAGGACAGAAGTCGGGTCCTCGGGCTTGGCAGTAAGCACCTTTACCTAATGAGCCATCTCACTGGTTCTTAATCTCTTTTGACAAGAACTCCAGTTGTGTTAGAGCCCATCCTTGTGACCTTAATTTACTTCAGTCATCTCCTTTAAAGATACAACCACATCTGAAATACTGGAGTCTACCGTTCCAATAGGAATTTCGAGTGGTAAACACATCAGCTAAAACACACCATTACTTGGTGTGAATTACCTCTGACCTCTGACACCATAACGTGGGTTCTCCCAGTGCTTGGAGCAATGTCCTCAATCTGATTGGCCCCAGAGTCACTTAGCTTCTAACCTCCAAACTGAAATAGTCTTTCTGTAGGGAGGTAGAAAGCTCATGAAATCCACAAGAAACTTACAAGAAAGACTCATCCCAACCCCATCCCCCCCCCCCCCCCAGTCAGAGGTTCCAGTAGAAACAAACAATTGACGGGAGAGGGAGAGGAAGCTGGTCAGTGGAACTGTCTGGAAGATATCAGGGATCTCCAGGAATGCAGGATTTATGCGACATCAGCCATGTTGGAGTCGGCTTTGCGTGGTTTAGTTCACCAGGCTGTATTTGGATGGCACCTGTCCTCCCTACTGTCTGCGTTCTCTATCCTGGATGACCAGAAAGACTTCTGTGTGAAGTAACACAACAGAGCTGCTTTCCTGGTGATCTTTGGATGGAGGACATCAAAACAGTGTGAGCTGGAGGTGAGGGGAAGGAAGACAGAGAAAGCAGAGAAGACAGGAGCTGCAGCTCTGTTAACGATTTTATGAGGCCAAAGGACTGAACTTGGAGAGTGTAGGTTAAAATGCTTCAAACCAGAACTCCAGAGCCCAATTATCTGAGGCTATTTTTATTCCCTTTGAAAGCAATCCGCTGGCCACCCCTGTGTCTGACCTAACATCCTGCAAGTATCAAACCCTTCAAATGTTATCATCAGAAATGAATTGAATTATTCGACATCCAGCTGGTATCAGACCTCGGCTCCCAGGTGGAGGAAATACATTATTAAGAGTTTCATGAAGCAAAATGAGAGCTGCTTATTAAAAGATCCTAGGAAAAGAAGCACCCTTAAAATGTATTCTTAGTACCAACTTCCACCAACCTAAAAAACTAAAAAGAATGGCATCAGATGGCAACAGAAACCTGTAGCAGGGATTTCCTGCAAGGAAAAGTGTTGGCTCGGGCCCCCCCAACACCATGTTCTCAACACAAAGGAGATTTATTTGCCTCAGAGGGACTAAGTAGGTAGGGGAATAAAAGACAAAGACAAGGGAGAAGGGAGAGGGAACAAGGAATGTGGGGGAAGGGATATTTGTCCCAGAGGGACAAAGGACTGCCTCTGGATAGAGAGGAAACAGACATGGAACATAGGAGAATAGAGGTTTATAAAGGTACAAGGGGAAACCCTGTGTTAGGATAAGGTATTTTATTTTAATTGGCCATGTTAATTAGCTGAACCAAAGGGAGCTTCTGATTGCCGGACTTTAATACTTTGGTAGCTGAACCTTGATAGTCAGCCTCAGGAGGAGGAAGTGGTCACATAAGAGAATAGGGGGCTAGCTTTAGGAATGTAATCTAATGATTTTTTAGCAAGGCAGAGAGAATGGGGAAAACAGAAAGGCCTGTCAGAGCCATTCCATGGTCACCACACTCAAGTTAGCCAGAGTCCCTTCATTTCCCCCATTTTGCTATAATCCATTTATCTGTGGCCCACAGCAATATGTTTGACAATTTATGACTGTTTTTCTATAAGTAATAAAATCTAATGGAACTATTTTCACAGTAGAGTGTGGCTTTAGAGTGGGGAGGAGGCTGAATCTCTGTTCCTGGACCACGCCTACTTGATGTGTTTTATAAAACCACGGATGTTTTATAGAGCACTATATGATGTGGTGGGAGGAGGCACCTTGGCAGGCCCATACTGAGGCATTCCCCCACCACCGAAGTACCAGCCATATGATGGGGTCCAGGATAGAATATTGTTTATTTAGGGGCATGGGAAGGAGAGTTGAGAAAGGAGTAGAGGCAGAGAAAGAGAGGGAATAGAGAAGGAGAGATGGGGGACGGGGAGTAGAGGCCAGCTAGCAACACATGGAAAGAGGGGGATAATAGAGAGGGAGAAAAAGGTGAAAGAGAGGGAGAGAAGGGACAGAAAGGTAGAGAGGCAGAGAGGCCCTTTTATAGCAAGCCTGGCCTACCTGGCTGTTGCTAGGTAACTGTAGGGCAGAGCATAGAAGGAATGCCAACACTATTCGTTTTGGGCCCCATAATAACTAATCGCTTATTCCCTTTGAGGAAAGGAGTGTGTTTTGGAGGTAAGGGTTCTGGTTTTGCCTTGCCGTCAACAGTAGCTGGCACTAAGGAAATCATCCATTCTTTAAAGACTGATCAAAAGGGAAGAGGGTTTCCCAAGTGTTCCACCAGACAAAGATTCCAGCTGCTTTTCTGGCAAGATGTGGAGGAGAACAGCCAAAGTGAAATGGCACCAGTCAGAGCACCCCATTTTCCTTGTCTTGATGTCGGAAATTGGAGCAGTGGAGAAAGGGAGAGAATAAGGGGACAGAACAGGACAGTCTGTGCTCTGCTCTCTTCCTTTGTCCTGTGAGGGTCTCATTCAGGCTTGCACTGGGCTAAGAGATGCAACTTTGAGCTGATCTATAGTTAGCCACTTTCATATTAAGTTGGGCTGAATGTTAAGGCCCCTGAAATTCCAACCATTGGACAACCCCAAAACAACAATAAAATACAGAAGGCATTCTCCAGATTATGGCCCTGGCGGGGGGTTGGGGGAGACGGGAGGAGGAGAAAGAAGAAGAAAATGAGGAGGAAGAGGAAGAGGAGGAGAAAGAAAGGAAGGAAGGAAACAAGAAAAGATAAAACTGGGTCTCAGCTGGGCAGAATGCCACATATGTTTCTCTGTGAGTTCCAGAATAGACTGGTCTACATAGCAAGTTCCAGGCTAGCCAGGACTACATAGCTCTAGCCCTGTCTCAAAAAGCATGTGTGATGAGGAATGGAGAAACGGCCCAGTGTTTTAAAGCACTGGCTGCTCTTTCAGAGGCCCTGAGTTCAGCTCCCAGCACACACATAGTGTTGCACAACTGTCTGTAACTCTAGGTCCAGGGCTTCTTATCTGTCTTCTGAGGGCACTAGGCACACACGTGCTGCACAGACTTACAGAAAGCCAAAACAATCATATGAATTTAAAATAAATAGAACAAAAAGGAAGCCTCAGACACACAGAGAGTATGAAGAAAGACGAGAAAGGTAAAGCTAATTTTGCTTACACAGGGAGCCCCAACTTAATTTTTGAAGATGTTTGCAACATTTATTTATTTATTTTACACAATAAAATGGAGGGGGGGCATTGAAGTCAGCTCTCTCCCTTTACTATGTAGGTGCGAGGAATCAAAGTCAGGTCATTAGACTTAGTGGCAATTGCCTTTTTTTTTTTTTTTTTTTTTATTTTTTTTATAGTTCTCTTTGTTTCTTTTTTCTTTCTTTTTTTTTCTTATTAATCATTCCAGTCCTTTACATCTCAAATGATATCCCCTTTCCCAGTTATCCTTCCACAAAGCCCCCATCCTACATCCACCCTCTCCCCACTCCCCTTTGCCTCTATGAGGGTGCTCCCCCACCCACCCTCTCCTGTCCCACAGCTCCAGCATCCCCCTACACTAGCAATCACCTTATTAGCTGATCCCTTACACTGGCATACGACCTCATATTTAAAATTCTTCTACTGTGTGTGTGTTTTTTTTAATTCAGACTGCTTTTTTTTGTTGTTTTTGTTTGTTTGTTTGTTTGTTTTTTTGTTTGTTTGGTTGGTTTTTTTGTTGTTGTTTTTTCAAGACAGGGTTTCTCTGTGTAGCCCTGGCTGTCCTGGAACTCACTCTGTAGACCAGGCTGGCCTCGAACTCAGAAATCCACCTGCCTCTGCCTCCCAAGTGCTGGGATTAAAGGCGTGTGCCACCACTGCCGGGTGGGACTGCTTTTTTAAAAGAATATTTTAATTTTAGAATAGTATCAGATTATTGATACTAGTATTAGCTTTATTCAGTTGCCTAGGCAAGTTGCCAGCTGCCGAGTTTCTAAACATCTTTCCCATACTCCTTCCTGTTATCATCTCACGTTCCTAAGATACCTTGTCACAGCCAATGAGCCACATGGCCACACTGTCGCTGACTATAGTTCACAGTGTACTCAGATCCTCTCTGCTTGGCCTTTATGTCATTGCTGTCTCATCCTGTTACATTTGTCCCTCCTGTCTCCTTAGTCTCCTCTTGGCCTTGGCAGTTTCACAGGCTTTCATTGTTTTAGTAACCTTGAGCACTTGCAAAAGACTTTGTAAAATGTTCCACCTTTGGTGTGCGCTCCAGTGTGTGTGTGTGTGTGTGTGTACACATGTATGCATGAATGTATGTATGCGTGCTCACATATGTGAAGATTTTTGTGCATCCACGTGAACATATATGTGGAGGTCAGAGGTTGATAACAACTGTCTTCCTGTGTTTCTTCACTAAGGCAGAGTCTCTTGTTGAATGCAGGGCTTGAAGAGTTGGCTAGCTACCTAGCATCACAGCTTCCCCTACCTCTGCTTTCTAAGACCTGAGATTAAAGACAGGTCACCTGCTTCCATTGCTTACCCACCTGCTCTTTCCAACAACAGACCTAAGCCTCCCTCATCAACCAACAAAGCCAAGTATTCCGAAGTCCATGACAAAGGGGACATTTATCATTCTATTAACCACAGAGATGGAGTCATCTTTTTAATGGTGGTGACTGGTGATTTTGGCCTTGGTCACTGGCTGAGGAAGCTTTTGTGAAGTTTCTCAACTTTAAAGTTATTCCTTTTTATTTCTCCTTCCTAGGAATGTTTGTTTTAGAAGGGAGTTAGCAGTTCAGCCCATTCTTTGGGACCAAGTTCTTACCATTCTTTGTTGCCCAGCTAGTCTGGGGATTGAGGCTTGTTTCAGTGTTTGGTTAGCTTGCCAGAGGTCACATCATTTTTAACAGGGGGACTCTTCCTCTTCTAGCAGCTGTAAAATGCCAATAGGTCCTCAGTTAGTGGTGGCATTGTGTACTAACATTTCCTCCCCTAGCTGGGACCTAAGCTGCAACTGGAGCTTGAGCGAGTTTTCATAATGTCACATTTCCATAAATTCATGTTTATCTGACCTGTTATGTCTGGAAAATACGTTTACTTGAAGCTCTCCACCACTTCTGGCTCTTACAGTCTATCTGCCTCTTCTGAACAGATCCCTCAGCCTTGGAGGGATGAGTGTAATACATGCAGTTTAGGGCTGAGAACCCCAGCGTATTTTGTTCTCTAGACAGTGACCAGCTGAGGGTTTCTATGTCAATTGCTACTTCTGGAAGGAGTAGCTTCTTTGAGAAGAGCTGAGAGATTATCTGATCTAAGAATACAATAATAAGTCAGTGTTTTAATATTGTGTTCATTTGGCAGAACAATATTGGCTCTCCCCTGGGGCCTATGACCTATGTAGCCACAGATTCTTGGCCCTTTAATAGTTCTAGGTATGGATTCTCTGCCATCCTCTGTGGATAGATTCCAAACTGTTTCTAGCCCTGGATTATTAGGAATTTAGCTGCTATGGAAGTTTTTTCATAGTTTTTCATTGTGGATGAATGTCTTCGTTTTTCCTGAGTAAATAAATACCTAAGAATAGACTTGCCAGGTCAAGGGAGGAGTTCTGCAGAGAAGCAGCACAAGTGGATGGATGAGTGATGGATAGATGGATGGATAGATAGATAGATAGATAGATAGATAGATAGATAGATAGATAGATAGGCTGACCCCACTACTGGTACCAAGTTCTGTATTGCTTAACTTTTTATTTGAGCTTAGGATTCTAAAGGGAGAAGATGTAGTGTTGGAAGGGATCATGGCAGCGGGAGACTGGAGCTGAAAGCTGAAAGCTTACATTTTTAACTGCAAGCATGAAACAGACAAAACACTCTGAAAGCGTCATGAGGCTAAAACTCTCCAAGCCCATCCCTAGTGATGTACTTCCTCAAGCAAGGCACCTCCTCCTAAGGGTTCCATAACAGCTGCCACTAACTGGGGACCAAGTGTTCAAGTCCATGAGTCTGGGAGGGAGAGGGCAGGCATTTCTCATTTGATACACCACAGACAGACAGACAGACAGACAGACAGACAGACAGACAGACACACACACATAGATGTATGCGTACATACATACATATTTACATACATAGGTGGACACATAGATACAAATATACATTGAATTAAATTTATGATGAGAATTGGCTCAAACAACTGGAAGTCACCCCCCCCCCAAAAAAAAACAGAGAAACAAGAAGTTGGCTTCACCTTGAGTCTGAAGGCCAGAGAATCAGGTGTTCAAGTGTCCTACACCAGGAGAAGAGAATGTTACAGGTATGGAATAGAGTGTGAACTTACCCTTTTCTGATCCTCAATAGATGGGGGAAGAATCCTGCATCTGGGTGATGAACTGAAATCTTGTCTCTAACGACTGCTCTCAGACACACCCAATGTGAATACCAGAAATAATACTAGATACTGTATCCATAATCCATCTATCCCCAACCCAGCCATGTTAGCACATAAAATTAGCAACTCTACCATCTGGGCTCACATCAGGTAGCTCAGCTGTGAGGTGCAAGCTGTCAGTTATTTGAGTGTATGCTTGAAGGTCACCCACACGCAGGAAGAGCCATTTCCCAAGTGTCGTCTGTATTCAGAAGCAATCATTTCTTCTCATTACATAGTCAAATAGAATATTCACTAAGTTTAATTGTTATTAGTATTTATTTATCATACATAGAGTGTGTGTGTGTGTGTGTGTGTGTGTGTGTGTGTGTGAATGCAATCTAGTCCCACATATGAGAGAAAACATGCAATATTTGTCTTTATAAATCTGGCTTATTTCACTTAACATGAGGATCTCCAGTTCCATCTAATTTCTTGCAAACAATGATTCATTCTTTTTTACTGCTACACAAAATCCCATTGTGTGTCTACATAACACTTTTTTTTTAATCCATTCATCTGCCGATGGATACCATGGCTGATTCTGTAACTTGACAACTGTGCATAGTGCTGCGGTAAACACAGATGTGCGGGCATCTCAGGGGTACCTTCACTTAAATATTTTCTTTTTCCTAAAGTCATACACTATATGTCTTCTTTGCCTTACCTACTACACGAACATGGGTAGCTATTGTCCACAGGAGGCTGTGTTGCTTGCTTTTAGGACACAAAGCAGTGCCTGGAAAAGGGTAGCGACCTGCATTGTGTATGAAGCATGTAGGAATATGAATCATAGTTGATTTCTTTAGTGAGGACCTACTATGTGCTAGGAATAGGAAGCAGAATGTAGTACTATTTCCAGGAATCTCCACCTACCTAGCTAACCAGTAAGGCTCCTGTAGTCTAAGGAGAGTCTCTCAGCCGAGACTTGCTCCCGCCTTCTGTCAGGAAGGGCTGGGTATGAGGCCCCTAGAGAAGGCGCATCACTACCCTTTCCTGAGCTTCTCTCACATTTCTCTGGCTCAGCATCACCATGCCCCGCCCCCATTCCTCTGCTTGCCCCTTGCATGCCAGCATGGCACAGTGTCTGGATAGACCAGAGCTTGCAGACCAGCCAACTCCAACCCACAGACAGGTTTTATTTGGCCCACATAGTCATTTTTTTTTATTTGAATTCATTTTAACATTTAAAAGCTGAGGGATTTTGCTTTAAAAATATCCAGATTTCAGTCTTCGTTTGGAAATTTGGAACATCTGGTAAGGCTGGGTTCCTCTTCCCATATGGCAACACTGGCTGAAACTAAATGGCATCAACCACGTGTCCAGAACCAGCCTCTCTACACCCAGCTTGGATTGATGCCTATGGGACCTGAGGTTATTGGGAAATAGTGTCCCCAGATGGGGACTCTGGAAACCGACAAGGACCATATCTCCATGTCTCCATATCCAGATTTTAAAAATGGGGCATAATGCCAAGCGCAGGTCAAGCCAACAGACCTATATCAGACAGTACCACACATCTCTGACATAATGGGACAGGCGACTTGAGTTTAATCAATACAGACTGAAGCAATTCCCCAAAGAGGCTGCCTTCTGGGATCAAACCACACGTGCAAGAGGCAGAGAGATGGAGACAAATGGGATGGATGGGTAGACAGAGAGGCAATAGGCTCAAATTCTCTCTCTCTCTCTCTCTCTCTCTCTCTCTCTCTCTCTCTTTCTCTCTCACTCTCCCTTTCTCTCCCTCTCTCCCTTTCTCTCCCTCTCACCACTTCTGTGTGTGTCTGTGTGTCTGTGTCCATACGTCCATGTGTCTGTGCATCTGTGAATCTGTATCAGATTACTGTTTCTGATTGGAGCGTTTGACTCTATGAGTCGGGATGCCTCGACTTACCTTTTCTGGCCCCCACTTGTTTTTAAACTGACACATAAAATGTCTATCCTCTCAGCTGTAAAGATAGAGCAGTAAAGACTTGAGATTCAGAACTCACTTAAAGTCAGAATGCCTCCAGCAGCTCATCTCAGAGTCTTCTTGTTATTTTCAAGCCCCGTGCAGACCATTTGGTTGGGATGGTGAGGAATATGAGGTCATCCAACTTCTTACTTCTACCTGTTATTGTCATTACCATCGCCACCACCATTGCCGTTATCATGATCATCGTTACTGTCATCACAATCACCATTATCACCAGCACCACCAGCACCATGATCGTCATCACTACCACTGTCATCAAAATCGTCATCATCACCAACATCATCACCACCATCATCACCACCACCATCATCACTATCATCATCATCATCATCATCATCACTATCATCATCATCATTGTCACCACCACCACCACCATCATCATCAGGAGCTGCATCCCCATCACCACTGTAATTAAATTACCATCACCACCATTACGACCATCACCATTACCACCACCACCACCACAATTCTACCATCGCCATGACTACCATCGGTATCACCAGGACCACTTTCTACCATGCTCAACCAAAATGCAAGGATGGGATGAGGAGGTGGTCAACTCTTACTCCTTTCCATCCAATGCCCTCCTCCAGCCAGACGGAAGCATTACTGGGCATTCCACGGGCAAAGATTACCCCTTCTCCACACCAAAAGGGACGCTTGAGCAGCATCCTGGGAATGTCGGTTTTAGGTCACACAGTGCAGGTCTGAGTGGTGATTTCACGGTGGCCAGGCTCCCTCCGGAGTCTCAATACCTGCCTCCCATCATCTGTCTGCGTGAGTTTAGCAGCTTCCCATGAGACCCAACACAAACATTTTGGCTAGAAGATAGCTTGTACGGTTAACAGTGAGCGGCAAGGGGCGGGGGTCGTTATGTAGACTGAGGCAGTTTAGAGAAGGTATCGAGCATGTGCGAAGCTACCATACACAGATGGGATGGGTCCCAACACAGATAACTAGAATCCTATTCAAAGTCGGTGGGGTCCTTATATAAACAGTCCTCACAACGTTCACACCCCTACTTTCTGGAAGGGTCTGCTCACACAGTTAGATTTCTGTCTAGAAACTGTGTCCATATACAGGTTACGACAAAATGTATCGCGGGGGAGGAAACTTTTATCTAAGCAGAGGCTGTCTTTACAGAAAAGTGAGGGAGTTTTCTTTGGCGTGCCTGGCTAAATGGTGCTCAAATACTAATGACCTTTCCACCAAGGTGAAGGTTTTACATAAGGATAAAGAGCTTGTGTGCCTCAAAGGGAAGTCCCAGTATCCTGGCTCTTGTACGGACAGGGACGAGGCGGGCTAACCCAGTTTGTTCTCAGCACAGCGCAGCCCCGATACCACTGACTTGAGCAAAGACCCTTCACCTGCTCAGGCAGCAGGTGGGAGCCCGGGAGAGGGCGGAGCAGCGGGGCCCACTGCTCCCGCCGCATTGCCTCCGGTGGCCGCCAGAGGCAGCACTGAGGTGCCGCCTCGCCTCCCCCCTCCCCAATCTCCAGCCCCCGCCCTCCGGGCTCCTGCTCCCGGGAGCCCCGCAAACCCCGCTCCGCCCGCGCCCCGCACAGCACCGAGGCTCCCAGCCCGGTCCGCCCCGCTGCCCCTCCCCGGGGCCATGGGGGCACCCCCGGGCTACCGACCCTCTGCCTGGGTGCATCTCCTCCACCAGCTGCCTCGCGCCGACTTCCAGCTCCGCCCGGTGCCCAGCGGCTTTGCTCCCCGCGACCAAGAGTACCAGCAGGTGGGATGGCAAACCTGGGCCAGGTCCCCTGGGAACAGGAGGCTGGGTCAGAGTTCCGGCGTCTTAGGGGCTGGGAACCCGGCCTGCATTTGTGAGTACAAGTCCAAGATTAGAGGTAGAGAGCCCATACCTTGAGGTTCCCCTAGGACTCGCGCTGGGGGGTGCAGACCCCTCTTTTCCTAGATAAGGAGAGCTGGGAGCCTAGACTTCCAAGAGTCCTGAATGGGAGGAGAGGGGGCCCCAGCATTTGGGTTTCTGAGACCTGCCTGGAAAGCCAGTCTCTAGGGTCATCTAAGGAAAGGTCCGTTCTTGAGGTCCCAGGCGAGAAGGACCCCGCCCCCACAGGATCCCAACTGGTAAATATGTCCCAGATAATAAAAAAAAGCGGGGGGGAGGACTGAGAGAGGGAAGGCAGAGGAGGCAGCTGAGGTCTGGGACGGATTGATATCCTCAAATTGGGAACAGAGACCAGGGCTGGGGAAATCGGAGGAGATGAGGTGAGGGTTCAAGGTGCTTTCAGCCTGTCCCAGGAGGGAACGGGTTGTTAGGGTGCCAGAGAGTGTTGGGATAGAGATATGGTTAGGTTCCCGGGTAAGGAAGACAGCAGGCCTGGGTCCCAGGAGGATGAGGCTGGTGGTGGACCCTCACAGACTCCGGGGTCCCTAGGGAAAGAGGCCCAGCTGCAGCTCGTGGGGGGCGGAGGTGCTGTCCCCTGACCCAGTTTAATTCAAGTCCGTGACTTTGAGATTAATGAGGAGAAAAGCTTGGCTGAGCTGGGGGCCTGATGTGGGGCTGGGAGTTGGCCCTGCCCTCCCCTCGAGTCTGAACCTCTGCGGCTGACCAGGGTGGCTTCTGGGAAAGGGGCACAGGGTTGGGAGAGCTTCGAGGGAGGGGGATGTTCCCAGAAAAGCAGCAAGGGGGATCGTGTGCTGGTGTGCTTGCTATTTGGGTCATGGCTGGCACAGCCTGAGCGGCTCCTCCCTGCCTACTCCACCCGCCCCCTCTCCCCTCCAAACGAGGACCGCCATCCCCTCGCCCACAGCCACTTACACAATCACAGCCTCCAGCCGGTCGGTCCACCCACTCCCAGCCAGACTCACGGGGCTTATGGCTCTGGAGAGTTCCTCAGCCACGAGGGATTCCTGTTGGGCCCCCAGTACCACCACAGTTGCTCAGAGCAGTTCTCTCAACCCTATACTCATCAGTCAGAGTCAGAGCTGAGGCACACACAGCTGCATCCCTGGGACATTATTCTTCATGGAAATGACCACTGTGAGCATAGAAAAATACACTATGAGAGACTCTGAGATAGGACCTGCACAACCATATGACCAGTCACACAGCACACTCATGCGTACACACGCATGGGCATACTCATACATTATGCACACCTACCCCACCTTACAAGTGCACAAGCTCACACACACACACACACACACACACACACACACACACGCTCACACACGCACACACACACTCATACAGTCTACCTAATTATTGCCCACAAGTATTCTGTTGCATACAGACATGTCACATGAGCTACATAAACACCTCATACTCGCTCTCCATATGCCCTCATCTGGTGAAAGGCAAATTCACAGCCACATCAACACTGCACACATTTGTCAGGCACACAGGTGATGTGGAGGACAGGCAGCTGTGCCGTGGTTTAAGGACAGTGGCCCCTGGGACTGCAGGGTTGTGATTCCAGACCTCACACTTCCACTACCCTGCTATGTAACTCTAGGGAAACCATGTCCAGCCCTGGGCCTTTGAGAAGACATGAGACACAGGTCTCCTGAAAGACCCTACCTTATGCAGAGTCCACTATTCTATAATTTCTTTGAGACATGGCCTCACTCTCTAATCCAGGCTGCCTGGAGTTTATGTCATAGTCTAGCCTGAAATTGTAGCTGTTTTCTTGCCTCAGCTGCCAGAATGCTGGGGTTACAGGCACACACTGCTACACTAGATCAGAGCCATGCTGCTCTGCACGGTGCTTCAGCTGTCAACATCCTTTCTTCTGTCCTTCGGGTCTCACTCTACACTCTGCTTTTCCCCCATAGTTCTTTATATCCTTCTCTTTGTCTTTCTGTCTCTCTCCTCTATCTCTGACTTAATCCTTCTGGTGTTTGGTGTGTCTTATCTCTACATCTCTCTCTTCTTTTCTTGGCTGCCTCTTTCTGTCTGCATCTTCATCTCTTTTGCTCGTTCAGTCTTCTGTATCTTCATCCCTGAGCCTTACGTCTCACACACACACACAAACACACACACACACACACAAACACACACACATGTGCATACACACACAAACACACACACACAAACACACACACATACACAAACACTCGAGCACACATACAAACACACACGCATGTGCACACACAAACACACGCACACACACAAAAACACATACACATGCACACACAAACGCACATGCACACACACAAACACGCACACGTGCACACACAAACACACACACGCACATACACAAACACACACGCACATGCACACACACATACACAAAAACACACGCGCACACACACACACATTCTGTCGTGGCACCCCTGTTTCCATCCCAAGCCCTGGGGTGACAGACTGAGTTGCAGTTGGTGTGTGACCTCAGCAGCAGGAGAGAGAGAGGGACAGAGGAGGCTACCTCTCCTCCTCTCCTGAAGTACAGAAATGGGAGTCTTCCTGCCCCTTATTCCCATACAGTTCAGAGAGACCATCAGCAAGTCCTTGGGACATGTTGTATTTCAGTTGCCATGGCGCTGAGGAGGAAGTTCATGTCTGGGACATGAAAGTACCCTCTGAGGCTTCTCAACACCTCTTCCTCAGGCTCTGCTGCTGGTGGCAGCCTTGGCTGGGCTGGGTTTGGGCCTGAGCCTCATCTTCATCGCTGTCTACCTCATCCGCTTCTGCTGCTGCAGGCCTCCAGAACCCCCTGGGGCCAAGAGTCCCCCACCTGGAGGAGGCTGTGTCACCTGGAGCTGCATCGCTGCCCTTCTCGTGGGCTGGTAATGGGGCCCCAGGGTGGGTAGGGGGTGGGGACAGAGTTTCTTATGCTTGCTGTACCTCTTCTTCAAGATACCTTAGGGGTGTGAGCCCAGAGTTAGGAGGGAGAATCCCTAGGCACTAAGAGTACCTGCCTGCCCCTTGAGTGGAGGGATAGAGAGGCTTAAGGAGGATGAAGCAGCCGGCCTAGGAGTAGAAAAGAAAGCCTGCTGCTATAGGCTTGGAGATTTCCGTGGTTCTCTCATTGGCCGGTGGTGGTGTCTAGGGGAGTGAGATACTCTCTAGACTTCAGTTCCTCCATCCATAATGTGTGTTTTGCAACACTACCCATACCCTAGTTATACTAAGACTAGACTAGAGTGTACAGTGTGTGGGTCCTGGATGTCCCCTATGGGTGTTAACACTGATGGAACCTCATTCGTTCATTCATCAACTCATTGATTCAACAGCTGAGCATAGTTACTCTGTGCCAGGCACTGAACATGCCGGAGAAGGCACTCTTGTGATGTCAGCCAAAGTTCCAATCAGGGAAACAGACCTTACAGGGTCAACACCAGGGGCATCCACTCAGCCCACACTCAAGCTGGGTCTGAGTCCTTGAGATGAGAGCTGTGCTCAAGATTGCCACACATGAGGGAGCCTCAGGGAGGGAGAGAACATGACTTTAAGCCTATATGCTTTAAGAGGCAGGTGGAGAGTTAGACTCATGGTATAAGAACCCTCCAGGGCTCCCAATAAGAACTCCCTAAGAGTTTCATCAAACTTGACACCAAGATTTCTGGCTCTGAGTAAAGCCCCTACCAGGTCATGGTTAGTTAGGGGGCTGAGACCTGCTGGGGACCTCATACATAGCCAGCAGGAGTCCTTTAGGAATATGGTGTCCCCCCCCCCCCCAGCCAGCTGGGCATGGCCTGGAGTACTCACCCCAGTCTGGGCTCTGGGCCACTCTTCCTCATTGTAGGAAGAAGAGGGTGTGTGTTTGGGAGTATATGGGGGTTGGGCGCCCTATGTTCAAGATTTTTTCTCATCAGGCTCTCTAGAATGGGGGTGGGTGGGGGTGGAATGTTGACAAAGGATCAGTGGGGGAGAGACACAGCCCCAGCCCCCTCAAAGCCCAGGAATAAGAGGAGCTTTGTAGGGTTTTGAACAATGGGGCAAGGGCAGTAGGCTCCCATCCAAGGGATAGGGTGGGGCCTGTGTAGCCCAAGGCTGGGAACTGTGAGGGCATCAGGCTCTCGCCCCCTCCAGTGTGAAGTACAGACTAAGGGAGGAAAGTGGGTCCCCATATTCAAGCTCTACAATGGAAGTCTGTGTGTTGGCTGGGCAGAGACGGGGGCCCAGCTCTTGGCCTGGCCTCCAGCCCTCCCTCCCACATTCTCTCACTCAGTCTCTTCCAGCTGGCCGGATGCCTGGATCCCTGGGCATCATAGGGGAAGGCTTAGAGCTCAGGGCACAATGTCTTTTACAAAAGAGTAGGGTCTAGGGCATTTAGGAGGAAGGGGTAAGGAACACCTGGGCTAGGAGAGACAGCTGCTGGCCTAAAGACTCCTAAGCCAAGGCTGTAAATGCTGAATGTCTTTGCAAAGGATGCGGGACTTGGTTGTGAGCTGATCATAATTAGGAACTGATAAACTTTAATCCAGGGCTAACTAGGCAAAAACCAGGGTTCCACTCTGGGGAGGTGTGAGTTAAATCTGGGGGCTCCTTCTTTTCCACCACTCCACCCACCATTAGCATCACAATGACGTGTCTCCAGCAGGGGGAGCGAGGTCTTCAGGTTACCTTGGCAACTAGTGGAGGCCAGCCTTGAGCTGTTCTTTTTTTCCCACGGAGGATGAACCAATAGGGTGGATGCAGAGATTGGATAGGCAAATGAAGAAGCGGGGTGGACGGGTATGTATGTGGAGGCATGGTGCCACCCTCCAGGGTCTGAGACTGGTTGGTATTTCTTCTTCCTTTTACCTTCAGTGCAGGCATTGGCATTGGTTTCTATGGTAACAGCGAGACCAGCGATGGGGTGTCCCAGCTCAGCTCAGCACTGCTGCACGCCAACCACACGCTCAGCACCATTGATGACTTGGTGAGGGAGCCAGCCACTGACCAGACTGCACATTCATGCCCCAGTTGGTCTTCACATGGGAATGTGGTCCCCCACTGGAGAACAAATGCAGCCAAATCAAAGCAGATTTCAGACCCAAAACTTAATCCCTGACGCAGAACTGCAAACTCAGACCTGCAGACATTAGACTGTGCACGGGTTTGCATGCAAGGGTTCAACCCCAACCCTGCAAACTGGAGCTGGATCTAGATTCAGACTGAAACTGAAGACTCACATCCAGCCCCAGGCCTGCGCTTCAGTTTATATTCCAAGCACTAAGGAAACCAGCACCTTCTCTCAGGCCAGATCCAAAGCTTCAGACTCTATCCTGGCTGAAATGCAAGTTCAGGAACCCCCACGCCCCACTGTGTGCTTTTACGTATCCAGGATTCCAGAGTTCAGGCAGGGATAAGATGCAGTCCACTTCCAACCTTGAAGTTCGGTCAGATTTCAGACCCCAACCTAAAAAAGGCAGATGCAGACTTCAGATCACTCCCTTCCATTTTGACTTAATTTCAATGCTGGGGTTAGAATCTTTACCTTGGACTCAAGCCTTCTGACCAACTCCTGACAAGTCCTGGGAGCCTCACCTTCACTCACCTTCCCTCAGTCTCCAGATGCCCCAGACTCCAGATCTCAGGCACTTGACACTCCTTAATCCTGCTTCATCGCCCCTGTCCCCCAGACCTTATCCCTCATCCACAACCCTAGGCTTTGGGTACCCACCATCCCAGACATGAGACTATGTCATCTTCCCAGGTGCTGGAAACGGTAGAGAGGCTGGGTGAGGCTGTGAGGACAGAGCTGACCACCCTGGAGGAAGTGCTGTCGGAACGCATGGAGCTGGTGGCTGCCACCAGGGGAGCCCGAAGGCAGGCTGAGGCTGCAGCTCAGCACCTGCAAGGACTAGCCTTCTGGCAAGGAGTGTCCCTGAGCCCAGTACAGGTGGCTGAAGATGTGACTTTCGTGGAGGAGTACAGGTGGGAGAAGGATTTTTCTATTTATTTTTTAAGCACTGTGGTCTCAAACTAGATCCTGGGGATGTGGGATAGTATCTAAAGACAGTTTAATTTGTCCCACTGGTTGAAAAAGAAGCTGCTGGCTCCTGGTGGGTGGAGACAGGATGCTGTCCATTATCCTACAGGCCAGCTCCACTGTTGAGAATTACCCAGTTGTGAATGTAAAACAAGGCCGATACACTCAGCTGTGACGACGGGGACCAAGCGATTGAGAGGGTCCATCCTCACAGTTATATACCCCATCAATGACTACCTCTCTCCTTCATTCACTCACAGCTATGCCATGAATGATTCATTCAGCCCGTATATCACCATTCCACACAGTTGCTCCTGGAATAACCTTGGTAACAACCCTACCTACTGAATTATTCTGGAGGCAATCGTTGCATCAGGCAACTACTTAATTTAACATCTGGTGAGAGACAGCGTGCACATGATTGGGGAACCTCAGCTTCAGGAGGCCACTCTGTGTTTATAGGTCCTTAAACAAGTTTCTTCCCGTCCCTGGGGTCTCAGTTTACCCACTTTAAAGTGAGTCCTGTTGTGCACAGCTTAAAATGGATTGTGGAGAGTTAGTTAATAACTTTGAGTGTCTGAAACAACAAGCACACAATAGCAGAGGAGACAGTGCCAGTAAAATACAGATATAGCAAGCAGCGGGATAATACAGGAAATCCCACATAGGAGGGAGGGAAAGCAATATAAAACAGGCCCACGAAGCCAGGCCTGGGGGTATAGGCCTGTAATCTCAACTGCTCTGGAGACTCAGTAAAAGGATTGAAAACTCAAGGCCTGCTTGGGCTACAGATTTCAAGGCCAGTATGAATAACTTAGTGAGACATTGTCTCCAAATAAAAAGTAAAAAGGCCGAGAATGTGATAATGGAAGAATATTTGCCTAGAGTCTGCTGATAAGGCATTGAGAGTGTGGTAAAACATCTGCCTAGAATCCCCCAGTTGGGGGTTGAAGGTGCCCTTGTAGAGCCCCTGCCTAGAATCCACCAGTGAAGGGTTGGGTGTATGGCTCACTTAGAATCCACTACTGAAGATCTGAGAAAATTATTCGGATAGAGTTGCCTAACTAGCCTGTGTGAGGCTCTGTGTTCACAGTAGCATCAAAGGGGGGTGGGGTCTGGATGGTTCAGTGGTTAAGAGCACTTGCTGTGCTTTGCTTGCAGAGGACCTAGGTTCAGCTCCAAGCACTCATATGGTGGCTCACAACTATCTGTAACTCCAGTTCTGTGGGATCCAAGACTTTCTTCTCACCTCTGCAGACACCAGGCATACATTTGGTAAACATATATACATGTAGGCAAAAACACTTGTACATATAAAATCAAAATATTTTTTTTAAAAAGCAAGCACATTTTCTGTAAGGTGGGTAATGTGTGCTTTGGAGCAAATTAAATAGGAAGGGATTGGTCTGGGGACAGGCAGGCAGCTTGTGTCAGGGTGTTTAGAAGAGCCATACTAAAGGGTGGTACTTGAGGGGACAGGACAAGCTGTGCAGCCCTCTGAGGCAGCCATCCATCTCAGCAGCCAATACAACCAGACTTCATCTACTCATGGTTATCTCATTCCTGCTTGCTTTGAGCTGATACCCCTGAATCTCCTATTCCCAAGCAGGAGGGCTATGATCCTTGGTCCAAGCACACTGGGGCTGAAACAATCCCAGCTGAGGATACATGGTTGGGGATCAATTCAGTGGTAGGCAGGCAGGTTCTGTGTCATGGTTACTAGGATCCTGGGAGCTTGGTCGGGGAGGCAGTGGATGCTGTGAGCATGATCCTAGGAAGATGTTCTGTAAAAGTGTCTGACATTAGAGAGGCCCTCAACCAATGCATCAGGGCCACGGAGGTGAGTCTGGTGTTGTGGTCAGGGACAAGGACGCAGGGTGCAGACCACAGCTCCATGGGAACTGCTGAGAATGACACTGTTACTAAGCACTTGCACTGTGCCAAGCACTGAACTCGGACCTCCCAAGCACCCTCCCCTGCAGTCCTGGTGCGTTCTTACTTAATTATTATGTAGCACTCAGAGCCCCCTGCACAGTGATTTATCCAACATTAACTGCACCCAGAAGCCCATTCATTTACCTGGCAACGAACTTTAAAGTTGATCCTATTATGCTCTCATGTGACTGGTAGGGAAACTGAGGCAAACAGGTTACATGGCTAATTGGGTAGTTGAGACCTATGCATCATACCTCTGAAATATTGAATTAGGTCATAGGTGACTGACACCCAACAGTGCTGGGTTGGGGATCCAACCAGAGAGGCCGACGACTGTGTCCACCACCACAGAACTTCTGCGGGAATTGGTCAGGGTAGGTACCAGGTGCTTCAATTCCACACCTATGCTGCAGAGCACTCTGGAGTCTTGTGAGCCCGGGTACCATTTCACTGGGCAGCAGGGAAGTTGCAAGACTAGATTGGGTTGGGGTGATTCTGGGATGCCAATAGCCCCTTGAGGTGCACTGTTTTGGCCTTTCTTCCTGCAGGTGGCTGGCCTATGTCCTCCTGCTGCTCTTGGTGCTTCTGGTTTGTCTCTTCACCCTCCTGGGCCTGGCAAAGCAGAGCAAATGGCTGGTGGTCGTGTGAGTGGAACGAATTGCTCAGGGGAGGGAAACGGGCAGGTTTCCAGCAAGAAACATGCTAAAGTCAGGAAAAGGACAAAGATTGCATTTGCCGTAAATGGGGGGGTTTGATCTCTGACATGCCACGCCTGCTTTCTCCTTTGATCACCACAACAAACTCATGGAGGAAGTGCCACCAGGTCCCCTGTATGGCAGGTGAGGGACCTGAGGTAATGTGCAAGCACATACGACCTGTGCTCTTACTGCACAGTTCTCTATGTGCCAGACACAGCCCCCAGGATTTCATAGAACTCTCACACCAAGCCTTGCAAGGATGTAGGCACTGTCCTCTGTTTAACAGTGGGAGATGGTGGACCCAATGTGACTGGGTTACTTGTTCAGAACCACACTGCCAGGAAGTACTGTGACAGGGCTTAAATTCAGACTACCCATCACTGGAAGAGCCCATGCCCCTTCTGCCTTGGTGCCCACTGTCTTTGGAATCCCCCTGAGAAAGATGTTCAGCTATTGAATCAAGGCCTGCAGACTGATAAAAACACACTGTGCCGAGCCAAGTATATGAACTGGTCTTTCAGTTTACAACAGCTGGCAACCTCTCCACCCCATGACCCAGAATTATTCCACCTGTCACAGCCCTGGACATAAGCCAAGCCTGAAATAAATCAAGCTCTGAATTTCAGAAATCAACTCTGTAACAATCCCCACACTTTACAGCTTCGAGGTGGAGAGAGTGGAGAGAGACTAAATAAAATGGGCAGTGGATGGGCCTTGAAGCTGCCTCAGAACCTACTAGACCCTGTGAAGTTAAATGCCAGGAAATTCAGCCCAGGGGTGAACAGCTGCCTCCTAGGGTCCAGGAACATTTGGGATAGTGGCTACTGACCTGGCAGCCGAGACCTTCCCCTTTCCTTTTCCAGCTGAACAGATGCTGTATTTGACGTCATTCAGTCATGGGCCTCACCCCCACCCTTTATTCCCATGCCTCTGACTCTAATACTCTAGGCTACAGAGGTTGGTGGGTACTGGGGAGAACAGTGATTGGATATGGGGTGTAGAAAGAGGCAAGACTGATTGAGTCCTGTGTTCAACCACCTCCCCTTCTAGGATGACTGCCATGAGTCTCCTGGTGCTTGTCCTGAGCTGGGGTTCTATGGGCCTAGAGGCTGCCACAGCTGTGGTGAGTATGGAGGTCCGAATTCAGGGGTTCTCATCCTGGAATGGATGAGACCTGATTAATGTCATAAATCCTAAGGCAGGGTGAGGGTGGATCATGATCACAGTTCTGAGGTCTCAGCTTTAATTGCTGGATCCTGAGAGAGCAGAGGCTGGTTCCTAGACTCGTCAGTCTGAGGAAGGCTGAAGTCTGGATCTCTGGGTCGAGGGAGGAGGGTTGGGGCCTGGACCACTGGGTTCTGTGGAAATACAAAATTGGACATTCCGTTCTGATCCTTTCCTGTTCCCTTCATCAGGGCCTCAGTGACTTCTGCTCCAACCCAGACACCTATGTGCTGAACCTGACCCAGGAGGAGACAGGGCTCAGCTCAGGTGATTCCCAGAAATCCCTGCTGTCCTCAGCACTCCCTCCTATCCCCTAGGGCCCAGTTTGTTGTAGGGTAGAGAGCAAGCAGCAGCATCTACCAATCCTGGCAGGATGGGAAAAGGGTAGGATCAAAATGCCTGTTGGTATGACTAGACAAGGGGAAGTAGGCCCTGGGCCTCAGTGATTGGAGGGTTGGACTGTAGGACAACAGAGAAGCATAATTATGTCAGTTGAATCTGCTTCCAGATATGGCTGAAGCAGAAGGGATGAATGTATGGGGTGTGATATTGCTCACCTATAATCCCAGCAATTAGGAGGTTGAGGTGTGAGTTCAAGGGCAGCCTGGGTTATCTAGACCTGGTCACACCTTGTTCTGAAACAAAAACAAACAAACAAACAAACAAACAATGGAATTGAGGACGTCCCTCCATTGGTAGAGTGCTGGTCAAAGCTGTAAGTTTGATCCGCAACAACACATAAAGCTTGCTTTGTGCCCAGCACTCAGGAAGGAAGATTAGAAGCCTTCAAGGTCATCTGTAGCTACATAGAGAGAGTTCAAGGCAAATCTGGGCTACGTGAGAGACTGTCCCAAAACAACATCAAACTGAACAACTGAACAAGGAGAGGAGAGACAGAAGGGAAAAGGGAGGGGGAAGGGAAGAGAGGGAGAGAGGAGGGGAGAAAAGGGGAGGGGAAGAGGAGAGGAGAAAGGGAGGGATGGAAGAGAGGAAGGGAGGGGAATAGAAGGAGGGAGAGAGAAGGGAAGGAGGGGGAAGAGAAGGGGGAAAGGGAATGGATGGGAGAGTGACCCCAAGAATGTCTCAAACTGGGTGTGGAATGTCGCCTAGGCCTTGGACCTCTAGATTTGCCCAGGGAGAGCCTGGGCCCAGGCTTATAGCCTGCTCCTTTTTCTCCCTCCACTTCAGACATCGTCAACTATTATTTCCTGTGCAACCAGGCGGTCTCCAACCCCTTCCAACAGGTTAGGACTGTGGGCAAAAGACATGGGCGTTGAGGCGATGGCTAATGAGGAGCCTCAAGGGGTCACACTAGGGGCTCCAGAGTTCCATGGGAGGTGGAGGGTGCCAAGGCCCAGAGTTGTATACTCTAGTGGACAGACGGCATGGTGGACACCTTGACCTGAGCCCTCCTTTCTCTTATCTCCCTGCAGAGGCTGACTCTGTCCCAGCGTGCTCTAGCCAGCATCCACTCTCAGCTACAGGGCCTGGAGCGGGAAGCTATCCCTCAATTTTCTGCTGCACAGGTTAGGTCAATGGACTGCACCAGCCCAAGAGGAAAAAGGGCTGAGCCTGGTGGAGCTGTGGGATGCTGGCCCCACTCCTGTAAAGGGACAGATTGAGTCAGACAGACTTGTGGAGCTGGCCCTTCTCTGAGTAGGCGGGATTTCATGTTGTGTGCAAACCTATGGAAAGGGGTGAGCTGGTCTCTGGGACAGAGCCTACAGGAAGGGGTTGCAGCAAGAAAAATCCACATTTCTCTTGGTGCCCCAAGTGAGAGGCTCTAGGGTGTGGCTGAACCTATATAAAGGGGAAGGTCTGGTCCATTTGGGTGGTGGGGTCTTTGGGTTGAGGGCGGGGCCAACTTTACTGGATAGTGTAAAGACCGGGTTAACTGTGTCCTCGCCCTCTCACTGCAGAAGCCCTTGTTATCCTTGGAGGAGACGCTAAATGTGACAGAAAGAAGCTTCCACCAGTTGGTGGCGCTGCTGCACTGCCGCAGTCTGCACAAGGTACACTCTAGGCCCTGTCTTTCTCCCCCTCCCCTTCGCTTTCTCTTCTCTTCCCCCTCCCTCCGGCTCCTCCCCCTCCTCTCCTCGTTTTCTCATACTCTCTCTTCCCCCCTCCCTCCCTTGCCCCCTCTCCCACCCAGCCCCGTGTTCTTCATCTTCCACCCTCTCCTCTCCTCCTTGAAAGCTGCTCAGCCTCTTAAGCCCTGGAATGAGAGCCCCGGCAGGCTCCCAGTTCCCTAGATTGAACGCTAGTCCAGATATCTCTTGATGTGAAAGGGACAGGAAAAGGGGAGGCAGGGGCAGGGCAGCCTGCGAGCCCACCATGGGCTCAGCTGTGGTCTGTATGACCCCAGGAGCAAGCCAGCATCTCTGACTGTTGTAAAGTAAATGCTGAGTTTACTTACAACATCGGACTCCACCTAAGCACTTTCCCTGGTTACAGTCTCCCACCCTGATACCTTCCATGCACAGGGGCTTTGCCAGGATGCTGGCGCTACAGGATTCACTGGTCACTGATCCCTCTATAACAAGATCAGGATGACATTTTTTTCTTTTATAATTCTGGGGGATTGTACTTAGATACCCCAGCTTATTAGACAAGCACACTACCCTTGATTTATACTGTGGGGTGGGAGGGTGGGGGGAACATGATCTAGCCCAGGCTTGCTTCAAACTAGCTGCGTAGCAGAGGATGACTCTGTTCTGATCTTTTTTTTTCCGTACCTCCCTCCTGGGTGCTGAGATTACAGGTGTGTGCCACCTCACACCTTCATGCATTTCAGACAAGCATTCTACTAACTAAATGCTACATCTCCAACCCCCAGTCTTTATTAAAAAGTACATTTCACCTTGAGCCATCAACAAACTGAACAAACTTGGACTTTTCATCATCCGACCTCAGCCTCTCCACTAGCTTGAATGACAAGCTTTTCCAGATCCAACAGGAAATATTATTACCTTGTTTTGCAAACCCAGAGGCTGGGAGAAGGTGGTTGAGTGGTTTGCCTGGAAGACAAGGCCCTCTCTGAGCTGCGTCTGAAACAGTTTTACCCATTCACCCTGAAGGGCTCACTGTAGCTCAGATCTGAAGGACACAAGCTTCTTCACTGTCTTCTGAGCAGATGGCTTGCCTTAGAATTAGAATTACAGACTCAGCAAACAGACTCTTCCCCACAAGAAGACCCAAGCAACATCTAGGAAATCCTTGTTCCAAACTACTATTTGCTGGGTATCCAAAGTCTGAAATTAATGTGGCATCCTGCCCTAGAGGGATCAGTGTTTAACACAGTACCACACAGGAAGCCAAGGGATGAGAGTGGGGGTTCCTTGCTCTATTGTATCCCCAGTCCTGCTTTATGACTTATGCAGATCTCTAATCCTGATTCTAAGATGACTGGGAGGGGAGGGATGCGGGGTCAGAGTCTGCACCCAACATTGATAAACCACATGACCATGGACATTGGTTCCACATGTAGGCCTTAGTTTCCTCACATGTTAAAATTAGGGACAGGACAGAGGACATTGCTCCATCAATTAAATGCTTGTCATACAATCCTGAGGGCGAGTTCAATCCCCAAGAAACCATGTAAAAAGCAGAGGATATGGTGCTGGCTTACAATCCCAGCACTGAGGAGGCAAGAGACAGGTGGCTATCTGGGGTCTGCTGGCCTGCCAGCCTATCCCAGTTAGTGAGTACCAAGTCCCATTGAGAGAGCCTATTTCAAACCCAAACAAAATCTTGCTGGCTGTAGTGGTACGTGGCTTTAATCTAAGCACTCGGCAGGCAGGGCCAGACATTTGTCTGAGTTTGAGACTAGACTGGTCTGCAGAACCAGTTCCAGGACAATCGGTGCTACAAAGAGAAAGTCTTGTAACAACAAAACTGTGTTTGACTTTTGACACTTTCCCCTACCCAACATGAAAAGACAGTAAAAACATCCCTTCCACACAAGCACATAGACAAAAATACGCACACAAATAAAACAGGGGCAAGAGACACTAGGCTAAAGGATGAGCTGGGTGTGGTGGGCTCTCACCCCACAGCCCTCCCAGAGGCTGATGCAGAGGCAGCTAGATCTCTATGAGTTTGAGACCAGCCTGGTCTACAAAGTGGGTTCTAGGCTAGCTAGACCTCTAGAGAGAAACCCACTCTGTCTAAAACAGAGGCAAGGGGAGGTGTCTCTGGAACCTGGACTTGGTCCTGGATACAGTTCTACCCTCTCTGGGCTGTGACTGTGTATAAACACATTCTCTACTCTGGGCTTTAGCTTCTCTCCACCACTGCCAAAGGCAGCATTACATGAGGTTGCAAGGATGTAAGCGTACGGTGGGCCTGATGCAAACGTAATCGGTTATTGTCCTGGTGGGCTTCTCACCCCATGCCTTCCTCATTCAATAGTAGGAGCCCCTTCCTTTACCCCAGTGCTTGAACCAGGAAGTCAGGACTGTCCTAGCTCCCTATCCTCACTTCCTACTGTATCTGCAGCTCATAGAGCCAACACTGCCTCAGGCCCTAGCCCTCCTCACCTCTTGCATGCCCATCTTGCTCATTCCATCTGTCCAATAGCAGCTGGTGATCCTTTCAAACACAATCGGATCAGAGTCTTCATCTAAAAATCCTTCCGTGAATCCCCCTCCATGTGGATTAAAGCCAGGGCTTGTGACACTGACCTCGTATAGACAGGCACTGACCTGTGTCAGCCTCAGCCTTGATGTTTCTACTCTTGTCCTCCACATCAGCCCAGCCATGTGCCTCTGACTAGACCTGACCATCTGCCTGTCTCCCAGTGTCCTTCTCGAATGGCCTCTGCTGAACACTAACCTAATGTCTTCCTGTCCCACAAGCTCTCACTTCTCCAAAGTAGCTGCCTGGGTCCCATGTACTGAAGGTTGCCAGTGCTGGTGGTATGCCTGGAGCAAAGGCGGGTTAGTCCATCTTGGCAGAATATTGGCTGTGCCACTGGCACTGAGGTTACAGAAGTTCTGCCAGCCTCCAGGATGGTGGTCACAGCAGCCAGTCCTTTCTGCATGTTTATCACATGGATGCTCAAACCTAAGTGTTATGTAAGCCAGCAATTTGTGGGACCCAGAGGGCATCTGACAATGTGTGGGGATGTGACTGTCACAAGTGCAGGAATGAACGCTGCCAGCACCCTCATCTGTCAATAGCACGTGGATAGAGCAAGGAGAGGCAGGGTTGCTGCTGGTGGAAGTGACAGTGTAGTAGAGGCTAGGAGAGCAGTTCTCTGGGTGCTGAGTGGAGATGCTAGGCCACCTTGCATACGGGAGCTGGGGACTGAGATAAAATAGGAGTCGGTTGTAAGGCTGCAGCTCAGCAAAGGCACAAGCAGAACACATGGATGACCTCCCATGCTCAGAACAGCTCTCTGACAAGAGGCTACACTTGGGCACAGAGAGTCTGGGTGACAGCCAGGTAAATGGACGGTTGGACGCGTGTACGAAGTGCATGTGTGCACACCCTGAGCCTCCTCACCCTCTGCCTCAGGACTATGGCTCAGCACTCCGAGGCCTGTGTGAAGATGCCCTGGAGGGCCTGCTGTTCCTGATGCTCTTTTCTCTCCTGTCTGCGGGGGCCCTGGCCACTACTCTGTGTAGCCTGCCCCGTGCCTGGGCCCTCTTCCCGCCCAGGTCAGCAGGGGAGAGAGGGCAGGGTCCCCAGGGAGGGGACAGGAGGCAGTACCCAGGGCCACTGGTGGGGATGGGGCAGCCTCCTGATTGGTTCTTCTCTGCCACTCCCCACATCACACTTCAGTGATGACTACGATGACACAGATGATGACGACCCTTTCAACCCTCAGGTACCCTGGTCTGAAGGGAGGAGGACTGGGGTCTGGGATCCTGGGTCTAAGAGAAGGGGAAATGAGTACCATATTCCTGGGTCTGAGGGAGAGATGGGGCCTGAGATCCTGTGGGAAGATATGTCTTGGCCATGAGGGAGGAGGTCTAGGGTCTGGAATCCTGGGCCTGAGGGAGGAGGGAAGGGCCCCACGGTACACAACTGATTCTGTATGTCTTTTCTGCCCGTTACCCTGCCAGGAATCCAAGCGCTTTGTGCAGTGGCAGTCTTCCATCTGAGCCTGCCCTCCAGTCTGGAGTCTGCCTCTCCTCTACGGTAAGCTTCAATGATACCTTCGTGTGCAGCTGGGCCTTGACAAGTAATTGTAGCTCTTATGCTGGGTGGGTGTCCATGGGAGTGTCTCCTGCCAATGTCAGCTCTCCATCTCTCCCTCTCTCTAGCTCCTTTCCTGGCTGCTGGAGAAGGCCCCACTAACCTGACTGGCTCTGACCACTAACACTGCTGGCTCTGGACACCTCACATAGGATGGCATCCTGCTCTGGCCCTAACATTTCCCCATCCCCATTTCTCCTTAACACAGGGGATTGCTAAGGTGGCACAACAGGGACAAGGGCTGGCTGGGAAGGGGGCTGACCTATACAGCCTGGTGTTCCTCACCTCTGGCTACCAGTCCTGTCCTTGGAGGGACGAAGCTGGTGGCAGGTACAGGCATGTCCCTGTTTTCTGCCATATCCCAGTGATCTCAACCTATGGCACTAACTTGGAAGAGGGCTGATTTGAAATAAAAGGGAAGACTTTGTTTTACAAGTAGCTAGGTCCTTCTTATCACCCCTACCCCCCAACTCCTGGTAGAAGGAAGTCCTGACTGGGCTAGGGAGACTCCTTCTCTGGTGGTTGAAAAGGCAACTCTCCCCTTGTCCAGGCTCAGCACTGCATTGCTTCTCAAAGTACCATGTGAATGCTGACAAGGGGGAAGAAGCAGATCCCAGAAGAGAATAAGCCTAACACTAAATCTAAACAGGCGTGCATCCACAGGAACAGAGTCAAGCTTCCAGTCACGTGGACTGTTCAAAGCCTGCTGGAATTAGGAACCGTGTGGAATCAACTTGCTTCCTAGCTCACCCCCAGCACAAGATGTCAGAAAACCAATGCTTGCATCCGGATATGGACAGAAGGCTTCAGAGAGAAAGCAGAATATTTGCTTGTAGTGCCACCAGGGTGATGTAAAGGGGGAAGGCTTAAGGAAGATATTATAAATCCAGACAGGAAGAGATGAGGCACTCAGTAACTTATCAAGTAAAAACAAACATGGCAGAGTCAAAAGGGAAGTTTATTGTCTGGGGAATAATACCTATGTAGTTCTCATTTGTTAAAAAAAAGTTAGCACACATGGCAAAGAAAAACACTGTTGTTAATAGGTAAACATAATTCAAAAAGCTTCTATTATCTAACAAAAAAACCAACTCAATTAGTAAGTAACTGAGATGAACATATAGGGAACAAAAACTCCAAGACAAATGGATAAAGTCGTCCTTTTTATTTTGTCAATTTTTTTTGCTTTTGTTTGTTTGTTTGTTTGTTTGTTTTTTGAGACAGGGTTTCTTTGTGTAACAGCCCTGGCTGTCCCGGAACTCTCTTTGTAGACCAGGCTGGCCTTGAACTCACAGAGAACAGCCTGCCTCTGCCTTCCTAGTGCTGAGATTAATGGCATGCATCACCACACCCAGCTAAACTGTGCTACTTTCCCCTTTCTAGTACCACTTGTTGTGGACTTTAAAGCGGGGTGTTGGCTGGTGCTGGTCTGGAGGCCCAGTGAAGAGGTTCTCTGAATATGCTGCCCAGAGGCTGTGAATCACCAGTTATGTGAAAATGATAATAAAAATCAAAACAAACAAACAAAAAAAACCCTGCTTACATGTGAGAAGATAAAATTGCATCTCTTAACCTGGTAATCCTTCGGGGGACAAGTTTCCAGAAAGAGATGAACAGGCAACCACTGGCTCAGTTAAACCCTGGAGACAAAAATGTCCACAAAAGGAAGAGCAGTAATCTGCATAATAGAACTCTCCAGAAGACCAGCAGTTCTGTAGGGAAGGTGGTAGAGCAGGATCCTCAAGCTAGCAGTGGCAAGTAGGGTACAGAAGCACCAGGGGTTATCCCTGGTTCTTGCACAGTGTTGGGTAGGGTGCCTATGGGTCCTAGTCTGGCACCACAGTGTTAATGTGGGCAAGTTATTTGACTCGTTGATCCTCAGTTGTGTGGTGAGGCAGATGGGTACCATAAATCCCGAAAACAGCTCTTGATAGGACAGGTAAAATGCAAGATAAATGCAACATGATGTTCTGGGTTACGCTATGGCACACAGAAAACATTAGTGAGAAAAGTGCCCACGTCTAAAGTCTGCGGCTCAGTACCGAGTATTAAAGCAAGTCAATTTCTTACTTTTAACAAATAAACCACGGTGAATTCGAGGTGTAGAATCTAGCAATAGGGGAAACTGGGCATAGTGTGCGCAATTTCTGTATTACTTTTGCAATTTCTGTAAACTTAAATTTATTCTAAAATAAAAGTTCATTATAAAAAAAAAGAGAGAGATGAGAAGAAACCTACCAAGCTAACACTAGCAAATGATACAAAAGTTATACAAGTGTTGTTTAATTACCAACAGTCGCTTGTACAATGTGAGACTGGAAAGGTACTGTCTCATCCCAAACTGCACAATTCAATCACTCCTACTGTAAACATTGAGCTTTAACTGGCGGCTCACACGTTACAACCAAGAAAAGGGGGGCGGATTTCTGAGTTCCAGGCCATACTGATCTTAACAGATACAGTTCTACTAGTTGCCTCTCCGTACATATCTCATCATCCCAACACCCTACAGATACCTTTCCAGCGTCACAGTCCAGTGGCTATTCCCATTCCTCAAGTGACGCGTTTCCCGCTTCCTGTGGTTCGCACTCTCTGTTCCCGGCGCTAGGTACGCCATTCCAATTTTATATTCACTAGACAAGCCTTCCAAGGGAGGATTCATCTTTAGCTCGCTTCCGTTCACCCATTTTGTTTTTAATCGTCATAGCGCAGTGCTCAGCCTCACAACACATGTCCCTATGCTTTACATTTGAGGGCCTATTGACTACTGAGTCAAAAACTAGGCTGTTGTGAGCGCTCCCGAAAGGCTAGGAGGTATCACGGCGTTTGTCCCCACGGGGCCACCGTCTAAGGCTAGCTTCCGGCTTGCTGGCAACGCCCACACGCGAGTGCGTACGCCGGACGTGTGGAGGGCGGTTCAAACCGAGCGGTGACGTCTATTGGCTGTGCGCGACACGGGGCGGAGACAGACGTCCGGGTAACGTCATCACGCCGCAGTCAGGACGTTCGAGCCCCAGACTAGAGCCCGCCGGTGACTGAGCGCTGTCTTGGTTGTCTTGTAGCTGCCTTGGCCCGCCGGTAACGAATCCCGGGAGCGAGCGGTCCTAGTGAGTATAGGTAGTGGTGGGAGGCATGGCGGGCGAGGACAGGGATTCCTTCGAGTCACACTCTACGCGAGCCCTGGCCTGTTTGGTGAGGCCAACCGACGCCGCGCCCTGCGCCTCTAAAGGGTGTGGCCGCCGGAGCGCCGCTGCGCATGCGTGCTGGGTATGCGCTGGGGGCGGGGTTGCTCCACTGCGCATGCGCGTCCGCTTCCGCCCTGCCACAGGCCCTGGGAACGCTGAGGACCCTAATGCCCTAGACGCTGCCCTTGCGGCCCCCTTGACCAGCTGTTACGCCTGCCGCCCTGTTGCCTAGGGCAACCCACAGAAGCCACCCTGGGAGAGTGGTGCGCAGGCGTGGCCGGGCCGGTGGCTGGCCGCGGGGGACAAGGGAGGTCGCTTGGTTTCAGGGCGGCCTCAACCTCCACCTAGCTTCGTCGACCCCATGCCTGCGGGACTGCCAGGTGCTCCTGAGACTACAGTCCATGTTGTCCTCGTACATCAGACCCCTTCCCCCTAGTCCTCACTCCTAACACCAATTAGTAACCCAAGGCTCTCCTTTGTGCTTCCCTAATTAGGACCCCTTGACTCCACCCGATGGATTGTTGTTGTCCCCCCTACTCCCCAAAGGCCTTTGAGACCTGTCAGTGCCCTTTAAGCTTCCTATAAGATTTTCGGTTTCTCCAGTAGGCTTCTTTGCAGTAAAACCTGTTGTTTGGACTGCTCCAGCCCTGTTTCCAAGGTGATCCGTCCATCATGTTTCTTATGGTACTATCCAACCCCCACCCCAATAGTTTCTTTAAAATTCGTGGGCCTCCTACAGCATCCTCAAAGATTTATCTACAGACCCTTTACTTGAGTAATTGCCAAACTTGTTTTCTCCCAAACCAACTCCTATTCCTAGGAACATCCCATACAAGTCTCTTCTCTGTCCTCTGGTGTCCAGGCCAGCTGGACAATCCAGTGGGACCCTTAGACCCAGTGGAGAGGACTGAGATTCGAGAGAAAATAAGGAGGCTCAGCAAGTCAAGAGGTCTGATCAAGCTGGCAAAATTTTTATTGTTCACACAGATTATATACTCTAAAAACAGGATATGGGGAGGGGTAGGAAAGGAAAGAGGGCTTTGCAGATGGAGGAAGCTAGCTGTAGCTGTGGGATCTAACTAAGTTATTCTAACAAAGCCTTTCCCTTACCAGGGGTTCTGAAAACATCTATCTAGCAGGATGTTATCTAAATCTAGAGATCAGGAGGAAGGGTTACTAAGGTGGGTTGCTATGAGGCCTTGTTTGAAGTTCTGAGAACTGACGAGTGAATCATGGAGGGTAAGCAGAAAGAATAGTAGATAGGAGAGCCAGGGGTGAGTGTTTGCCAAGAGTAAGGCCTTGCCTGGCTTCCCACGCTCTGGAGACTGTAATTGATTGAGTCTGGAAGGTGCTGACAGCCAGTGACTTCACTCCTGTACCTTCACCTGCTGCTGCTGTGGGACATCCATTGTGGGGAGGACAGAAGGCGGCTATCATCCTTGCAGCCATCTTGAACCATATACCCTGACAGGAGATTTGATTACAATAGCCTACAACAGCTGAGCACACTCTGATAACATCTTGATTTAGATACCCAGGATCTTCCCTTGGGTGTGTGAGACTTGGTGTGATTTAGAGCTGAGACTTAAGGGCCTGACTCAAGGTGTGGTTTAGAGACAAGACCTAAGGGCATGACTTAAGGGTGTGACTTAAGGGCGTGACTTAGAGGCGTGGCTTAGAAGTGAGACATAAAAGGCGAGAGGCAGACAGAAGAGATCAGAGAACCAGACACTTGGCACTAGGATTAGGGACTTGCAGCTTGGCACTTGGAAGAAGAACTTGGAATTCGACAGTACAACTTGGAGTTAGTTATTAGGCATTGGGTAGAAGACACTTGGACTAGAGAACTCAAGAATTATTAGGTAGTAGACACTAGGCACTTAGCACTTAGAAGAAGTAAGTTGGAGGCACTAGGGACTTAGACTAAGAAGGGAGACTGAAGAATAAACGGGATTGAATCACTTTGTCTGGTCTCCAGTCCTCGAGTCTATCCTCACTCACTTGCTGAACCCCGACCCACAGACCACAGACTGGAGCAGCCTGGGGCAGTACAGGCTCTAACAATTTAGCCTCCAAGGCTTTTGGCAGTGCGGGTTCCAACATTGACAGAGTGGTCCTTGACATTTTGACCCCCAAGCGTGGAGCAGCTCGGGCCACAACAATTCATAGTTTACCTTTTTCTTTGAAAACTTTGCTCTGTTCTCCAGTGTTCTCCCAGTCTCAGTTCCTTACTCTTCAGAGTGCCCCTAGAGGCTTCCCTCTTGACAAGCTTCTTTGTAGCTAGTACTTAAGTCACTGGTAGTTACTCACTGGATAGCCTTCCTCTTGCTGTAGTAGGGTTCTCTTCAGATTTCCTGTCCAGGACTGAAGTTTCTGCATCCACCACTTGAACCAGGTTTTCCTCCCAGCGACACTCGAAATGCAAGTTTCAGCTTTTTTGTTTTTCATTTTCCTATCCTACAGTTTCATCTTGGAGACCTCTAAGGGAAGTGTTTCCTTTCATGTTCAGGTCTCTTCACTCCACGCTAAGAATTGATTCTCTCTGAGTCTTTGGGGGTGGTGGTGTTTGTTTGTTTGTTTGTTTTTTGAGACAGGACTTCAACATGTAGCCCAGATGGGTGTTGAACTCCCAGAAGATTGCTGGGATTTTGGTCACGAGCCACCACACTTGGATTCTTTCCCTTTTTTTTTTTTTTTTTGCCAGTGTTTCCTTCTGTGAGATGATACCCTCCCTTTCTAGCCCACAATCTCTTGGGTCTTCCTAATTCATCTCTTTTCTTGTAGACATTGAAAAAGCAGTCTGGCTCCCGAGGTCTACTCCCTACACCCCAAGGTCCAGATGGCGGCCAACGTGGGTGATCAGCGTGCTGCAGACTGGTGAGTAGGGTGCGGGGAACACAGCTCATTGTGGAAGGCAAGAGGAACAAGACACAGTGAGACCTTCCACTGCTTGGGGGAAGAAATGCGCATTCTGGGGGGCCAGGATGGAGGGGCAAGCGTCCCCTTTGACCTTTCCTTTTGTGTGTATGTGAGTGTGGGCTTGTGTGAGTGTGAGTGAATGTGTATAGCCCATGCTCATCAAGGTCAGAAGAGGCGTCAGATCCCTTGGAGCTAGAGTTACAGGTGACTGAGCTGTCTGACATGGGTGCTGGGAACAGAACTAGTGACATCTGCAAAACTAGTAAATGCTCTTGAATACTGAGCCACCTTTCCAGCCCCCTCTTACTATCTTTCTGATCATTTCTTTTTTTTAAACTTGTTTTTCATTGTTGGCCATGTCAGAATTCATTGGCTTGTAAAAACCTGAGTCCTCCTAAGGTCCTAGGTCATGTGTGAAGTCATGTACATACTAGTAAGCTTTCTGTTTGCTTGGCACTTGCTCTGTGCCATCTTCAGCTTGGGCTGTGGTGAGTAAGGGAGTTTAGCTCTAGAATTGAAGCGCTGGGTTTACTTTCCCCAACTTTGTGTACCTCTTTATAGTGGGAGAACATAATTCTGCTTCACTTTTGCAGGTCTTCTCAGTACAGCATGGTCGCTGGGGCCAGCAGAGAAAATGGCATGGAGACTCCTATGCATGAGAACCCAGAGTGGGAGAAGGCCCGCCAGGCCCTGGCCAGCATCAGCAAAGCAGGGGCTGCCAGCAGTTCCAAAGCCAGCAGCAGTGGGCCTGTGGCCAGTGCACAAGTGAGAATGGCATGCGGGATTTGGGAACCACTGTGCTGGAGTGGGGCTGTAGTCAAGAGAAGGATGGGAAAGATGCTAGCTTCCAGAAGATCGAGTGCTGTAGGGTGACTGTAAACATGTTTTCCTGTTTACTAAATCTGATGAAGGGAAAAATAACTTCTTTGTGTTAACCTGGGCCTGAGTGATCTTAAGGACAATGGTTCCATCTTTTTTTTCTTTTTGGTTTTTCGAGACAGGGTTTCTCTGTGTAGCTCTGGCTGTCCTGGAACTCACTCTGTAGACCAGGCTGTCCTCGAACTCAGAAATCCGCCTGCCTCTGCCTCCCAAGTGCTGGGATTAAAGGCGTGCGCCACCACTGCCCGGCAATGGTTTCCATCTTTAAGATGTCTAGTCTTACTGTATGGAGTCTGCTCCCTTCCTGTACTTACTCTGCAGTGAAGACCTGCCCTCTTGGGACTGTAGTACCCATTGGCTCCTGTGGCTGGTACTGATAGACATTCCTGTTTCTACAGTACGTCTCTCAGGCAGAAGCCTCAGCTTTGCAGCAGCAGCAGCAGCAGTACTACCAGTGGTACCAGCAGTACAACTATGCCTATCCGTATAGCTACTACTATCCCATGGTGAGGACCTGGCTGCAGGGTGGGGGCATTCTGTCAGTGTGGGCAAATGGTTAGTTGGGTGAAGACAGACAGACAGCAGCCCCTGACAAAACCGCCAGATTCCTGCTCAGGTCTCACAAGATCTGGCATATCCATTCTGGTCCATTCCACTGTTGATGCTGACGTTCCTGCTGCCTCCAGAGCCCAGGACTAATGTCCGAGTCCCCTGTGCTTTGCTCTGCTGCAGCTCTCTGTTCTGCAGCTCACTTCAAGGTTCCTTGCTGCCCAGAGAGACCTTCAGAGAGCCTCCCATTGCCTTTTAAGTCATCTTCCTGCTTTTCTTTTTCTCTGCCTTGTTTTCTTTCATGGTACTTACTGCAGGGCATTACCCATCTACACTATAGCTGTGTGTAGACTTTATTAAAGTCTGGGTTTTTGCTTTTTGAGTCAGGGTCTCTATATAGCCCAAGTTTACTTTACCCTTCTCTTCTGTCTCAGCTGCCGGAGTGTACACCACCACAACTAGCTTGCTTTTTGTTGTTGTTGTTGTTGTTTTCTTTTGTTGTTTTGGGGGTTTTTTGTTGTTGATTTTTAAGACAACATCTTACTGTGTAGTTCTGGTTGGCCTGGAGCTCACTGTGTAGATCAGTCTTACTCAAATTCAACAGAAATCCACCTGCCTCTGCCCCATGCTGAAGTTCTGTCATTAAAGGAGTGAGCTGTTGCCCTTATCACTTTATCATAGCATTTAAAGGTGTTGGCATTTTTGTTTCTCACTCCCTATTAACAAGAACTCTGGCTGTGATCATAAGTGGAATGAAGAGATTTTTGGTTTTGATTACTATTAATTTTTTTTTTGAAAATACATAATTAGTGCCTTTGTGTGGTGGAAAAAATTAAAGGCCTGTAGCCTTTTGAGTTGTACACAGTTCCAAGGGAGGCCAAAGGCATGGTGAGCAGCCTCTGCTAACTCTGGCTCCCCTTGTGCCTTGGCAGAGCATGTACCAGAGCTATGGCTCCCCCTCCCAGTATGGGATGGCCAGCTCCTACGGCTCAGCTACAGCCCAGCAGCCATCGGCTCCCCAGCACCAAGGGACTCTGAACCAGGTAATGCTGTGCCTAGCTGCTCCTGGTCAGCTGGGAGAGAGCCTGGGTCTTGAGAGGACTTGCAACCAATGGTCTGCATTATTTCAAAGCTGCCCCCTCCCTTCTTCCTTGTTCTTTCTTGCCAAGCAGCTCCTAATCTAAAAAGCTTAGCATTTAAAAGTAGGATGGGCTTGAGGCTGGGCAAGGCCAACGGACTGTAGTATTGGGAAGATAGTGGGAGTGGTTTGTAGTTTGGCAGTCTGTCTTCTCTCTTTTCCTCCAGCATGTGCACTCAACCTGCATTCAAGAAAAAGTCCTCCCCTGCCCCCAACCTCCCTGCCCCCCACATACACAGCAGAGGGTGTATACACATCTGTACCTACCCAATGTGCTGCCTTTGCATCTGGCACTGCCTAGAGGAGGAGCATAGAACGTGGGAAGTACATTGACCTGGGTTTGAGTCCATACTTTGCCTCTTCTGAGGACCTCTTGAGTCATGTGACTTGGTGGCTCCTAAGAGGGTACAGTCTTGTTATAGGGATTGGGCAGTTGTGCTGTCATGTGTGTTGATGTGCTCAAGAGAGGAACCTTAGTTAGTTGATGTGTCATCAGTGTAGAGTCGTGCCACAGTATTGGCATTGCTGGTAGCTGCTCCTTGAAAGCTGAGCTGTGGCAAGTTGTCCAGTCCTTGAGGCTTAGTCTTCTCAGTTGTGAACTGAACTGCTAGTGAAAATGGATACCCCAGGGAGTCACTGAGCACACACAATTGCTACCCACAAAAGATGGTAGCTCTAAGTGCTAAAGAAGATGACTGGACAGACTGAATACCATGTGACTCAGCACCAGGACGCTGCCTGCTTGTTTCAGCCTCTGCTTCTTCCTGCAGCCTCCAGTCCCTGGCATGGATGAGAGTATGGCCTACCAGGCTTCCCCTCAGCAGCTACCTGCAGCCCAGCCCCCTCAGCCCTCAAACCCACAACATGGGACACATAGTCTAAGCAACGGCCCTCAGCCTGGAACAGCCCCACCCGCTCAGCACAGTCAGGCAGGGGCTCCTACAGGGCAGGCATACGGGCCACACAGCTACAGCGAGCCTGCCAAACCTAAGAAGGGTCAGCAGTTATGGACCCGCATGAAACGTAAGTTAGCAGATGTGTTGGGGAGTCAGAGGGTTGGAGCTTGGCTGTGAGCCACACAGAGTTGCTAGTCCTTTGTCCGAGTGTTGTGATGTGCCTAAGTCTAGGGGAAGACTGTTCTAGAATAGGTATGCTCATGTTAGGAACTTGTTCCAGGGCTTAACCTATTTGAATGTCTGGGCAAGGCCTAACTCCTGTCTCTGCTATTCTCCCACAGCAGCTCCTGGGACTGGAGGGCTAAAGTTTAACATCCAGAAGCGGCCCTTTGCAGTCACCAACCAGAGCTTCAGCTCTAATTCAGAGGGTCAACACAGCAGCTTTGGTCCCCAGCCCAACTCTGAGAAAGCTCAAAACCACAGGTGACTACCAACCTCGACCCTGCCTACCCGTCCTCTGTGCTCCAAGGTCCCTCTTTAGGAACCACCCTTGAGTGCTTCGTGAGGTGAAGGGAGTGTAGAAATGTACAGTACAAGACTGCCTTCTTAGATGACAGAGAAAGTTCTGCTGATACATGGGGGTCCTCCCACCTAAGTGCCCTCATCTGTCCCCATTCTCACAGTGGGTCTTCTGGCCGGGGAAACCTGTCAGGGAAGCCGGATGATTGGCCTCAGGATATGAAGGAATATGTGGAAAGGTGCTTTACCGCCTGCGAGTCAGAAGAGGACAAGGACCGGACAGAGAAACTGCTCAAGGAGGTGCTACAGGCCCGGCTCCAGGATGGCTCTGCCTACACCATCGACTGGAGCCGAGAGCCTCTGCCTGGGTCAGTCTGGGTGTCACTGAAACAGTGGGGCAGCTGGGTATGGGCTGGGGACATAAATATCAAAACCAGCAGCTTCTGAGACAAATGTTTCCAAAAGCTGAGACCTATATCTCAGGTCCCCATGGGATGGGTAGGATGCCCAGGAGTGATCAAGGATGGGTTTTAGGAAGTGGGAAGGGATTGCTGGGGGGAGGGCGGGTATGGGTGGCTTGATGGCTAAGAGCATCCCCTGGACACAGACAATCTTGGGCTTGGTCCCTTTCCTGCACCACAGTGGCTGAGTTGCCGGGGTAAGTGCCTCTCCTTTCTGAGGTTTTGTGGCCCTGGGCCATGGGGTGGGGTCTGCAGAATTGCAGGTTGGTGGCTGGTTAGTAATGCCCTGCCCTGCTATATCCTCAGGCTGACCAGGGAGCCTGTGGCTGAGAGCCCCAAGAAGAAGCGGTGGGAGGCCCCTAGCAGCCTTCACCCTTCCAGGGGGGCAGGCTCGGTGACCAGGGGCGGGGGTGCCCAATCCCAGCGAGGGACACCTGGGGCTGGGGTTGCTGGCCGAGCTCGGGGTAGCAGCTTCACCAAGTTCGGCAACCGCAACGTCTTCATGAAGGATAACAGCTCTTCCTCCAGCACGGATTCGCGCTCCCGCTCCTCATCCAGGTCTCCTACCCGACACTTTCGGAGAAGGTGTGCACGCTTTGGCTGGAAGGCAGCTGGGAGGGAGCTGCTTGGAGCCTGACCCTTGGGCTTCAGGCCTGACTTTTCTTTCTTGTGCAGTGACTCCCACTCAGACTCTGACAGCTCCTACTCAGGGAATGAGTGCCACCCTGTAGGCCGCAGGAACCCACCCCCCAAGGGTCGGGGTGGTCGTGGGGCCCACATGGATCGAGGTCGAGGCAGGGCACAGCGTGGAAAGAGGTGAGGTGCTTTGGGTGGGATTTCTTCCTAGGTATAGGTGGGTGGTATTGGGTCTCACAGGTGGGGTAGATGGCCTTTAGAGTGGCTGAAAACATTGACTTTCTTTTTACCCTTTCTCTCCAGACATGACCTAGGTCCCACCAAACGCAGCCGCAAGAAGATGGCAGCACTGGAGTGTGAGGACCCAGAGCGTGAGCTTAAGAAGCAAAAGAGGGCAGCTCGATTCCAACATGGGCATTCACGTCGCTTGCGCCTTGAGCCTTTGGTGCTACAGATGAGTAACTTGGAAAGCAGTGGAGCTGACCCTGACTGGCAAGAGCTGCAGATTGTGGGCACCTGTCCTGACATTACAAAGCACTATCTGAGGCTCACCTGCGCCCCAGACCCATCAACTGTGCGACCTGTAGCTGTAAGTCCCAGGCAGTGTATGTTGGCATTAGGATGGCGAGCTAACTAACATAAGAAGGGGCACATGGGACACATTGGGTGAAGGAGGTGGTAGCTCTGGCTATGAGAAAATACTAGCATGCAGGCCCTTCACATCTGGGACACAGCCTGGGCACAGCTGCCTTATGACCAGCAAAGTAAGGCTTACTTATGTGTGGGACCCTAGAGTGAGGTAGACTTGGAAAGGTAGCTGGTATTCTGCATCAGGATGGCATAGCATTATGTGGCACTCATACCTGCTGTGTATTGCCTGGATTTTGTTTGTTCATAGTGAGTCACTGATACTGGCTTTGTTGCAGCTCTTGTTGAGTGGGGACACAATGGCTGTGGCCTGTCAGCTGTTTCTCCACTCAGCTTTGATTCTATTACCTGCAGGTTTTGAAGAAGTCCCTGTGCATGGTCAAGTCCCACTGGAAGGAGAAGCAGGACTATGCCTTTGCCTGTGAGCAGATGAAGTCCATTCGGCAGGATCTGACAGTAAGGCAGATGGTGAGAGGGTTCTGGTGTCAGCCATCTTGCCCTGCTCTGCTCTGCCTGACTCTGTTCTTTTCCACTGCCCAGGTGCAAGGCATCCGGACGGAGTTCACTGTGGAGGTGTATGAGACCCATGCCCGCATTGCCTTGGAGAAGGTGGGGAACTCGGTAGCTTCCTCCCACTCCTTTCTTGAAATCACTTGTATTTGCCTGTGCCTTACACCTCTCCCTCCATGCCCTACCCTCAGGGTGACCATGAAGAATTCAACCAGTGCCAAACACAGCTTAAGTCACTGTATGCGGAAAACTTAGCAGGCAACGTGGGTGAATTTACTGCATACCGAATCCTCTACTACATCTTCACCAAGAACTCTGGAGGTGAGTGGCCCATCCCCAAGATGGAGGGTGCCATGCCCAAGGTGGCATCCCCTGGCCACCTGACATCCAGTTATCTCCTGTGCAGACATCACTACGGAACTGGCATACCTCACAAGGGAGATGAAGGCAGATCCCTGCGTGTCCCATGCATTGGCACTGAGGGCAGCCTGGGCCCTGGGCAACTACCACCGATTCTTCAGGCTCTATTGCCATGCACCTTGCATGTCTGGCTACCTTGTGGACAAGTTTGCAGACCGGGAGCGCAAGGCCGCCCTCAAGGCCATGATCAAAACGTATGTGGCACTGCACTCTGCTGCCTTCTGTGCTGTGGCTCTGCCACGTCCCCTCCACATCCTGGTCAGCCTTCAGCTCCTCTGCTGGAGTCCCCTCCCAATCCCCTGTTCATACCCCTGGCCCTCATTGCTTTCCTCCTCAGCCACCTTCAGTTCCAGGTTTTCTCCCACTGTTCTGACCTCACTGCTCCTGGTCTCATGTCCTTTCCTTCCTGACCTCATTGCTCCTGGTCTCGTGTCCTTTCCTTCCCGCACTCCTTTTCTGTTTACATCAGTTTGGAACCTGGTCTATCTTCCCCCTCCCTTTTCAGGGCCTTTGCCTGCAGCTATGTGCTGCTCATCTTCCTGACCTATTAGAAAGGGTGACACGGCTCATGTTGCTAGCAGTCTCTTGAGATGAGACCTTGTGCCCATTCCATTTTGTGACTATCAGAAGTCTTGGATTGGGAAGCTGCAGCACCGAGGGTGGTGTTGCAAGGACCCTGGCCATCAGACTGCGGGAGGCTTGCCTATATGAGCAAGAGATTCCCAACACTACCACAACCCTTTGCTTGTGGATGCTCCTGCCATCTAGTGGTAGTGGGCATAAACCAGGGATACTGTGCAACAAAAGGCCCCACGGCGGCGGTGTGTGCCAGTCTTGCCAAGATTGGAAAACCCTGGTCAAGAGCTCTCTCAAGAGTCTTGAGGGGCCTTGGATGTCAGGCTAGGCAACAATGTTTTGTCATTAGCAGTTCCGTTATAGTGGGAATTACAACCTATGGGTCAAGAAACCTGTTCTAGAATTTAGTAAGTCAGTCCAACTCAAGGGAGGAGGGGCTGTGACTAGCTGAAATGAATGGACATCAGGCTACCGAGCCTCTTGTAATCCAGTAAGCCGCTTGGTGGGCAGCTTTCAAGCTCTGGCCTGTGTGGACCTCATTCTCACAGCACCTTTCCTATGAACTTAGCACAGCAGACAAATCCCTCAGATAACAGACTCGTGTTCCTGCCATAGCCTGAGGCAGACAAGGGAACCCATAGGATGCCTGGGTTCCAGATACTTGGTGAGGCTTTCTAAGTGGTTAAAGGGTTTTGGTGGCCTTCAGGAGGGGGTCCTCAGAACTAGCAGGACATGTACATTATTAGGGCATCTTAGTAGCAACCAGAAGGCACTGCTGAGTGTAACACTCTGTGCAAACATCCTGAGGGGAGGGGCGCCATTGTCCCTACCCTTTGAGGCCATGTACCACTTACTCTGTCTGGCTCCAGCTCCTCAGTCGCAGAGGAGCCAAGCTGGGCCCTTTCCCTCCTGCCCCCTCCTTCCTGAACAGGTAAGTGTGGGCAAGGGGGGGCACAGCTGGGCACTGGGGCTACCAACCCCATCCCTTGCCCCCCCAAGCCTCTGAAAATGGGGACATTGGGAGGGGCTGCAGAAGCCAGCAGGTTCCTTGCTGAGGAAAATGCAAGCCCAGGTGGGGAGCATTGCTCCCTGCTCTTGGGCCCTCCCTTGTCTGTTGCCTCATCATTTTCTCCTCTTGTCTCCATAGCTTCCGCCCTGCGCTGCCCGTCTCCTACCTGCAGGCCGAGTTGGCCTTCGAGGGCGAGGCCGCCTGCCGGGCCTTCCTAGAGCCCTTGGGCCTGTCCTACACGGGCCCGGACAACTCCAGCGTGGACTGCCGCCTCAGCCTGGCGCAGCTGCCAGCCTTCTGAGCACCCATCGAGCATGGGCGGGGGCAGGGCTGTGGCCCAGCGCCGCCTTTTCAAATTTTGTTTTTGAGCCATGGACATGGGTTGTAAAAATTTGTGGGGAGTAGGCTCCAGGAAGAGCCAGCATCCCTACCCCCGTTTCCCACCGGGGACCTGTACAGAGATTTTTCTACGTTTTTATTTTTTGTCTCAGAGGGGATAATTGGGAGTATATAGTGGAGCAGGGTGGGGTGGGGGCTACAGGTTCTGTGTCCACCTCTCACCTCCACTAATGCTGTCTCAGTGTTTTTTCTCTCTCTCTCTCGAGCTCGTACTCCAGCACCTGACTCTGCGTGCTGGCCCATCCCATGCTGGGGGGCCAGCAGAAAGAAGACAGGCTGTCCAGCCCGCACCCGCCTGCAGCGGGGCACCAGCCAGCCACACCCATTGCCTCGTCTGCCTCGTCATAGACTCTTGCTGCCCAGCCATTGGGGGCCTCAGTGTTTGGGGTGAGGGAAGCCACTTAAAGACTGTGCCCCACCTTCAGCTCCTCACCCCAGAAATGCCAGCCAGCACCACCGACACAACCAGACCAGCGCCACACCGCACTGAGGACTCCAAGGCCTTCGCGGGACCATGCCGGCCGGGCTGCCTCGTCTTATTCAAGTTGTATTAAGTTGTCTCCGTGTCCCTTCCTCCCTCTGCCCCAATGTTTCTTCTGATTTTTTTTTCTTTCCCTCCCTCCTCTTCCTTTCCCTTCCTACTCCCTGGTTCAACACAGGTAAAATGGTTACCCTCCCTTCTTTCCTCCCCTCTGCCTTCATGGATCACCAGCTCACGTCATGTTTCCTTCTCTTTTCTCTGTGTGTGTGTTTAAGTTACTTTTCTTCCTTCTCCCCTTTTCTTTTTCCCCCCCCCCCCCTTCTGCCATGTAACTGGAGGATGTGCTATGAGGTTGCAAACAGCTGGACTGTCAGGCTGCTTTTTTTCCAGATGCCTCCCTGCCTCCCCTCCCTACCTCTCCCTTCCCTTCCTTCATTCTCCTTGAGCATTGAGTACAGTACATTTTGGAAGCTTGAAACCAAAATTAAAGAGAGAGAGAGTGAGAACCTGTTTCTGCTTGGCCTGTTTTCTTATCTGAAATATGAAACCTCGGTCACTTGAGAGGAACTTCAGCCAGGGGCAGGTAGCTATGCCCTACTCTGCCCATGCGACACAGCCAGAGTTTTCCCAGGGGCTGCCTTCCTAGCTCCTGGTTCAGGATGTACTCAGGCTTAGGGAGGCAGACCTGGGTTCCATGTGGTACCTTAGCCAGGGTGAGGTGTGGTTGTAGTTCTGGCAGCTGCACCACTCTAAGCCCTTCAGCCTCTAGCCTCTGACTCAGTGTTTGGGCCATGCCTGCCAGTGTAGGGGAGGGTGTGGCACAGAGCACATGATGGCCCAGAAGAACCAAGTCCCGGAACTCTAACTGGGAGGGTGCCTGAAGCCCTGGTTTCAAGATGGCTCTCCGAAGAGCCCTAGCTGCTGCAGCCTCCTCCCCAAGGCCTGTCAGCCTTAGCAAGACCATTGTCAGGTGCAGGGCCTGTGCTGGTACCAGGAACTCAGCACAAGAAGGAGCAATCCGGACCAGATGCTCTTGGGCTTTGACCACCTCAGCCCTAAGCCCAGGCTCTGTCACCATCAGTGCCACAAAATGTGTAGGCCGGGGCTGGCGAGGGGCCTTTCCGTCATCAGGCCAGGCGCCTGCATCCCACATGCTTTCCATCTCTTCAGCAGAAAGCCCTTTAGTTGGCATGGCCTGCGCCTGCCACTGTGGAAGCACTGTAGCTCTGGGCACCTCTACTGAGTTCAAGGTCTCCTTTACTCCTGGGAAGTACATCCGTGGGTCTGCTGTTTCTAACTCAGTGGTCTCTTTAGTTGGTCCATCCACGTCAGGTATCTCCAGGCTGGAACCAAGCCCAGTTCTGAGCTCTTTGATTGCCCCACCCTCTTCGGGTGTCTCCAGGAACGAATCAAGCCCTGTTCTGGTCGGATTTCCACCCCCTTCCTCTGGGGCATCCTGGGTATCCAGACTCTCTAAACCCACCCCTGTTTTCTCATTGTCAGGAATTTCTGGCGTGACCTCTGTCCAATGCTCGTCCCCGCCGTCCAGTGCATCAAAGATGGTGGGTCCCCGTCCAGCCACAGAGCCTGAGCCAAAAATAAGGTCAGTGCGCGAGGCACGGTCCCACACCAGGCGGCCGCGGAAGCGGAAGTAGCGTATGCGGTGCTGCGGCACTGCCAACACGCCGGGTCCAAGCGCTGCCAGCGGCTCGTCCCAGCAGAAGGCGCAGAATGGCTCTTCCTGCACTCCCAGGAAGCGGTCGGTGTAGCCCACTGAAAAGTCAGCAGGTTCCAGGCGCGGGTCCCAGCGGATGCGTTGGATGACGTCAGCAGCAGTACGCAAGGCCGGCTTTTTAGACTCGGCCTCCGGCTTCTTGGACTCAGCTTCCGGCTGCGCAACCTCGGAGGACGGCGCCGGGACCCCGGGATGTGGCTGACGGCAGCGCGCACCGAAGCGACAACGGCCCTCTAAGAAGAAGCGGCAGGCCGCGGGGGGCTCAGAGGAATCGGCCGAGGCCTCCATGGTCCCCCACACACTAAGTGGTCTCAGTCCGCAGCGTTGATCACCAACTGTGACGCCAGGAGCCCGCTCGCATCTGGTGGAAGGAGGCCAAAGGACCAGGCGTCAGAATGCAACACGAGCTCTAGCGCTCCAATCGCAAGCGCAGCTTCTTTACGCGTATCCGGCTAGTAAACCACTGGGAACTCCTTCTTGCCCCGCCTAAAACGATTTACATATGCCCAGCCCCTCCGGGAGCCTTAGAGAGCCTGGCCCGGCCCAACCAAGCAATTTACACCTTGGTGCCGTCCTCCGAGGTTGCTTGTGTGTCAAGCTTCTATCTGAAACTCCAGAGAGCCATGTCCCATCCCATCTAACTACTTTATACGTGCTCCTCCCTTTTGGGACTTAAGCGAGACAGTTTCGCAAATACTTGACATGTGCCCCACCACTGTCAGGGCCTCAAGAAAGCCTAGGAGCAAGGCTTCTTCGCATTCGATTTACATATACTCCACAGCCTGGGTGCTGGTAGGGCTTAGAAACTCCCTCCCGCCGCCTCCGGATACTTTGTAACTGCTCAGCCCCTCCAGACTTCTAGGGAGTCTGGCAGGGCAGCATCTGATTTACTCCATTCATTGGGAGGTGAGGTAGACTCAGCCGTCCTGGCCCCGCCCCCAGCCGTCCTTAATGTTTGTAGCCAGCCCCCATACCATTGATTAACTTGCATACCATACCTCATAACGAGTAAAGTGACTCCTGGTCCTGCCTCAGTCAAGTTATTTATAAATGACCGCTCCTGTCTTCCCTGGAAGCCTCAACCCTTTACTTTGGCCCCACCCACCTGAATGTTTTACATATGCTCCGCCCCTTGTTCGTCCTACCCTGGCTCATCAGGTTCAATGGTTTTTACCTGTGCTTCTTTGTAGGGGTCGAGTTTTACTCCTGTCCCCAGCCTAAGGGTTGACAAATGCGACCCACTCTTTTGGAAGCTTTAAAAGACCTTACTCTACGTCTGGTCCGGTTAATTTAAATTGGTCTCATCCCTCTAGGGACCTAAGAAAACCCCTTCCCAAACCCAGAGACTAATTCTAGTTCCTCCCCTCTGAAAATCTTTTGAGAATCTTGCTTCACCCTCTTTCTCGATATAGGCTCGGGCAGCCCTGCACCTCTGGGATGTTAAAATATCTGGGCATCTGTAGGCTCAGGCTGAACTTTGTGCCCAGATTTGTAACGCAACAGCCACCAGCGGGGCGACACTCAATTGGTGGGGCCTGAAGCCCTTCCCACGGGAACCACACGCCTCGTGGCTCCAAAGGGTCGCCAACCACTTCCTTTTGCTGCCGCTCCCTGAAAAAAGGAGCGGCACCGCCCAGTCAGAGTGCACCTGGAGGGAAGTGGACGACCAGGCGACTGTGACTCTTTAGGCCAGTTTTTCCCATAGCAGCTGCCACGGGGTCTGGACTTTATCCAGGTGTCAGTGAGGACGGGTCAGTGTTTGAGGAATGAATAGGGATGTGGGAGACTCCGCCTTTTGGGAGGGGCATTACATGAATACTTCAAACTCCTAAAGACGACAGACTTGACTTTTAGATGGTGGCACCCCACCACTGTCCTGCTTCTGCACCCTTTCTTGCCTAAAGTGAATAGACAGTCCATGGCACAAACCTTGGCCATTTATGTGTACAAAAGTGGAGTGCTGGGAGGGAGGGGTTGCGGGAATCACGACACTACAGACCGATGACATCGTTCAGCTGGAGGTCAGCACTGGAGCAGCAGTGGACCTCGGGGTGCTGCATTCCAGGGTGGGCATCCCCATCGGGCTTGGTGGCCGATGTCTCGCCGCGCTCCGCGTCCATGACGCCTAACACCGCATCCAGGATAGAGGGGCCCAGGTCCAGGTGGAAGGACAGCAGTGGGTCCGCAGGTGAAGGCACTCGGAGACCAGGCACAGGGGGCTGTGGGACAGCAGGTGGAGGGACAGAATGTGGGGCCACAACGGGTGGGGCTTGGGGCTCGGGAGGCGGACCGCCCCCGTGGCGACTCAGGAATGAGGTGTCCCCGAAGGCGTCACCACCGCGTCCCACGTGCAATGTGTGCCTGAAGTCTCCGAGGGGTGCTGAGATAGAGAGTGCTCCGCGATCCAGTCGCTTCTTGGGCTGTGTTGGGCCCAGCTGCTTCAATACCGGCATCTGTGGGGACATAGGCATATCAGAGCTGACTCATCCAGGAACTCCAACTCTTGTGTCCCTATCCCACATAGCCACAGAATTCTCTCATAAAGCAGGACTACGGTGGAACTATTATTGTCAGTTAAGTGAGGAAGCAGACTGAGAGGTTCCCAAGGTCACTACTGCTGAACTCAGTAACATACTTAGGCTTTCCTGAGTCTAACATGCCCACAACTGTACCTGATCCTTGCTACCTTGTGGGTTGTTTTCCAGTCTTTATCACCGTCTCTCACCCCATTTTATCCCCTAACACTAATCTCTTTCCTTTTTGTCTTTTCTTTGACCATGGCCACACTGCAACCAAACTTCCTAAACGACCAACAACTACCGAACACCTCTCTGAAGGCCCTCACCATTATGTAACCTCTGAAAAGTTTCCAGAATTCCAAATGACACAAAATCGCAAAAATTGTCTGCAGCTGTCAAAACCACACGTCTGCTAGAGCTCAAGGTAAATTGTAGTCAGCTGCTGAAGAAAGTCTGACGCATCCCCATATCTCTACACCTGGGATTAAAATAAAAGGACATTTTAATAACATTGGTTGTTTTGTTTTGGGTTTTTTGTTTTGTTTTGTTTTGTTTTGTTTTGTTTGTTTTGTTTTGGTTTTTTTTTTTGTTTGTTTGTTTGTTTGTTTTTTGGTTTTTGGTTTTTCGAGACAGGGTTTCTCTGTGTAGCCCTGGCTGTCCTGGAACTCACTCTGTAGACCAGGCTGGCCTCAAACTCAGAAATCCGCCTGCCTCTGCCTCCCAAGTGCTGGGATTAAAGGCGTGCGCCACCATCGCCCGGCTCTTTTTTTTTTTTTTTTTTTTTTTTTTAACAAAAATTCCAGAATTCTCACTACACATAACCATTATGCTATGTGGGTAAAACAAAAAATATTTGAGCATTTCTAGAGGGTAGGTACGGTAGGTACCAAAAAATTACTTTTGGAGTGCTTCAAGGCTAATAAAAAATATAACTTCAGTTAGCATTATCTATAGATGAACAATACATGATTGCCAATGTCCATCCTCAAAGACAGGAAGACTGTCCACTTAGTACCCAAGGGACAGGTCTAGGGCCAACCACACACGCCCTGCCCTCCGTACACATTGAAGAAGTGGACCAAGAAAGCTCTACCGGGCATGTGCAAAATTCACTGAATAGACCACATGAAGATTGTCATTCTGGGGGTTTAGAGTGGTCCAGGGGAGCTGTATATCTACACAGAATTTTATAGCTAAAATGATCTGCTGGGGGGGGGTGTACTATGGCCTAGCAGTGTAACATCTCATGTTTTGTAAAAACACTAATAATAAAGCAAACACCTTATATGTTAATATAAGGTTAATAGTATTTGCTGCTTTTCTAGGGAAGCTCTGATCTCAATACCCATGTCCCACAGTTTACAACTTCCTATAACTACACCTCCAAGAAGCCCGATGCTCTTCCCTAGTACTATACAAACACAGACACATGCAAATATGCACATTCGCACTACCCACAAGGTGGTTCACGACTACCCATTACCATCAATTCCAGGGTATCTGATGCCTTCTTCTGACCTCCATGGGCACCAAGCTTGCATGTGGTGTACACACGTACACACACACACACACACAGAGACAGAGACATGTCCAAATACACAGGGAAAACACAGATAAAAAGAGCAGATATAATAAAAAATATCAGCAAGAATATCATGTTTGCAGCTGCCTGCCAACTAATGAATCGGAAACCAGACCTGCAGTTGCTAGATTACTGCACCACACCTGACTGGGTGGAAAACAGAAACACAGCCAGCCTTGGCCAATATTCCGAAACTTGGTCTTTTTCCATGGAAATTTTGGGAACTTTTACAACCCTGTACTTTTAACACTCACAGCTACTATAATGAAATCCTTTGTTTCTGTTTCAATCAAAGCCTCACCCTTTTCTTTCTTTTTTCTTTTCTTTTTTTTCTTTTCTTTTTTTTTTTTTCTTCTGAGACAGGGTTTCTCTGTGTAGCCTTGGCTGTCCTGGAACTCATTCTGTGACCAGGCTGGCCTCGAACTCAGAAATCCACCTGCCTCTGCCTGCCAAGTGCTGGGATTAAAGGCGTGCGCCACCACCGCCCGGCCTGCCTCACCCTTTTCTAATTAAATGAATCTCCACAAATTAATCTTTTCATTTTCCCGTCTGTACAACAGATAAAATGACACTTCCGATTCCTTGCGGAGCACAGAGAAACAGCAAGTTAAAGAAAAGCCTATTTTTAATATTGAGTATTACCAACTGGTAGCGCTAGTGTTGGGAGAAGAAAAGGCTGTGTCACCCAAACAATAACTGCGGAACAAAGATTAGACTTGGTAGAACTGTATGAGAAAGGCCAAGCAGCCAACACTGCTCTTTCAGCATTCAGCACCCTGGGGAGAAGTGTCAAGCCAAAACTGCTCGAAATAATTTAGATGGATGCATTCTAACTGCATGTATATATGCACGTACACTTTACATGTGTTCCTCTCTGCTCCGGACTGAACCTAGGATCTCACACATCCCAGGAAAGCACTCTAACACATTCCCTTGTCTATAAAAAAAAAATTTTTTTAAGTGTATAGGTGTTTTGCCCAAATGTGTATCTGTGTACCACATGCATCATGTCCGGTGCCCATAGAGGCCAAAACAGGGTGTCAAATATCTTGGAATTACAGCCGACCAAGGGTTACCCTGTGGGTGTTGTTTGCTTACAGGTGATGCCTCTAGGCTCCTCCCAGGGATGCCTTATGTCATCACCAGCCATCATTACCTACTGCTGCCAGGTACAGGCATCATGTAAAAGGACATCTGGGCACTCCAGTTCTCTGTTCCCACGAGTTTCTGGATAATCTCTTTCTCTCTCCGTTTTTGTCCTTCTCTGTTCCCCCAACCCCTTCTCTGCCCTCATGGCTCTGTTTCCATCTGTCTGCCTGTCTACATGTCTATCATATATGCCTTGACCCCTTCCCCAGACCCTCCCTCTCCTCCCTCCCCCAAATAAACCCCCTTTATACCAGATCAGTTGCATGGCATAAGTACCCAGGGGGACACCTTGGCATGGGCCCACTAGGCAACCCTTTGCCACATTATATATAACAGATGTGGGAATCAAACCCAGGTCCTCTGGAAGAGCAGCCAGTACTTCTAATGTCTGAGTCATAGCTCCAACACTTCCATGCCCCTCTTCCAAACCTTTTCGGTTTTCATTATGGGACAAGATCATACTAAGTAGTCCAGGGTGTCTTTGAACTCACTTTGTAGCCTAGGCCTTAAACTTCCTTATCCTCCTTCCTCAGCGTCCTAAGTACTGAGATCACAGGTCTACCACCAGTATTGGTGTTTATTGTTGTTGGTTTTATTTTGGAGATAGCAGCTCACAGGCAGCTCACGGCAGTCCTCCTGCCTCAGCCTTCCCAAGTACTAAGCTTACAAACCTGCGCCACCTTGTCCATCTCTCAAATCGCTCTTGGTGTGCCCACTCTGCCCTTAACCTAGGTGAGCAGACATATTTTTATTGTTACTTGACACACAATCAGCACTCCCTTCTTCCATCGTAATGTAAACAAAAGTTTTGATGGACTAGGAGACTGGCCCCTAACAACTTAGCAGGTACTTGGATTTTTCTTATTTTTTTAAAATGTTGTATTTGACTCAGTAGTAAATACTGAGCCACAGTTAACCATAAAGATCCTCTCTAGGAACCAGCAATGCCCTTCATCTCAGTACTCTGCAGTGAGAAGGAAAACAGGAACAATTCAGAAAATCAGATACTCAGGTTAGGTCTGGCCACTGCGACTGCTGGGTGGCTTTGGATAAGCATGTGACCCATGTGATCTTGTATTCTCATCTGTCAAGTGGGATATCAATGGAATACTCCATCTCAGCCAAGCACACAGTAAATGCTCAATTTTACCCCCTTTTTGTCTGAGTGCTGAGGATAGACCCTAGAGCTAGCTGATACCCTTGGTGTTAGGCAAATACTTTACCATTGAGCCATGCCCTAGTACCTCATTGGTTAATTCCAGGCAGGCACTGAGCCACATCCCTGTCCCCTCATAGGGGAATTCAAAAAAGTTTTAGTAGTAGTACATACTTTTAATTGCAGCATTTGGGAATCAGAGGCAGGCAGAAAACTGAGTTTGAGGCTAGCCTGGTCTACACAGTAAATTCTAGATCAGCCAGCAAAGAAAGAAAGAAAGGAAGGAAGAAGGAAAGAAAGGAAGAAAGAAAGATAACTCAAAAGAGAGAAGGAGAAGGGGGAGGGGAGGAGGGAGAAAAGAAGATATATTTTTTTAATTTCATTTTTCAGATGAAATGCCCATCTGATGTTTTATTTTATATTAATATTTACTCTATAACCCGGACTTTGAACCCTCCTGCCTCAGCCTCTATTCCCTAGTAACTGGGATTGTCGGCCATAGGTTCAGCGAAGATCACAGTTTGTAACATATACTGGTGCTAGGAATTTGCCATTTGTTCCCTTTTGGGAGTTCCCTTAACCTTTTGCTGAATTCAGTCTCTGTGTGTTAAAGGATGTCAACACACACACACACATACACACACACACACACACACACACACACACACACACACACACACACGACCCAGTTCATTTCCCAAGCACATTCTCATGGATGAACACTGGCCTTGGTGACTTGAAAGAATGCAAAACTCATTTAATCCTCAAAACAATCCTTGGAGCAGACGTGATAACTTTTTTTTTCCCCAATGATAAAAACCAGTAAGGTGCCGGGCAGTGGTGGCGCACACCTTTAATCCCAGCACTTGGGAGGCAGAGGCAGGCGGATTTCTGAGGTTGAGGCCAGCCTAGTCTACAGAGTGAGTTCCAGGACAGCCAGGGCTACACAGAGAAACACTGTCTGGAAAAACCAAAAAAAAAAGAAAATAAGGAAAAAAAAACAAAACAAAAAAAACCAGTAAGGTTCAATAACTGGCCCTGGGTCACACAGGAATAAATTCTGAAGACAGGATTTGCAACAAGCTGGTGAAAACTGAAATGTAAAGAAGCTATTGCGGTTGACAGTCACTCACAAGAAGTGAACCACATGGAGAGGAACAAAAAAAGTTTTGATTTGCTATAAAGGCCAGAGCTCGTATGTGGTACCTTACCTGACTTTGTTTTTCTCTTCCATTGTCTATGGGGGGAGGATGTGAATGAAAAGAGCCTTTGCAGGGCTAGAGAGAAGGCTCAGCTGTTAAAGGTTAGGGTCACACCAAAAAGAGCTTTTGGAGGTGGATGTGATGGCACATGCCTTTAATCTCAGTGTATAGAAGGCAGAGGTAAGTGGATATTTATAAGTCTAAGGCCAGACTGGTCTGCATAGAGAGTTTCAGGCCAGCCAGGATTACATAGTGAGATACGATCTCTTGCGGGGCCAGGGGGTGGGGGTAGGGGAACCTCTTGTGACTGGAAAGATGGCTAATTGTTTAGAGAGGGGGCGAGGGTACTTGCTGCACAATCACAAGGACCTGAGTTCAAATCCCCAGCACCCTTTACAAACCCTCTAAGCCCAAAACTGTAGAGGGCAGGGGCAGAAAGACAACTGGGACTTATTCAACTCCAAGTTGAATAAGAGACCTCCCTCACTTCAAGAATAAAGTGGAGAATAGTCTAGCAGGTGACCCTGACACACTCGAATGCAGCACACTACATGTGTGCTCTCACACATGCACACGGAGATTTTAATGTCCCTGGAGCCTTGGCTAGCTCTGAGACCTTGAGCGAGTCACATCCCCCTGCAGTCTAGGTGTCCTTTTGCACACTCAGCTCTAAGTTAGATTATGAGTGCTGCAGGCCTGTTAAATTCAAGGCAATGTGGTCATTCTTGGAAAAAGTTCGTCATCAGCCTAGGCTCTCACAGAGGGGCTGTTGTTAGGGATCAATGCAAAGCAGACTAGAAGCAAGCACACACAGGCAACCCAGCCCGCCCTGACAGACACATGCTCAGATAAGCACATCCTCTTTGGCTTCTTCCACCCTCTTTTTCCTGACTATGTACTGCGTGGCTCCAGCTGTGCGGGGGGGGGGGGGGGGGGGGGCGGAAAGGAGAGGGGGGGGGGGGGCACAGCTGGCTCACCTCTGTCCTCTCTCAGCCCCAGCCCTACCAGCAAGAAAATAACAATCCGCTCCAGAGCTGGCTGGACTGGTTCTCAGGCTGGAGGAGGGTGGAGCCCAGACTTGGCAAGGGACCCCACCTGGAGACCCCTGGGATTTTAGGATTGGCAAGTCTTTAACTAAAGCAACCTGGCTGCATCGGAAACTTCAAAGACCCTGGTCTGTTTGGTAACTAGTCTGTTGGGTTTTTCCCCCCTCTGGTTAAAGACCCCTGCCTTCTACAACCTTCTCACCTCGTGGTCCTGACTGAATTGAGATCCGGCTTTAGCTGGGGTCCCTCCTGGCCTCGGAGACTACCTCTCTGGCGCCTTTTTCCTTCTTTCTCCAGGCGGGATCTCACCTGGCAAATGAAACAAGCGTCACGTCCTTCCTGGTAGGGGCTCTAGGACCTAGGGATATTGTCTGAGTGCCACCGCCTCAGGCTGGGTCCAGCACCCTTGGGTCCCAGGAGCCCCACCTCCTAGCTCTCTGGTTTCACGGGCTGGGAGTTCCCCTGCTTTCCTCTCTCACATTCCAGGGGTCCAGAGTTCTTCATTCTCTATCGTTTACTGCCCTCCCTCTGACCCAGGAGGCATGCCCCCAGAGTCCAGCAAGCCCAGGCTGTGGTTTCTTCTTACCTCCACTGAGAATAAGCTTCAGCCCCTCTCGGGGGCCATGGCAGCCTCCCAACCAAGCACCGAGTCAACGCCCAGTCAGCCAAGTTGGTCTCTTGTCCGGGGTTGAGAGGGTTAAGCCATAGGCCCCTCCCAGCCTTCCTTAGTCCCTCAAAGTTTGCCTCTAGGATTTAAAGGACTAGAAAGCCTTGGTGGTAGAAAAGCTAAGGGCCCTTTGAAGGGATTGTGAGGGCAGGAGACCAGGACTGAGGCAGAGCTAGAGGGATGGATGGGCGTGTCCCCAGCAGTCCCTCCCCTGCCCAGCCTGGAATTTCCTGAAACCAGGGAAGTCTGTCTGTTTAGAGGAGTAATTTCTTCCAGGCTGCAGCTGTTGGGGGAGTAGCGTGTGTGTGTGTGTGTGTGTGTGTGTGTGTGTGTGTGTGTGTGTGTG
>JANHMN010000003.1:18017223-18034295 GCA_030674055.1 Rhabdomys pumilio
TGTGTGTGTGTGTGTGTGTGTGTGTGTGTGTGTGTGTGTGTGTGTGTCCGCGCGCGCGAAGAGGGAGATTGGGAGAAAGGAAAGAAAAGAGAAGAGAAAGTCCAGATGGAGAAAGAAATGCTGGGAGATTGCCCTAGATAGTTCCCCAGGATGTTCCTATTTTCAGCCATCTTCCAGAGAAGGGTCTTTACTCTGATTTCCTGTGTCTGTGGTGAAGACAACACACTGGTGTTCAAAACATCCTTCTGAAGCTGATGAATCATAGCCAGAGTGAGTGTGTTTGGGGGGTGTGAGGTGTGCGTGCTGTTTCCAGGTGTTGTGTGGCTTAGGACAAAATCCACAGACAGTTGGAAGGCTCAGAGGGAGACCCAGTTACAGATCTAATGAGCACACTGAAGGCCTATACTGAGAACTTGTAGAGCCAGGGAGGAGGGAGCACATTCAGAGAAAGGAAGAGGCTAGGCATGGTAGTAAAGGCCTTTAGTACAGAGAGCATTCCACGGTATTTAATAGAGATTCTTTGGGAGGTCTGCAGGAGGCACTGGAGTCAGGGACTCTGGACAGAGACCCTGTGGAACACAGACACACAGGGAAGCAGGTAGAAAAGAGATGACTTTGGTAGACACTGAGGTCAGCTCGGAAGCCACTCGGAGAAATCTAAGAATGACACATACCTGCCAGCCCATGTGTCTGCAGCTTTTACACAGGCGCTAGGTTAGTGGATTAGTCTAGACAGTAATCAACAGATAGATGATTGGATAAAGAAATCGTGGTGTATGTTCCCAAAGGGGTTTTGGGCAGCCTTGAAGAAAAGCATAATTATGTCATTTTTGAGAAAAATGAATAAATCTGGAGGTTAAATTAAACAACCCATACTGATAAAGGCAACTACTATGTCTCATTTGCGCAACACCCCCCACCACACACACACACACACACACACACACACACACACACACACACGCACACACACGCACACACGTACACATTGCTGTTGATGAATTGTTTTGTTGGTGATAGTAAGGTACCACTGAGCTATAAACCACTCCCTCCTGTAGGCAGAATGTTTTTTGTGCACAGTGTAAAGATTATCCTCTACCCTGTTCCCTGTTTTTTAGACAGGGTCTCTCATTAAGTAACCCAGGCAGAACTTGAATTTCACTTCCTCCCACTTCCGCGTTCTGGATAACTGAGGTGACAGTGTCTCACTATGTAGCCCTAGCTGGCCTGGAACTTGCTATGTCGATCAGATTATCCTCGAAGTCTCACAGATTTGATTGCCTCTTTTCTCCAGAATTCTGGGATTAAAGATGTGTCGCCACGCCTGGATGCTTGCGAGTTGTATTAGCTTTCTTGAGTTACCTATTCTGGGTGTGCATGTTGTTACAACTTCATCAACGGTGCAACAGATATATAGTTAAGATATATGATGTAATTATGACATTTGTAACATGTGACAGATATGACAGGTCAAGGGGGCAATGTACACACACAACTCCTGTCTGTGAGGTGAGGTGACCCACGCAGGGCTCAGAGGCTAGTGTGAGGATGTCTTTCATTCAATTCGTTCTGCCATCTACAATGGCCCTCAGAGATCATCCAAGAGCAGTGGTTCAAGACCCCTTTGGGGGTCGACAGACCCTCCCACAGGCATCAGTTATCAGATAGCCTCCCTATCCGGTATTTACATTATGATTCATTATTCATAGCAGTAGCAAAATTAAAGTTATGAAGTAGCAACAAAAATGATTTCATGGTTGGGGGTCACTGTTGGTATCAGGCTCCAAACCCAGTGACATCACATCTAGGCGACCCCCACATCGTTGCCAAGGCAACAGCCATACACTCCCAGAATCCACCTGGCTACCTCGCCTTTACCTGGGAGATACTTCGTCACCCACCCATATAAAACAGGCAGGACCCCCTGACTCGCTCTCTTATCCTTCCACCTTCTTCTCCCCACCTTTGCCCTATCTCCTGAATAAACCTCCTCCCCCTTGGAACCCTGTGGTCTGGAGTGGTCTGTTCTGAGCTGCGGTCGGACTTCTTAGAACAACAACAGTTACCACATCATGAGCAACTGTATTAGAGGGTGGCAGCATTAGGAAGGCTGAGAACCACTGCTCTTAGAGGATATTGTAGGCTGGAGCAGGGCCAGCTTCAAGTGCATGCACTTTGTGTACCCAGGGATGCATGCTCACAAATGTCTGGAGCTTGTTTTAATGCCCAGCAGCCCTGCACTCACAATTCATCCTTTTAGAGAACCGGCTCCTTTAAGCTTGAACTAAACACTAAAACCCCAAGACTGTGAGGCTGACTTCTCAAGGAAAGGAAAAAGGAAGGTAAAGCCCCAGGAGCAACTTTTCCCTGAAGTGCAAAGTTTTGAGTGATAAGAGGGAGGGAACCCCTGGGGCAAGGCCATTGTAGTTGCAGGAGAAAGAGGGAAGGGAGGGGATGAAGAGGAGCCAACAAGCCCTCCTTGAGTCTCTGAAGCAAGCCAAGGACAATAAAATAATAAAGTAAAACAAACACATCAGTGTTGTCAGATTTACTAGCAACCCAGGCTGCAGGTGTGGGTCGGAGCTGGTTGAAGAGGGCCAGTGAAGGAAAGCAAGGCTGGAATCAGGAAAGGAGAGGAAGGGAGGCTCTGAGGAGGCCAGGTCAGGCCAGGGCAATGAGATAGGCTATCTACAGGGAGGATTAGGGTCAAAGAAGGATTTTCCTTTCTTTGTTGGTTTGATACATTTACTACTATTTTGGCCTTGTCTGCCCTCAGTTGGAGAAGAAGCACCTAACCTCAAAGAGACTGGTGTGCCAGAGTAGGGGGGATACTGATGGGGGGGGGGTCACCTGCTCAGAGGAGAAGGGGATGGGGGGGGGAAGGACTGTAGGAGGGGGTGACTGGGAGGGAGACAGTGTGCAGGGATGCAGTTACTGACATGGCAAGGACTCTTACAATTTGGCCTGAAACTTTTCACTCTCAAATGTTTTTATTTGGGGTTAGATAATTTCCTTTTTTGTTTGTTTGTTTGTTTTGTTTTGTTTTCGAGACAGGATTTCTCTGTGTAGCCCTGGCTATCCTGGAACTCACTCTGTAGACCAGGCTGACCTCGAACTCAGAAATCTGCCTGCCTCTGCCTCCCAAGTGCTGGGTTTAAAGGCGTGTGCCGCCACTACTGCCCAGCTGATAATTTTCTTTCTGTCTTTCTGTTTTTATTCTCTCTCTCTCTCTCTCTCTCTCTCTCTCATATGTATGTGTATATCGTCTACCTGTGTATGTTCCTGTGGAGGTCAGAGGTTGATATCAGGGATATCTATTAATATCTACACCATAATGGCTGTGGTTATTGTTATTTTATTTTTTAAAAATTGAAAGATTTACTTACTGGGTCCTGAGAGCTGAGTGGGTGAAAGCAAGATTGATGGAGAAGAGAAGGAACAGAGCACAGAAAAGAGAGTAGGGAGCACTGTGTGCCTTGCAGGAGGCAAAGGACTGGAAGGCAGGATGGGTAGGCTTAGAAAAAGTTCTTTTCTCTCTTCCATTAGTTACTATTCTGTTTCTTTGCCTTCCTTCTGTTAGATTTTAAGCCTGGGACAGATGACTGAGGTACCTATTTAACGTATCAAAGTGGACACTGTTCTCCATGTTCTCCCTCAATTCCTCAGTCTCTGTATGGTGCAGGCTCCCCCTGGCTGGCATACCCTGTTCCCCGCCCTAAACTTCTCCAGCCCAGATATCCGGGCTGCTTTACAATCCAACTGTTTTGGTTACCCACCCTCTTTGTACTTTTGAGCCTCCTAGTTGCTGCACCTGGTCCTCCTCTTCTTTACCCTCCCCCTCTCCCCACATGGCCCATGTTCATGTCTCCTCTGGATTTCTCCCAGATGTCCCTGCCTCTGGCTACGCTCTCCCACACCTCTGTAATAGCTTTCTCCACCACGCGGACCCAGTCATGTTCCTTTCCTTTTTCTGCTTTTCTCATTCACTTTCCTTCCTTCTTTTCTTTCCTACGTGTTCAAGATACATTTCATATTGTATGAAAATTTCAAAGAAGAAAGGAAAAATACCAATATAGCTATAACCTTCAGAAATGAGATTCTTTTAAAATTTTTATTTTTAATATTTTTATTTATTTATTTTATGGGGATGGGGCATGATATGCTATGTGTGTAAGTCAGAAGAGGACTTGTAGAGGTTGGTTCTGTCCTTCCCAGGGCTTGAACTCAAGTCTTCAGGCTTAGCAGTATGCACTTGTATCCACTGAGCCATCCTGCCAGCCCTGCCCCCCTTTCAAAGAGAACTTTTAATGACATACAAGACACATGGACATATTTTTCCAATTTTACAATAGTTTTACATCTTAGTACAATTAATTTGTATGAGCAAGGTTTCTACTTAGGCAGACTGATGGTCTGTACAGAGAGGTCACCTAGGAGCAATTAAGAAATAGATCAGTTTAAGCCGGGCGGTGGTGGCGCACGCCTTTAAATCCCAGCACTTGGGAGGCAGAGGCAGGCGGATTTCTGAGTTTGAGGCCAGCCTGATCTACCGAGTGAGTTCCAGGACAGCCAAGGCTACACAGAGAAACCCTGTCTCGAAAAAACCAAAAAAAAAATCAGTTTGATAGAATTTCCTGGAATGATGAGATTGGCTTTTAATACTGTCTAAGATGATGGTCACAGTGACTCAGGGGACTGAGAAAATGGAATTTTAGATTGATCTGATTATTTTAGTTTAGTCCAATTGAAATGGTCACTGCTGCTTGGGGCCCATCCCACAGTAACTGGCTCAGGCCCATGGAATTTACAGAGGGTTTATCCAGGGACAGGGAGCACTCTCTGGGTAAAAAGGGAGGAAGGAGAAGGGTAAGGACACAGTTCTAAGGCATATACTGTCTAGGTTGGTCTCAGTGAAGAGAAAGTTCTGCCTTGGTGGGAGGTGGCCCACCCTAGCCCAGGAGGACATCGGGGCAGCATCTAGTGAGCTTTTGCAGAATGAAAAGCCCTGTCCTAGCTAGATGTGGTGGCACAAGCCTATAATTCCAGTACTCTGAGCAGGAGGCAGGAGGATAGCGAGTCTGAGGCCAGCCTGGGTTATACAGCAAGACTCTGACTCAAAAAACAAGCAAACGAACAGGAAACAAACAAGGAAATATGTTCCTTGGGTGTGTTCCACACACAGTATGTTATCTCTTTCCATCCTATCAGCCAAACTGAGTCATCTAGGCAGAGAGTGTATCATAAAAATCCATAAAGTCCATAAAGCCAGAGGCCATAAGTCTTCAGTGACAGGCAACTGGGGCTTCAGGAGTGAGTACATGTGGGGCAGTGGGGTGGTGGGCTGTGAGAAGCAGCTGGGTGCTTGGTCGAGCATGAGCTTGGAACCCCAGACCATTATTGAATGGCAAGAGTTCAGCTCTGCTCCTGGGCCCTGGTTCTTTTCATTTAGCTTCAGCCCTCTCCACAGCCCCTCCCACAGAGAGGCCTATGGCCACCAGGAACAGGCCTCAGGCCCTAGAGAGATTTACATACTAATGAGATACCTAAAGGCCAGAGGGTGGAGTCAATTAAGCATTCCTCCCCAGCCCCTCCCCCCTCCCTGTTTAACTCAGGTCTGCCCTGGATTTGGGGGGATGGGGGGGTAATCCAGAACCATCCACCATCCGTCATGACATTAAAGCCAGGAAAAAAATATGGACTTCGTCCTGTCATTGGGGCTGCGCCATGAGGAACTGTGGAGCCACAGCAGCTATGCCTAACTTCCGGCTGGAGGAACCCTCAGTGATTCCCAGCTGCTGTACCCACAGCTGGTGCCTCAGCGTTTTCCAGCCACACTACCAACAAGTACAGCTCAGCTAGGTGCAGACTGCCCACAGAGTAGCTCAGGATCCGGGTGCCCAGCAACAAACAGACTTTATGAGCACACTGTCTAGGTTCAGAAAGAATGGAGGGAGGGGGAAGGCAGGAAGGAAGGTAAAAGGGGGGGGGGGGGGGAAGGGGAGAGTAATCTATGTGTGGAGTACTCTACTCTAGGGGAGGTGCTTTCCCACTCCTGCTGAGGTTTCTGTCACTACCCCTGTGCCAAAGCATGGACAGCCTAGGTTCCTAAAGTTCCTCCCTCTCCACCTTTCACACCAGGAAGGTTTCCCGGAAGCCCACTCTTGGCCTGGGAAGAACTCTGGATGCTGTGGTAGTAAGTGGGGAATCTGAGGAAGTAGGAAAGGAGCCAGAGATGATGGCTACCGTCCCTGACGGAGGGTTCTGTGAGGTCTGCCATTCTCCCAGGGCTTTCTTGCCTGTCTCTAAACCCAAGTGGATAGGATTATGGCAAGAGCCCTGCATGCCTATGTGTAGAGTGCCTGGGTTGTGACTCCTGACTCCACCCCACACAAGTATCTGTGTTTCTCAGTTAAGCAGAAAAAACGTTAAAAAATTTTGTGATTAAAGGAACTATTGACAATTTAATCCACTTTTACTAACCCTGACCCTCCTATTTCCCTGACCTTGATGATAACTTCTACTCTCTGCCTCAGTGATTTCTTTTTCTTCTTGAGACAACATCTCCCTACATAGCCCAGGCAGCCTCCAAACTCAATATTTACTCGAAGCTGGCCTTGAACTCGTGGCAATACTCTTGCTTCAGCAATCTGAACACCTGGGGATTACAACCTGTCTATCTCTATAGTTTTAACTCATTTAAATGGTATTTGCTTTGTAGAGGGAAGGGGATAGAGCTGACTTGTTTTCTCTTAGCACGATGTCCACAAGCTTTGTGCATTACAATGCAAAACAGGATCTTTTTCTTTTTCATTTTGTTTTGTTTTTCAAGACGGGGGTCTCTCCATGTAGCCCTGGCTGTCCTGGAACTCACTCTGTAGATCAGGCTGGCTTCAAACTAACAGAGATCCACTTGCCTCTGCTTTTCCAGTGCTGGGAATAAAGGTGTGCACCAGCACTGCCCAGCTCAACATCTTCTTCTGAGATATATATTTATTTATAAATATATAAATAAAATATCCATATATATTTTTTTTATTTTATTTATTTATCTTTCAAATGTTATCCCCTTTTCTGGTTTCTCCTCCTAGAACCTCCTATCCCATTCCCCCTCCCCCTGCTTCTATGAGGGTGCTCCCCCACCCATGCACCCACTCCCACCTGACTACTCTGCCATTCCCTTACACGGGGACATTGTGCCTTCACAGGACCAAGGGCCTCGCCTCCCATTGATGTCTGGAGCCAGGGGTGCCTCTGTGTGTATTCTTTGGTTGGTGGTTTAGTCCCTGGGAGCTCAGGAGGGTCTGGTTGGTTGATACTGTTGTTCTTGCAATGAAGGGGTTGCAAAATGAGAGCATCTGTCTCTGCATTTGTCATGTTCTGGCAGAGCCTCTCAGGCTCTCAGGAGACAGCTATATCAGACTCTGGTCAGCAAGCACTTCTTGGCATCAGCGTCTGGGTTTGGTGTCTGTATATGGGATGGATCCCGAGATGGGGCAGTCTCTGATCCACACTTTGTCCCATATTTCCTTTAGACAAGAACAATTCTTGGTTAAAAATGTAAACATGAGTGGATGGCCCCATCCCCCAACCAGGGGCCTTGCCTAACCTCTGGATGTGATCTCTACAGATTCTCCCGCCCCTTTGCTGGGCATTTCAGCTAATATCATCCACATTGGGCCCTGGGAGCCTCTTGGTTTCCTGGCATCTGGGACTTTTTAGTGGCTGCCCCCAGTTCCTCATCCCCCATTGCTACACATCTCTGTTCAATTTCCTGACTCTCTGTTTATCATACCTGTCTCCTCTCATACCTGATCCTGTCCCCAATTTTTCTTCTCCCCTTCCTCCTTTGACCAAGCCAACTCAGTCAGTCAACAGGTTCTCCAGGGCAGGAGCGAGGATTAAAAAGAAAGCCGGCCGGCCGGGCGGTGGTGGCGCATGCCTTTAATCCCAGCACTTGGGAGGCAGAGGCAGACAGATTTCTGAGTTTGAAGCCAGCCTAGTCTACCGAGCGAGTTCCAGGACAGCCAGGGCTACACAGAGAAACCCTGTCTTGAAAAACCAAAAAAAAAAAAAAAAGAAAGAAAAAAAAGAAAAAAGACAATTAAACAACACTGTAGCATGACCCTAGCCAGTTCTGAGGCTGAGGCAGGTTTATTTTTTCCCAGTCTGTTTTTATACCATTTTAATTACATGCAAGTAATAAAGTCAGTTCTAGGTTGGGGAACAAGCAAAGCAATAAACAAAGTCCCATGATCACTGTTTCTAGGGGTTATCAGGATGACCAAGATATCTGAGCTTACTTCCCTGTCCAAGCTCAAAGTCATATTCTTGCCTGAAGCCTACTTCCTTGTTCTAGTCTAAAATTTAGATTCCTGCTTGAGCTTACTTCCTTGTCCTGGCCCAATATCAAATTCCTGACAAGTGATCCCCAAAAAGCTCTCCACACTCTCTTCCTCCCAAGACCCCCTCCCCCTCTACCTCTTGTGAGTATTTTGTTGCACCTTCTAAGAAGGACTGAAGCATCGACATTTTGGTCTTCCTTCTTCTTGAGCTTCATATGGACTGTGAGTTGTATCATGGGTATTCTGAACTTTTTGCCTAATATCCGCTTATCAGTGAGTGCATACCATGTGTGTTCTTTTATGACTGGGTTACCTCACTCAGGGCGATATTTTCTTTCTTTCTTTTTTTTTTTTCACTATGTAAATGTTTTATTTCATGTCAGCCAGGGCTCCGTCCTAGGCTGCTTCATAGGTTCTCGATGGGCTGGTGGGGCCAGTATGGGTATTGTCTAGCTTGGTTTCTGGGAAGATGTCATTCAAGTCATCAATGGTCATCTGGTCAAAAGGAATTGTGTTCTTCAGTTTCTCCAGCTGCTTCTCATACTCCTGGATCCTGAGCTGAGATCCAGACACGAACTCAGCACAGTTCTTCACGTCCTCCCTCTCCTCCTGGTCCACCAGGGCGGTGTATTTATCCTCAGGCACAGGGATCTTCAGGGCATTATACTTCCTTTCAAAATCGTCCACCGAGCCAGCCTTGGACACGTTGGCCCTATAGAAAGCCCAGTCAATCCCTGGTGGTTTCTCAGACAGACCAGCCAACCTGGTGTGGAGGGTCTCATTCCAGGTCTTTAGGGCGTTTCCAGCTGTCCTCTGGTTTGGGGGCATGATCTCCACAAAAGATACCCAATCAATGGTTTTTAGAGCAAGTTTACACCCAGCCATCTTGGGATACTTCACCGACCCCCGGCCAGGGCAATATTTTCTAGTTCCAACCATTTGTTTGTGAATTTTATGAATTCATTGTTTTTAATAGTTGAGTAGTACTCCGTTGTGTACATGTACCATCTTTTCTGTATCCATTCCTCTGTTGAGGGAAATCTGTGTTCTTTCTAGCTTCTGGCTATTATAAATAAAGCTGCTATGAACATAGTGGAGCATATGTCCTTCTTATATGTTGGAACATATAAGATTGGGTTTATGCCAGGAGTGGTATAGCTGGGTCCAATTTTCTAAGGAACCACCAGACTGATTTCCACAGTGGTTTTTACCACTTTGCAATACCACCACCAGCAATTCTCTTTCTCCACATCCTCACCAATGGCTGCTGTCACCTGAGTTTTTGATTTTGGCCATTCTGACTTCTGTGAGGTAGAATCTCAGGGTTGTTTTGATTTGCATTTCCCAGATGACTAAGAATGTTGAACATTTCTTTAGGTGCTCTTTGACCATTCGAGTTTCCTCAGTTGAGAATTCACTGTTTAGTTCCATTTTCCATTTTTTAAATAGGGTTATTTGGCTCTATGGAGTCTAACTACATGAGTTCTTTGTATATATTGGATATTAGCCCTTTATCGATTGTAGGATTGGTAAAGATCTTTTCCCAATTTGTTGGTTGCCATTTTGTCCTATTGACAGTGTCCTTTGCCTTACAGAAGCTTTGCAATTTTATGAGGTCCCATTTGTCAATTCTTGATCTTAGAGCATAAGCTATTGGTGTTCTGTTCAGGAACTTTCCCCCTGTGCTTAGGTATTCGAGGGTCTTCCTCACCTTCTCTTCTTTTAGTTTCAGTGTATCTGGTTTTATGTGAAGGTCCTTTATCCACTTGGACTTGAGCTTTGTACAAGGAGATAAGAATGGATCGATTTGCATCCTTCTACAAGCTGACCTCCAGTTGAACCAGCACCATTTGTTGAAAATGCTGTCATTTACCATTGGATGGTTTTAGGTCGTTTGTCTTGTCAAAGATCAAGTGATAATAGGTGTGTGGGTTCATTTCTGGGTTTTCAATTCTATTCTGTTCATCTACCTGCCTGTTACTACACCAATTCCATGAAGGTTTTTTTTTTTTTTTCCTTTACTATTGCTTTGTAGTACAGCTTGAGATTAGGGATAGTGACTCCCCAAGAAATTCTTTTATTGTTGAGAATAGTTTTCGCTCTCCTGGGTTTTTTTGTTATTCCAAATGAATTTGCAAATTTCTCTTTCTAACTCTATGAAGAATTAAGTTGGAATTTTGATGGGGATTATTGCATTGAGTCTGTAGATTGCTTTTGGTCATATTTACTATATTCATCCTGCCAATTCATGAGCATGAGAGATCTTTGCATCTTCTGAGATCTTCTTCGATTTCTTTCTCCAGAGACTTGAAGTTCTTGTCATACAGATCTTTCACTTGCTTGGTTAGATTCACACCAAGATATTTTATATTATTTGTGACTACTGTGAAGGGTGTCATTTCCCTAATTTCTTTCTCAGCCTGTTTATCCTTTGAGTAGAGGAAGGCTGTTGATTTGTTTGAGTTAAGTTTATATCCAGCCACTTTATTGAAGTTGTTTATCAGGTTTAGGAGTTCTCTGGTGGAAGTTTTAGGGTCACTTAAGTATACTATCATATCACCTGCAAATAGTGAAATTTTGACTTCTTTCTTTCCTATTTGTATCCCTTTGACTTCTTTTTGTTGTCTAATTGCTCTGGCTAGGATTTTCAGTACTACATTGAATAGACAGAGAGAGAGTGGGCAGCCTTGTCTAGTCCCGATCAGGGACTAGATCATTAGTGGGATTGCTTCAAGTTTCTCTCCATTTAGTTTGATGTTGGCTACTGGTTTACTGTAAATTGCTTTTACTATGGGCCTTGAATTCCTGATCTTTCCAAGACTTTTACCATGAAGGGATGTTGAATTTTGTTAAGGCTTTATCAGGATCTAATGAAATGATCATGTGTGTTTTTTCTTTGAGTTTGTTTATATAGTTGATTATGTTGATGGATTTCCTTGTATTGAACTATCATTTCATCCCTGGGATGAAGTCTACTTGATAGTGGTGAATGATTGGTTTGTGAGAATTTTATTGAATATTTTTGCAATGATATTTTTTTTTTTTTTTTTTTTGGTTTTTCGAGACAGGGTTTCTCTGTGTAGCCCTGGCTGTCCTGGAACTCACTTGGTAGACCAGGCTGGCCTCGAACTCAGAAATCCACCTGCCTCTGCCTCCCAAGCGCTGGGATTAAAGGCGTGCGCCACCACAGCCCGGCCTTGCAATGATATTCATAAGGGAGATTGAGTTCTATTTCTTTATTGGGTCTTTGTGTGGTTTAGAAATATGCGTAATTGTGGCTTCATAGACTGAATTGGGTAGTGATCTGTTTCTATTTTGTGGAGTAGTTTGAAGAGTATTGCTATTATGTCTTCATTGTAAGTCTGCTAGAACTCTGCACTAAAACCATCTGGTCCTGGCCTTTTTTTGGTTGGGAGACTTTTAATGACTGCTTCTATTTCTTTAGGGGTTATGGGACAGTTAAATGCTGTGATGATTTGTATATGCTTAGCCCAGGGAGTGGCACTATTAGAACATGTGGCCCAGTAAATGAGTAAATCTTTTACTATAGCCATGGGCTATAAGACCCTCACTGGAAAGTCTTGTAAACCTGAAGTCAGTCTTCAACTAGCAGCATTCAGATGTAGATGTAGAACTCTCATCTCTGACTGCACTATGTCTGCCTAGATGCCACCAAGCTCCTAACTTGATGATAATGGACTGAACCTCTGAACCTGTAAGCCAGCCCCAAATATATGCTGTCCTTTATAAGACTTGCCTTGATCATGGTGTCTTTTCACAGCAGCAAAACCCTAACTAAAACATATGGTTTATCTGATCCTGGTTTAATTTTGGTACCTGGTGTTTGTCTAGAAAATTTTTCATTTCATCCAGATTCTCAAGTTTTGTTGAGTATAGGCTTTTGTAGTAGTTTCTGATAATTTTTTTGAATTTTCTTGGTTTCTGTTGTTATGTCTCCTTTTTCAGTTCTGATTTTGTTAATTTGGATACTGTCTCTGTGCCCTCTGGATAGTCTGGCTAAGGATTTATCTATCTTGTTAATTTTCTCAAAGAATCAGCTCACAGTTTTGTTGATTCTTTACATAGTTCTCTTTGTTTCTATTTGGTTGATTTTAGTCCAGAGTTTGATTACTTCCTGCTGTTGAGTTTGATTATTTCCTGCTGTCTGTACCGTTTGGGTGTAATTGCTTCTTTTTTGTTCTAGAGCTTTCAAGTGTGCTGTTAAGCTGCTAGTGTATGCTCTTTCCAGTTTCTTTTTTGAGGTACTCAAAGCTGTGAGTTTTTCTTTTAGCACTGCTTTCATTGTGTTCTGTAAGTTTGGGTATGTTGTGTCTTCATTTTCATTAAATTCCAAAAAGCCTTTAATTTCTTTCTTTATGTCTTCCCTGACCAAGTTATCACTGAGTAAAGAGTGTTTCAGCTTACACGTATATGTGGGTTTTCTGTTGTTTTTGTTGTTACTGAAGACCAGTCTTAGTTCATGGTGATCTGACAGAATGCAAGGGATTATTTCAATCTTCTTGTATCCGATGAGGCCTGCTTTGTGACTGATTATATGGTCAATTTAGGAGAAGGTACCATGGGGTACTGAGAAGAAGGTATATTCTTTTGTTTTAGGATGAAATGTTCAAAGATATCTGTTACATCCATTTGGTCCATAACTTCTGTTAGTTTCACTGTGTCTTTGTTTAGTTTGTTTCTGTGATCTGTCCATCGATGAGAGTGAGGTGTTGAAGTCTCCCACCAGTATTGTGTGAGATGCAATGTGTGCTCTGTGCTTTAGTAAAGTTTTTGTTATAAATGTGGTTGCCCTTATATTTGAAGCATCCATGTTCAAAATTGAGAGTTCTCATCTTGGTAGATTTTTCCTTTGATGAGTATGAAGTGTCCTTCCTTATCTTTTTTGATTACTTTTGGTTGAAAGCTGATTTTATTCGATATTAGAATGGCTACTCCAGCTTGTTCCCTGGGACCATTTGCTTGAAAATTTTTTTCCCCTCTGTTTACTCTGAGGTAGTGTCTGTCTGTTGTGGTAAATCTCTGACCCAAATAAGTCCAGTCAAGAAAAACACAACTCGCCGGGCAGTGGTGGCGCACTCCTTTAATCCCAGCACTTTGGCGGCAGAGGCAGGCGGATTTCTGAGTTCGAGGCCAGCCTGGTCTACAGAGTGAGTTTCAGGACAGCCAGGGCTACACAGAGAAACCCTGTCTCGAAAATCCGAAAAAAACAAAACAAAGCAAAAACAAACAAACAAACAAACAAACAAACAAAAAACCCCAAAAAACCCACAACTCAATATTTACGGCTATAAACTGGAGGCCTGGATTGGGCAGATTTACCATTGCACTACTCTATTCCCAGCTATGAGATCACTTATAACTTGCGATTTTTCAGGCCACGTTCTTCTCCATTGTCCTTGTCACTGAGGTGCGTTTCCTCTAAGCAGCAAAATACTGGCTCCTGTTTATGTATCCAGTCTGTAGTCTATGACGTTTTATGGGGGAAGTGAGTCCATTGATGTTAAGAGATATTAGGAATCAATGATTGTTGCTTCCTGCTATTTTTGTCATTAGAGGTGGAATGATGTTTGTGTGGCTATCTTCTTTTGGGTTTGTTGAAAGAAGATTACTTTGTTGCTTTTTCTAGGGTATAGTTTCCCTCCCTGTGTGGAGTTTTCCATCTATTATCCTTTGTAGGATTAGATTTGTGGAAAGATATTGTGTAAATTTGGTTTTGTCATGGAATATCTTAGTTTCTCCATCTATGTTAATTGAGAATTTTGCTGAGTTTAGAAGTGTGGGCTGAGCGAGCGTGCTGTGGCACAGTGCCTGGGCATCCACCTCTAGAGGTCGGGCACGGCCCTTCCCGTGCAGGTTTGAATCCCATCGGACTCTGTTGCGGAGTCTGATGGGAAAAAAAAAAAAAGAAGTCTGGGCTGGCATTAGTGTTCTCTTTGAGTCTGTATGAAATCTGACAAGAATCTTCTGACTTTTAGAGTTTCTGTTGGGAAGTCTGATATAATTTTGATAGGTCTGCCTTTATATGTTACTTGACATTTTTCCCTTAGTGCTTTTAATCTCTCTTCCTTCCTTCCTTCCTTCCTTCCTTCCTTCCTTCCTTCCTTTCTTTCCTTCTTTCTGGGGAGGTGCATTTGGCTTTTTGATTATTATGTGATGGGAGGAATTTCTTTTCCTGTTCAGCCTATTTGGAGTTCTGTAGGCTTCTTGTATGTTTATGGGCATACAAGGGAAGTTTTCCTCTATAATTTTGTTGAAGATATTTACTGACCCTTTAAGTTGGGAATCTTCACCCTCATCTATACCTATTATCCTTAGGTTTGGTCTCCTTATTGTGTCCTGGATTCCTGGATGTTTTGTGTTAGGAGCTCTTTGCATTTTGCATTTTCTTTGACTGTTGTGTCAATGTTTTCTGTGGTATCTTCTGCACCTGAGATTCCTCTTGTATTCTGTTGGTGATACTTGTATCTATGATTCCTGATCTCTTTCCTAGGTTTTCTATCTCCAGGATCGTCTCCCTTTGTAATTTCTTTATTTTTTTCTATTTCAATTTTTAGATCCTGGATAGTTTTGTTTAATTTCTTCACTTGTTTGGTTATGTTTTCCTATATTTCATTAAGGGATTTTTTTTTTGTTTTCTCTTTAATGGCTTCTATCTGTTTACCTGTGTTCTCCTATATTTCTCTAAGGGTGTTATTTATGTCCTTCCTATAGTCTTCTATCATCATCATGAGGTGTGATTTTAAATCAAAATCTTGCTTTTCAGACATGGTAATTTATTCAGGGATTGCTGTGGTAGGAGAACTGAATTCTGATGATGCCAAGTAGCCTTGGTTTCTGTTGCTTAGGTTCTTGTGCTTGCCTCTTGCCACCCAGTTATCTCTGGTATTACCTGGTCTTGCTGTCTCTGACTGGATTTTTTCCCTCCTTTGAGCCTGTGAGCCTGTGATCTTAGGTGTATTAGTACTCCTGGGAGGCCAGTTCTCTCCAGGTAGCAGTGGGGTGTAGAGTGCTGTGATCTAAGGTGTGTTGACACTCCTCAGAGACCAGATGGAAACTGGAAGGATCCTGTGCCCAACTGTTCCTGTGTCCTGTGGGCTCCTGGAGGGGCCAGCTATTGGAGTAATAGTGTTGGTCTCACCTATGATCTTGGGTATGACAGCACTTCTGGGAGACCAGCTATCTCTGGGCAAGATTTGGGCATGGAGAGCTATGGCACAAGGTTGTCTCTGGGGTACAGATAAAAACCAGCCATTGTACATATATAACCACCCATTCATTATTAGTGGATCACTATTGTCTCTTTAGCATTTGTAAGCAATACAGTATTCTCTTATGAAATGACTGAATCATATAGGATTCAATTTCTTTTTTGAGACAGTCTCTCTACATAGCTCTGGTTGTTCTGGAACTCACTATGTAGACCAGACTGTTCTCAAACTTGCACATATATATCACATATATCTGTCACAGCCTCCCTTGTGGTATTACAGGCATGTGCCACCACAACCAATTTAGTGCTCTGACTTCTCTACCAGCCTGTGTTAATGTTTTTCCTCTGGTAGCAAGTGTAGCACAGCTTCCGATTGTGGTTTTGAGTTGGAAAATAGATGTTAGAAATAATTTGAGGAGTCTCCAGCATCCATAAGGACCATAGATTCAAAACTGGAGAAGGCTTCGTGAAGATCACACCCAGTTGACAACATAGGACTAACTGGTATCCTGGATAACAATGCTGCCCTCAACTGGGCTAAAAAAGTAATATTCTCTGTTTCTCTACTTGGTGGCATCTCAGACTGCACTATCTTGTAGAGCTGGTATGCACTGCTACAGTGGCTTTAGAAAGCCTTATGTATGATCTCCTTATATTATTATAGGGGATTCTCTCATCCAGTCTAACACGCTACATCACCAACTCCAACACTGACATCTTACATGGATACATCTGATCTCTGGTGTCAAGGTTGCCCATCTGCACCTATTCCTGAAGTGGTCTTGACCTTCTGCTTTTACTTTAAGAGTTGTAGACTTCATTGGTAACTTCCCAGACACAGACATGTTCAGATGTATTGGGAGTATTCAAGAGTATTGAGGAGAGGCAGGTGTGCTGGTTGGCTTTGTGTCAATTTGACACAGCTAATGTCACCTGGGAGGAAGACTCTTAATTGAGGCATTGTCTCTATCATATTTGCCTGTAGGCAGGTCTATGAGACATTTTCTTGATTGGTGACTGATGTGGGAGGGGTCAACCCATTGTGGGTTGTGCCACCACTGGTTGGCTGGTCATATCAGACAGTGGGCTGGGCAAGGCATAAGAAGAAACCAGTAATCAACACTCTCTGCCACAGGCCTCTGCATTAATTCCTGCATCTAGGATCTGCTTGAGTCACTGTCTTGACTTCTCTGGAAGATGAACTAGAATCCCTAAGATGAAATAAACTCTGTCCTTCCCAAATTGCCTTTGGCTATTGTCGTAGTTACTGTTCTGTTGCTGTAAAGGGACAGAATGACTAATGCAAATCTTATAAAGAAAGTGATTAGTTAGGGGCTTGTTTACAGTTTCAGAGGGGTTAGTTCATGGTCATTATGGCAGAGAGTGTGGCAGCAGGCAGGCAAGGTGCTGGAGAAGTATCCGAGAGTTCACGTTTGATCTACAAGTTGAAGGCAGAGAGAGAGAGAGAGAGAGAGAGAGAGAGAGAGAGAGAGAGAGAG
>JANHMN010000003.1:18034305-18046541 GCA_030674055.1 Rhabdomys pumilio
AGGGCTTTTGAAACCTCAAAACCAACTCTCATGAAAACACCTCTTCCAACAAGGCCACACCTTCTCCAACAAGGTCATGTTTCTAATTTTTTCCAAACAACTCCACTAACTAGGGACCAAGCATTCAAACATAGTAGCCCATGGGATCCATTCTCATTCAAACCACCATAGTCATGGTGTTTATTACATCAATAAAAAGAAAAAGTATATGTTGACCTGACTTGTCTGAGACCTAGGAAGTCCTCTGAACTGTTCATGGAGACTGTTGCAAAAGATGCCTACTGCTATGCTCAACAGGGGAAGAGGAAAACTCTCCAGAGGAGAGATTTCAATAATGCAATAGAAGCTGTGGATGAATTCACGTTTCTAGAAGGAACTTTGATTGGTTGTGGAGCTGAATGATTTTATAAGCCTTTGTTGCATCTGTCATCTTTCCCCTCTGTAAGCCTCAGCTTTGGAGAGAGTCTGCTCATATACACAATCTTCTTATTCTCTCACCCGAGATGGAAGAAGCAGAGGCCTCTTGAATAACCTTCTCCACAAAGTCTTCCATTACTTGAGTCTGTCTTCCAATTCAAGCCTGGATGTAGCTGATGCTGTTTGGGGAAACGATGAAAGGACTGTTGTTCTGTGTAGGTGGTTTAATGAGGCAGGGGGCAGAGAGAGAGGGCTTTTGAAACCTCAAAGCCCACTCCCATGAAAACACCTCCTTCAACAAGGCCACACCTTCTCCAACAAGGTCATTTCCTAATTCTTTCCAAACAGCTCCACTAACTATGGACCAAATATTCAAACATATGAGCCTCTGGGGGCCATTCTCATTCAAGCCATCACAGTCATGGTGTTTACCACATCAATAAAAAGAAAAAAGTATGACAGCAGTGATTCCAGATATGTTGAGATTCACTCGTTTGTACCTGTTCTTCCTCTATTGAACTCTATCCTGTCTGTTCCAAATACTTTTTGTACCTTGCAGAATTTTATGCAGGACCCTCTTGCATAATTACCACATCCACAATGGAAGGTAATATCCATTTGCTTAAGTATCTTCTGTTTCTTGGATCTTACACCCTACAAACAGGTTTAACATAAGTAACTTTAGAATTGACTTATTTTTCTTTTCCCTCTCTTCCTTTTTCCATTTATTTTTTTATTACATTTATTTGTTTTGTATATATACATACATATAAATGAATATATATGACACATAAACACAGACATACAGATACACACACATATACTCATGCTCTGACTCTCTCTCTCTCTCTCTCCCTCTCTTTCTCTCTCTCTCTCTCCCTCCTTCCAATGTCTTATTTAACCCAGACTGACATGCAAATATCTATGTAGCTGGTGAAGGTGATCTTGAGCTTCTAATTCTCTCACTTCTACTTTTTGAGTGCTGAGATTACTAACATGCCCAATTTCTGTGATGCTGAGGCTAGAACTCCCCAGAATTCACGCATAGTAGGCAGGCACTTTGACAACTGAGCTTTATTTTCAACCCAACCACATAATTCTTATGAAAGCCCTTTAGGAAGACTACATGTATGAGAAGTACCTGGTTGAGCCTGTGTGCACTTTCCAACTGAGATGGCAGAACTTGGAAGAAGTAGCAAGTAGCGTGACCCTGTAGGCTCTGACCATGGTGCTGAACCCAGAGCAGACCGTCAACATAGCAGTCAGCACTGTGGACAGCAACCAGGAAGGCCACTCTCTTGAAGCTGCATTCCTAGAAAATTACAAGGGGAGACATCTAGACTCAGGGAAAGACTCTAACCAGGGGAAGACTCAGAATTTAGCAGGAGGTGACAAAGCTAAAGACAAGGGTGAGGTCCAAATAGACTATGAAATATTGTTCTGTGCACAGACAGTATCACCTCCCCACCCTATCGCCCTTGCTCCAGGCCAAGTAAGAAGAGCTAACAGGGAAGCTGCAGACTTGAATTAGTCTAGACAGTACATCTTCTCTCAGTGTCTATGAGTGTACACTGCAGATTCAATAAGAATGTTTATAACACACCATGCTTTTGTCAGCTTGTATTGTAGCTGTTTCCTACAGGTTGGGCATAACTGTTGGGAGCAACTTTGGTTTCATGAGGATCATGGGATCCCATCTCTTCCAGGGAAGAGAAGTGAAAATTTGCTAGGAGATGGATATGTAAGGTTTTAAGAGAACTGTTTGGTGAAGTTGTCTTGGAATCACCATGTTTTTGTAAATATCTTGAATGCTGATCTTAAGTGACCCCAAGCAACTCATTTTTTTTTTACCCAGTTGAACAGGCATGGAATCGTTTCTTTGATCTATCAGCTACTTAACAGCAGTGAATATACATTTTAAAAATATCTCTAATATCTTGGATAAGTCAAAATCAACCTCTTACTCATCAGAACTATACAACTCAGTAGCATTTACTGCATTTGGTATTCTGCGTAGTCAGTGTTGCTACTTGTCAAGTTTTAAGACATTTTTATTCCACCAAGGAGAAACAATTATTGTAGTAGTCAAAATGCACACACACACACACACACACAATTGATCACACAGTTATTGAAACTACTAAGTCTAAGATTGGCATGTGTGTGGAGGGTGTGAAGAGATAGCACAGTGGTCAAGACTGCTGCTCTTCCAGAGGTCCTGAGTTCAATTGCCAGCAACTGGATGGTGGTTCATAGTCATCTGTAATGGAATCCAATACCTTCTTCTGGTGTGTCTGAAAACAGCCACAGTATACTCATTTACATAAAATAAATAAATAAATAAAATTGGCATGTGTACTCAATAAGTTTGAAAACTGAGGGAAAAATAAACTTGATATTCAGAGCAGAAGCTGTCTGCTGGTACAGTTTCTTCTTGCTTAGAAAACAGCATTCTCTTATTCTATTGGATGAAGCATATTCATTAGGGTTAATATTGATGTGATCAAACACTGTGACAAAAAAGAACTTTGATTTGGCTTGAACTTCCACATTGTAATGCATGATTGAAAGAACTTGGGACAGGAACTCAAACAGGGCAGGGACCTGGAGGCAGGAACTGATGCAGAGGCCATAAAAGGTACTTCTTACTGAATTACTCCACATAGCTTGCTCAGCCTGGCTATTATTATTATTATTATTATTATTATTATTATTATTATTTTATAAAAGCCAGGGCTACCAGTTAAGGGGGCACCACCCAGAATAGACTGAGTCTTCCCATACTAATTAAGAAAATCCCTATGGGCTTGCCAACAGCCAATCAGAAATGTTTTCTCAATTGAGGTTCCCTCCTCTCTGTTGAGCCTAGCTTGTGTCATGTTGACATAAAAAGAGCTAGTATATTGACATTTTGGGGTATGGGTGATTTGCATCATTGGAAGACTAAACAGTTTAAATGTAATTATATCCAAAAATATCATCACAGAAACCTTCAGAATAATATTTGACCATGTGTCCGGGAACAGTGACCTACCTGTTGGCACATGAAATTGAACATTCCAAATGTAACCATTGTCAGTGCAGTACATATTTCTCCATGCCACACTTGTCCTTCATAGAAATAATAATAATTCCATAATTATATGGTAAGACAATAATAATAAGATATGGGTATTCTTGGTATAAGTGGTATCTTAGCCTTTCTATCCCTGTGACTATAACCAAAGCAATTTGGGATGAGAGGGTTTGTTTGAGCTTTCAGATTACAATTCATCATTCAAGAAAGTCAATGCATGAGTTCTCAATAGAAGCTTGGAGACAGAAATGGATGCAGAGGCCTGAAAAGGCCACTGGTAAAGGCACTGCCCCAGTTGTAGAAGCAGCTCTGGGATTCACTTTTTATTTATATGAGTACACTGCAGGTGTCTTCAGACACATACTAGAGAAGTGCATCGAATCCCATTAGAGATGGTTGTGAGCCACCATGTGGTGGCTGGGAATTGAACTCAGGACCTCTGACAGAGCAGTCAGTGCTCTTAACCACTGAGCCATTTCTTCAGCTTCAGCTCTGGGATTGAAAGATTCATGGGAGAGAAGTTAAAGTTTAGCATCATGTGACAGGCTCAGAGTTCCTGAAGAGATTTCAAGAGAGGACATTGGTGAAAGTGCAGCCATGTTGCTTTAGAGACACCAGCATTTTGGAGATGGTATCCAAGGACAGCAATTGAAGAATGGAGCTGGTTTGGGCCTACAAGACAAGCTACATGTGCTACAAAAGGTAGAGTCAGAGAAGTGGAGCCCATTGGAGACTAGAAGACTGTGTGTCCTCAACATCTGACACTGGACTTTTTATGCTGTTGCATTTGAATTTGCCAATTGAAATGCAACTTCATTGGTTTTTCCTTCTTGGAGTGAGAAAATATGTAACTTATTTTGATTTCATGGTAACCCACAGTTGAATAGGTTGAATATTTTAGAAAGACTTTGGACTTTGAAAGAATATTTTAGAGACTGAACTTTTAAAATCTTAGACGTTTTAAAGGTTGTAGAACTTTTAAAAGTTGGGGTGTTTTATATTGTGATACTAATATTAATATCTTATCTTGGGGATAAACAAGAAAGGGGAGAGTTATGGTTTAATAGTAATGTGTTTGTCTGTCAGGTTGAGAAAGGATCAACTTTTCTGGTTAGTTTTGTGTCAACAAGGCACAAGTTAGGGTCATTTGAGAAAAGAGTACCTTAATTGAGAAAATGCCTCCATAAAATCTGCCTTCAGGCAAGCCTGTTGAGCATTTTCTTAATTAGGGGTTGATGTGGGAGAGTTCAGCCCGTTGTGGATGGTATCATTCCTGAGCAGGTGGTTCTGAGGAATATGAAAAAGCAGACTGAGCAAGCCATAGAGAACAAGCCAGTAAGTCACACTCGTACATGGTCTTTGCTTCGGTTCCTGCCTCTAAGTGCCTTTGGTTCCTGCCTCTAAGTGCCTTCGGTTCCTGCCTCTAAGTGCCTTTGGTTCCTGCCTCTAAGTGCCTTCGGTTCCTGCCTTGACTTTCCTCAGGGATGAACTACAACCCAGAAGTGTAAGTTAAATGCATCTTTTATTTCCTAATTTGCTTCTAGTCAAGGTCTTTAACACAGCAATGGAAATGGAGCGAAGAAAACTGTATATCAATGCACTAGAAGAGAATTAAAAGCTTTTGAGTAATGTTTACATTTCTCTTTGGCATTTTGTTCATTTAAATTAATTTTTGAGAGATAAATACATGAGTAGGATGTATTTTCATCATATCTCCTCCTTGAACTTCATATTTTCCCCCAACATGTCCAATTCAAGCTTCATAATCATGTTTCAAATTTATTTCTTCTATATACATACACAACTGAATTTAATTAATGGTTCTCATATGCCATCCATGTTCTTAATATTTTGTAATTTAAGTTCCATGAAGTAAACATGACACTTTTGAAAAACTGTGCTCTAAATTTACAACATTTGGTTCCACATGGCTGATGATTATTACTGATGGTCAACTTGACAATAACTAGAGTTACCACACACTCAAACTTCTGGCCATATCTATGAGGACTATTCATTTTAGGTTCATGAGGATGGGAAGACCCTTCTTAAATATAGGGGGCAACATTCCATGGGTTAAAGTCTCTCACTTTATAACAAGGTAAAAGTGAGCCAAGCACTAGCATTCATCTCTCTCTGCTTTCTGACTGGATGCCATGTGACCAGCTGCTTTGTGGTCCTGCCACTATGATTTTTCCACCAAGACAGACTGTAGCCTGGGATGGTGATGCAGTGTAGTGATTTGAATATGATTGGCTCATGGGAAGTGGCACTATTAGAGGTCTGGCCTTGTTGGAGTAAGTGTGCCTTTGCTGAAAGAAGTTCATCACTGTGGGGATGGGCTATGAGGACAAATGCTCGAGCTCTGCACAGTGTGGAAGAGAGCTTCCTCCTGGCTGCCTTTGGATCAAGACGTAGAACTCTTAGCTCCTCCAGCACCATATCTGCTAGCATGATGCCACACTTCTCACCATGATGATAATGGACTGAACCTCTAAAACTCTAAGCCAGCCTCATTTAAATATTTGCCATTATAAGAGTTGTCTTGGTCATGGTATCTCTTCACAGCCACAAAACCCTAATTAAGACAGCCAGAACAATATTTTCCTTCCTTAAATGTCTCAAAAAATGATTTATTTTATTTTATGAGTGCTTTGCCTGAATTTATGTATTACATCATATGTGTGGTTGGTGACCTTGGATGTCAGAAGAGAACATTGTTTCCTCTAGAACTGGAGTTATAAATAATTGTGAACCATCATACGGGTGCTGGAAACTGAACCTGAGTGCTTTGCAAAAGCAGTAACTGCTCTTAACCACTGAGCATCTCTTCAGCTCACTTAAGTTGCTTTTTGATAGGTTATTTTATTGTGACACTGAAGCAGGTGACTAATAAAATATAAGATAGTGATAGAAGAAGATAAAGAAGATAAAATATATAAATGATTTTATTTATATACATGCATTACATGTACATTATTATTATGTATACTATAACCATACACATAGTTGCAAATATAAATTATGTTAATTAGAAAATAGAAATACATGAGAACACTTACAATAAACATGCTAGTGTTTGGCACAGGAGAACTTTCTACACTATCAGAGTTCACTTTTTGCCAAGCTTAAATAACACATGACAATTTGCCAATGTAGTGTGTATTACATTAATTCTAGGAGGAATTAGATTGTGATGTGTCCTATAACAATACAGTATGAGATGACTGAAATAGGTTAAATGATAAAGTATGATGAATAGTGCCATTTACTCTGTCTTCACTCCATCTATAAGACACATCCACAGAAGTGGGAGGTTTGTGGAGGAAGAAATGGAACAGCATGAGAATAAGAAAATTGGGAAAGAGCATTGGGAGGAGGACAAATATGGGCAAAGTATGGGGGATGGCTCAGAGGTTAAAAACATGTATTGCTCTTGCAGATGACTGGAGTTCAGTGTCCAGCATCCACACTGAGTGGCTCAAACCAGTTGTAACTTCAGTTCCAGGAGATCCCGTGACCTCTTTTGGCCTCCAAGGGCACACCACTCATGTGCAAACCTTCCCCCTACATACATATAATTTAAATAATAAGAATGTCTCAGAGTCAGTGGTGGATACTGTTGACAGCTCTGTAATCTGCTCGGGATAGCTCTTCCTCGAAGACCAAAGCCCAGTCTTTTATTTGAACAAGCTACTTCCTTAAGAATTGCATATCAGTTTAATAATTTACCCCAGGATTCCTTTTGATCATTCCACAAATCAACATTTTATGACCTCAATTTCTTGTGTTTCCCAAGTCTAAACACAGAGTTTATTTTTATGTGAGAAAGTTAGCTTTAAGTATAATACTTTTACCCAGCACCTGGGAGGCAGAGGCAGGCGGATTTCTGAGTTCGAGGCCAGCCTGGTCTACAGAGTGAGTTCCAGGACAGCCAGGACTACACAGAGAAACCCTGTCTTGAAAAAAAAACAAAAACAAAAACAAAAAAAAAATAATACTTTTAGAATTTTTTTCAATTTAGCAAGCTCTTGCTTATGCTGATGCAAGCAACATTAAAGATGATTTTTTTTTTATAATTTGTAACTACCTCAATATATTCTTTTAATTTGTGAAATTTTTTCTTGTTTCAACAACTCCAAGTCTTATTATTGGAAAGTATTAAGTGATCCCAGATAGTAAGACTATCATTAAGCCTTCATCTTTTTTCTTGATGTCAGGCTTTTGCTGTCCCTAACCTTTTTTTTTTTTTTTTTTTTTTGGATCACACACATAACTATCCCCTTAGGGAATAGAATATCTGAATTAAATTTAGTTGTTGATGGCTTCAGAAAGTCCAGATACATGTGGAAACTGAGCAATGCTCTACTCAATGATAACTTGGTCAAGGAAGAAATGAAGAAAGAAATTAAAAACTTTTTAAAAGTTAATGAAAATGAGGACACATTATACCAAAACTTGTGGGACTCCATGAAAGCAGTGCTAAGAGGAAAACTCATAGTTCTAAGTGCCTACAAAAAGAAGCTGGAGAGAGCATACACTAATAACTTGACAGCACACCTAAAAGCTCTAGAACAAAAATAAGCAAATACACCCAAGAGGAGTAGACAGCAGGAAATAATCAAACTCAGGGCTGAAATCAACCAAGTAGAAACAGAAAGAACTATACAAAATATCGGCAAAACCAGTACCTGGTTCTTTGAGAAAATAAACAAGATAGATAAACCCTTAGCCACACTAACCAGAGGGCACAGAGACAGTATCCAAATTAATAAAATCAGCACTGAAAAGGGAGACATAACAACAGAAACTAAGGAAATTAAAAAAATCATCAGATCCTACTACAAAGGCCTTTACTCAGCAAAACTGAAATATCTGGATGAAATGGACAATTTTTATAGACAGATATCAGGTACCAAAGTTAAATCAGGAGCAAATAAACCATCTAAACAGTCTCATAACCCCTAAAGAAACAGCAGCAGTCATTAAAAGTCTCCCCACAAAAAAAAAAAAAAAAAAAAAAAAAAAAAAAAAAAGGCCGGGAGCAGATGGTTTTAGTGTAGAATTCTTTCAGACCTTCAAGAAAGACCTAATACCATATCTCTTTAAACTATCCCACAAAATAGAAACAGAAGGAACACTACCCAATTTGTTCTATGAAGCTACTATCATGCTCATACCTAAACGCCACAAATACCCAACAAAGAAAGAGAACTTCAGACCAATCTTCCTTATGAATATCAATGCAAAAATACTCAATAAAATTGTCGCAAACTGAATCCAAGAACACATTAAAACAATCATCCATCATGGTCACGTAGGCTTTATCCCAGGAATGCACAGATGGTTCAATATTTGAAAATCCATCAATGTAATCCACTATATAAACTAACTCAAAGAAAAAAAACCACATGATCATCTCGCTAGATGCTGAGAAAGGATTTGACAAAATTCAACATCTCTTCATGGTAAAAGTCTTGGAAAGATCAGGAATTCAAGGCCCATACCTGAACATAGTAAAAGCAATATACAGGAAACCAGTAGCCAACATCAAACTAAATGAAGCAATCCCAATAAACACAGAGAGTAGACAAGGCTGCCCACTCTCACCCTACCTATTCAATGTAGTACTGGAAGTCCTAGCTAGAGCAATTAGACAACAAAAGGAAGTCAAAGGGATACAAATAGGAAAACAAGATGCCAAAATTTCACTATTTGCTGATGATATGATAGTATACTTAAGTGACCCTAAAACTTCCACCAGAGAACTCCTAAACCTGATAAACAACAGACAAAAGCAGTAACTGCTTTGTGGACATGAAGTTCTCTTTTAGGATGGTAACAATGTCTAGAAACTAGATATTGGTGGTGGTTGTGTGTCATTGAGAATTTACTCAATGTTATTGAATTACACACTTTGAAATATTTATGGTTAAACTCATGTTTTATGAACATAGTTCAGTAAGGAAAAAACCCTACTACAACATAGAATCCTATGTAAGAAGGGGGTTTGCCTTAGTTACTTTTCTGTTTCTGTGATAGGATAGCATGACTAGAACCGACTTATAGAAGGTTTGTTTTCACTTATGGTCCCAAAGGGTTAGACAATCTATAGCTGAGAGGACAGCATGGTAGCAGGCTTCAGGAATAGGATGCTGGTTGCTCATATTTCAAAAGTCCACAAAGAAGAAGAGAGAGTGAGCTGGATATAGGTTAAGACTATAAATTATCAGTGTCTATGTTCAATAACCTACTTCCTCCAGCAAGCCTCCATGTCCTGAACCTTCCATAATCTGACCAGCCAATGCACACACTGGGGACCAAGTGTTCAAATATACAAGTCTATGGTGTTTCTCACTGAAACCACCAGAGCGGTGCATCATGCTTCACTGGTCACAACAATCAAACATTGCCTCCTTAAAGAAACTTCAAGGTGCGAGGAGCGATGTCGCAGCGCTGGGCAGATCGCAGCTCCAGCTCCCCTTTCCCCTTTGCAGGGCGAGAAGTGTCTATGGGGCTCCCACTGCCGCTGCCGCCAGGTGCTATCTCTATGGCAAGAAGGAGGAGGAGTAGCGCGAGCTCAGAGACACAATTACATAAATAAAGGGTATTTTTATGAAACTAATCTTCAATCAAGTATAACATTTGATGCTTCCCATCTAGACTCCTTGTGCTGTCACTATGCCAGCAGCAACTGTAGATCACAGCCAAAGAATTTGTGAAGTTTGGGCTTGTAACCTGGATGAAGAGATGAAGAAAATCCGTCAAGTTATCAGAAAATATAATTATGTTGCTATGGACACCGAGTTTCCAGGTGTTGTTGCAAGGCCCATTGGAGAATTCAGAAGTAATGCTGACTATCAATACCAACTGTTGCGGTGTAATGTAGACTTGTTAAAGATAATTCAGCTGGGACTGACATTTATGAATGAACAAGGAGAATACCCTCCAGGAACATCAACTTGGCAGTGTAATCTTTGTGGAGAGCCGCAGTGAGCGGTGACAGCATTTGCCATTGGAACATGGCGCTGGCACCTGGCACTCGTGGGTAAACAAGTAAAATTGCGCATGTGCAAGTGGTGAAAAACAAGCCAAATCACCACCCGACCTGGGGCGTCATACGGGGTTTTGAGTAAGCAGCCAATCAGATATGTCCACGCCACCCTAGGGTGTGTATAAAGCAGCGCCATCTTGGCTCTCTCTCTTCCTCCTCCTCACATGGCAATAAACGCTTGCTGCAGAAGGATCCTGGTGCCCGCATGCGTTCTTGCCGGCGAGACGATTGCGCGGGTCACAAATTTTAAATTTAATTTGACGGAGGACATGTATGCTCAGGACTCAATAGAGCTACTAACAACATCTGGTATCCAGTTTTAAAAACACGAGGAGGAAGGAATAGAGACCCAGTATTTTGCAGAACTCCTTATGACTTCAGGAGTGGTCCTTTGTGAAGGGGTCAAATGGTTATCATTTCATAGTGGTTATGACTTTGGCTATTTAATCAAAATTCTGACCAACTCTAACTTGCCTGAAGAAGAACTTGATTCTTTTGAGATCCTTCGGTTATTTTTTCCTGTCATTGATGATGTGAAGTACCTCATGAAGACCTCATGAAGAGCTGCAAAAATCTCAAAGGAGGATTACAGGAAGTTGCTGAGCAATTAGAGCTGGAACGGATAGGACCTCAACACCAGGCAGGGTCTGACTCACTGCTTATAGGAATGGCCTTTTTCAAAATGAGAGAAATGTTCTTTGAAGACCACATTGATGATGCCAAACACGGTGGCCACTTATATGGCCTTGGTTCTGGCTCATCCTATGTACAGAACGGCACGGGGAATGCATATGAAGAGGAAGCCAGCAAGCAGTCACGACAGGAAATAGTCTTCTTATTTTTATTTTATACGAGTTACACACATGCTTGTACATAGGTTTTATCATCCCTTAAATAACAGGCAATACCTCCCCTTCCTTTTGTAGCCCTTTTCTGCTTTCAGTAATAAGTATGGCCTTTCTTAGCAATGATCTTAATAAATTAAAGTACATTCAGGTTAAATCTGGCCTTAATGTAATACACTTCTTATCAAGCTTGTGTGACAAAGCTACATTACTGAATAATATGATAAACTTTGCCTACTTGAGCTTGGTTTTGTTTTTCCCTTTTCGTAAACTAACTAGCATTGACTGTAATTTATTTCCCTCTTCCATGCCTGTCCTCCTATTCTGTAGTACTTATAGGTATTTAAGATTGTGGACCATCAAGTTTGCACTTTAGAGAGTGATTTCAATCCTCTATTTTATCAGAAATTGTGATTTTTCTTGCTCTTAGCTAGAAAAATGTCCGTCCACCACCTTTTTACAGTATTTGCTTGTTTTTTTGACATTCAGAGTACAGCACGTGCATTGTGCAACTTGTTGATTCAACAGGACTGACAGAAAAGACAGGGAACTGCTGAACAGCCTAGTAACTACTGTTTCTGTGTGTAGTGTTTAACCTTCCAAGCACATCTCATGTCTGTTGGTTTCTAATTGGCATGCATAGGCTGCTATGTGACTGAAGAATTTCAAACCAGCTTTACTCCCTTCAGGAAGAAGCCCTTGGGATTGGATATTTCCTATCTGCCAGAAAGCTGGCGTTTAAGATGTTGGAGCTACAGTTTTATGACAGCAATGCTTCCCTTGGTCGACTTCCTTTAACTCCATCACTTTTACCCTTAATGTCTTTTTTTTTTTTTTTTTTTTT
>JANHMN010000003.1:18046641-18082592 GCA_030674055.1 Rhabdomys pumilio
TTTTTTTTTTTTTTTTTGGTTTTTCAAGACAGGGTTTCTCTGTGTAGTCCTGGCTGTCCTGGAACTCACTCTATAGACCAGGCTGGCTTCGAACTCAGAAATCCGCCTGCCTCTGCCTCCCAAGTGCTGGGATTAAAGGCGTGCGCCACCACCACCCGGCTACCCTTAATGTCTTATTTCATAAACATATTTATGATGTTCTTGATTTGTTGACTACACAAATCAATTTCATTAAAGTCCAAAGATAACAAGTCTTAAGATACATTTTATATCAAATTAAAAATACAAAAAAAATGTAATTTCATAAATGCTACAAAAGTAAATAATGGAGAGAGGAGAGATTTGGTGCAAAACAACAAAATGCAATATATATATAGCTAATAAAATTACCTGAGGAGTGTAATGCTTGTTTATTTTTTGTGTATATCTTTGCAATCTATTTTGTATATATTGACAAGAGACTGTGAAATATTTAGCCATGCAAAATATGTGACCAGACCAGAGCATGTGTTGGAAGATTTTGGTGAACAGTAACTCTACCCTGAAGTGATGGACTACAAGTTGTAATGTGTGCTGTCTACACTTCAATCGATAATATTAGCGAGTCTCCAACTGTTAGCAACATAGTTCATTTCCCTTGTACATTCTGTATACATGATATATGAAAATGCTGTACCTGGGCGGTCCTTTTTAAACTAAACATTATTTGCAAAACAGAGGGTATTATTTGTTTTTAAAGCTTCTGTAAATAAAGGCTTCAAAAATGTTTTCCAAAAAAAAAAAAAAAAAGAAACTTCAATAAATAACTTTCTGTTTGTGTATCTGTGGTAATGCATGGTGTGTGTGTGTGTGTGTGTGTGTGTGTGTGTGTGTCTGTCTGTCTGTCTGTCTGTCTGTCTGTCTGTCCACAGAAGTTGGAATACAGTGCCAGCTCTCTCCTGGTGTTAGAGTAACAGCTAGTTGTGGCCCACTCAACTGTGGATGCTGAGAATCAAATGTGGGTCCTCTGGAAGAGGAGGCAGTGCTCTTAACTTTCAAACCTTCTCTCCAGAAGCCTTAGTAAAATTCTTAAGATAAGATTTGATTAATAATTTGCCTGGGTGCATAGTTTATGTAGTATCTCAGTGTTTTTACATCTTTATAGCCATCTGCCTTTCTATTTATGATGCAGTAAAGCATCTTATGTTCCTGTGCAGTAGGAGGGCAGGTGTAGGTTGATGACTCACTCCTGCTACACCACTCCTGTATCCCATGTCATATTCTGAAAAGGAGAATGCCTCTCTACTCCATTATACTCTCAACCTGAGAGGAGATGTCGATGTCACAATCATCTAACATTAAACAGTATGGTACTGAGACAATCGGTAAATATTTCTCCCATGTCTCAAGGAGAAGTGAGCAAATTTCTTTCAGTGAATGTTATTATCCAGGCATGGAGACATTATCAAGTGAGAGTCTGTGGTCAGGAGAGAAGAGAATGTGAGGAAGGAAAAGGAGAGTGGGGATGCGAAAGAAGAAACTACAGGACCAGTCCATGGAGAAGGGTGAGGAGGAACTGTAACATTGTACAGAAATGAAGAAGTCAGAAGGAGGAAGTTTGGGGCAATAAAACCACAGTCTCATTTCAGGGAGGAAACTGGTATCCTTTTGCAAACCAGTTAGATAGTATCAATATGGTCACATTGAATAAAATCTCCCTCTTTGATTTTTCACTACTCTGCACATCTGTTTCTTCTACTGAGGACACATGCTTGAGTCTGGGTTGGGAAGACTTTTGGTGTCCATACTGTAAGCCCAAGAATTCTGGTAACTTGATAAGAAAAGGTCTGATAAAAAAAGAAAGTAAATGAGGATTAGTTGACTAATCCCTCACACAGAGCCCTGATAATAGATTTATTTCTTTTTCTATCCATTTGCATCCCTTTGTGTTCATCCCCAGAGTAAAGAGAGTGTCTGTCATGGTTTGAATATGCTTGTCCTAGGGAGTGGCACTATTTGGAGGTGTAACCTTATTGGAATAGGTGTGTCACTGTGAGCATGGGCTTTAATTTATTTATTTTTTTATTGACAACCATCCTACTGTTTATTATTTTCTCAAAATAGTACTAGCATTTCCACAAAAAGACAAGTTATTCATTATGAAATGTCCCTAAGCAATAGATTTTACTAAGAGGGTTCCAAATTTCTCCTTTGCAAAAGAAACCAATATCAAAAACTAAGTGAAAAATGTAGCAAGAACAATTAATCTGATCTGAGCTTGCATACTGCCTTTACACTGTACATACATGGATATTTGAAGAGTGTTTAAAGTATAATTTAACTGACTAGATATTTGCACTGAATATGTATCTACAAAGAATATTTGTAATTTCATTCATTGTTAACTGTAGCCATTGCTAACTGTAGTCTTCATTTGGAAGGCTGAATCTGGACATTTTCAGAGACATATTTGGAAGTTAGCTGCAGTTCTCTATGATGTTATGTTAGCAAAAGATAAAGTTGGGACAGGATCTGGATTTCAAACAAGTGTTAGTGCATGTGTTGAGGTTCTTTTAATTGTTAAATTAACATTACTTTTGTTTCTTCTACAGTATTTGATGTAGGTTGCATTGATTGTACACTTTCAGATTGTGTTAGTGTGTTGAAATTCAGCATGTCAGTTATGGAGGTCTATCAATTAGCTTTTGTTTTATTGCCTAGAGTATCACAGAAGTATCACAGAAGCTTGGTCTTCTGAAAAAAGCTTGTAAGTACAGGAAGAAGTAAGTCAGGCTCTAAGCAGAAGCAAGAGGGTAGTGGGCTTCATTATTTCTGGTATAACAGCTTTAATTACATTGCTAGCACCACTGCCTCTGCAGTTGCTTTGACACGGAAGTTAAGACAGCTACTTTTGTTAATCATTTAGCAAAAAATGTTACTAATGTGTTGAATATAGAAGAGGATTTAGATAGGCATTTTGAAGAACAGATTGATGATTTTTATTCTGTTCAAATTACTAAAAGGAAGTTCAGAGTTTAAGAGTAAGGAACCATCTTGAGTGTCATGCCAAATACCAATGGATTCATGTTAGATCTAAAATTTACAACGGTAGCCATTATAATTAGGAAAAAGTTTAAAGACACTTGTAGTGTATTTGGCATAATTCTAACACCTCTCTGGATGTTTTGATTTTGCTTAGTGAACTTATGAATTTTCAAGAATGCTGCTCTGCTGAGCGTTGATGCTGCAAGTACTGCTGATAAAATTACCCATGACCTGAGGTCAGTATTTCTATTTTGGTCAAGCTTCAAGAATGGAATACATAGCTTGATCATCCTAGCCCTTTTTGAACTGGGAATACTTTTATTCCAGCTAATTGTGTTAAAGCTTGTCTTTAACAACACCAACATGTTGGCAGCCAAAATACATGGCTTGAAACTGAAACTGAATCCCCAGTCAGAGTTATTAAATTAACAAATTGACAAGCCAAGGATGGGTAAGATTCTGCACAGAGCCTTACAAACCTAAGACGGAAGTGCATTACTTTGATAATGCATATCCCACGGTGAGTGTGGGCTTTGAGACCTGCATCATAGCTGCCTGGAAGTGAGTATTCCACTAGAAGCCTTCAGGTGAAGGTTTAGAACTCTCAGCTTCTCCTGTACTATGCCTGCCTGCATGCTGCCATGTTCTTGCCTTGATGATTATGGACTGAAACTCTGAACCTGTAAGCCAGCCTCAATTAAATATTGTCCTTGTAAGAGTTGCCTTGGTCATGGTGTCTGTTCACAGTAGTAAAACCCTAGGACATTATCTTCTTTGAAACACCAATCTGCATCTTCTTCAATATGTTTCCAGGGTTTGGAGGATGCTGGCCATGGTAAGGATCCCACAGTGCTATGTGGATGCATGACATGATGAAGGAGAGAAGGAGAAATCTCATGATGACCCTCCAAGATAGAAAGACCAGACCTCAGCCACTTTCACCTAACGGTAATTGTTTTTAAAATGAGGACCATGAAGTCGGATGTCCATGAATCTGAAGGAGAATGACATTTTTTCTAAAGTTTCAATAGTCTGATTGTCATTACTGGCTGTGCCTCAACCCTAGGAAGATAAAGACCAAGGAAATGGTCATTTCCTCTTCCTGTGAGGCTGTTGACCTGCTAACCTTGTCTCTGGGAACTCAGGCCAACAAAGACCACACCCTGCATATCTGTTTGTCAGACTGCATGCAGAACAGTAGCTGGTTAGAGAAGACACAATGACTCTCACTCTCACATTCCTGCTCAGCCTTGGTGAGATGTGGAAAAGGGAAGGAGTCACCCTATAGACAAGATCTGACCCTTGAGAATATTTCAAGGGCCCAGGAAGCTCTGGGTAGAAAAGGACAAACTTTCAGAACAAACTTCTCACAGGACAATCTCTTTCAGGACTGAGTCTGGGCTACAAGAAGACAGTACTGGCAGGTAAGTGTATTCCTAACTGTCTCAGGTGTCTCCACCTTACTTGGGAAAATGTGTCACATCCAGGAAGTGGAGATGTGAAACAGTAAATGTGAGCTGGTGTTATAAATGGCTGGAGGGTCCTGAGGCTCGTAACAATAATCTGGGAGATGAGTGTCCTGGGAATTGGCCTCTGGCTTCTTTCAGGGACCCTTTCTGTGCCCATGATTTGGGCTGAGCCAGATTCTGTGGTCACCTGGGGGACAACTGTGAGCATCTGATGTCAGGGAATTGTTGAGGTCCTGTAGTACCATCTGGTTAAAGAAGGAAGCCAGTCACAGTTATACAAACAGACTTCACTGGAGCACAAAAACAAGGTCAATTTCACCATCTCACTCCTATCAGATCATCATTCAGGGCGGTATCAGTGTTACTATCTGAGCCCTGATGGCTGGTCAGAGCACAGTAACCCAGTGAAACTGGTGACAGGTAAGGGGACTCTCAGGGAGCTCAGTCCTTGACTCTCTCCCTCCCTTCCTCCCTCCCTCACTCTCCCTTCCCTCCCTCCCCCTCCCCCCTCTCTGTATTTGTGTGTGTGTGTGTGTGCGCGCGCGCGTGCGCGCGTGCATGCACACATGCATGCATTCAAGCATACACTCAAGTGCACATGCACATTTGTGTCTTTGAGGGTTGTGTGAGCCAGTTTATAAATTAGAGCCTCTTCCTCCTCTTCTTCATTTGGTCTTTTTGAGACAAGTTCTCTAAAACTATTCTGACTGTCCAAGAATTCACTCTGTATACTAGGTTAGCCGTGAACTCACAGATCCACTTCCCTCTGCCTCCATTGGGAATAAAGGCATGCCCCACCATACCTAGCCACATTCTTCTCTTGTAGAATTCTATAGAAAGCCCACCCTCTCAGTCTTTCCTAGTTCTGCAGAAACCTCAGGAGGGAAGATGACTGTTCAATGTGCTTCTTCACTGAGATGTGATAGGTTCATTTTGACTGAGGAAGGAGAACACAAGTTATCCAGGACATAACATGCACAGCATGTACCCAATGAGCAGTTCCAGGCCATATTTCATGTGGGTCCTGTGTCACTCAGCCAGAAAAGGATGTGCAGATGCTGTAGCAATTACAAGATCAATCCATATGCGTGGTCAGAATCCAGTGACCCCTTGAGGCTCCTGGTGTCAGGTGAGGAAGCTCCATCCATCACTGACATAATTTTGAGGTTTACCCATACATTTCTGAGTCATGTTCAGGGGAACTAAAATGGGATGTGGCTAAGGGAAATTTGGGGTCCCCAAGCTGTGTGGAGGCCAAATTTGAGAGGCAGTGCCACCTTCAGGACAGGATAGGAAGGAACCAAGTATTCCCTATACCCCTTTCCTGCCTATTTTCTCTCTAGTGATGTCCAGGGAGCCCTCCCTGCTAACCCATCAGGGTCTGTACCCTGGAGAGAACTGAACCCCACAGAGACACCCTGTCATCAGTTCTACTCTGTTGAAGGAGGGGAGTGTGACTCTCCTCAGTGTCCTGGCTCACCCCCAGGTCCTGTGAATAATTTCCTTATTGGTCACTATAGATGCTGTGGTACACATCCCTTTTCTCTGGAGTGGTCAGACCTTATTGAACCTGTGCTCCTCCTAAGCACAAATAAGAAATCTAGAAAATTCACTCAAGAACTCAGATTCAAAACAGGCCCTGCGGGCATGGGATAGGGCTTTTCTAGGGAGGGGAAATGGGGAAAGGGGATGGCATCTGAAATGTAAATAAAATATCCAATAAAAAAAAAAAAGGCCCTGCTTGGGGAGTCAAGGAGGTGATCACTAAGATTGAGATGTGGGGGTGTTAGGGATGATGGAAGACAGAAAGAGACAGGTAATTGCTGGAAGGGACTGAGTTTGAGAAAATAAATAGGCAGAAAGACCTAGGTCCTCAGAGACTGGCTCTGGTGAGGCCGTAGCTCAGGAGAAGGTGGACAGCTGCTCTCCTATCCTCTTGTTTATTACGCCTCCCTATTATGTTTCCATGCAGCCAAGATCTACAGAGTCATTGGAAAAGATAGTGACCTTGCTCTATTAATCTTAGAGTCCTGTGGCACTTTCTGTCTTTCCAAATTTGGGACAGTCAGTCTCTTCTTGTATCTAAGATCCGAAAGCTCAGCTCAGTGTCACCAGGCAGAATTCTCCACGATCACCATGGCTTTAACGTTCTGCAGTTCAGCATGCAGGGACTGGGTCTGTGTTTACTTGGCCTGACCTTGGGAGGTGACAGATGAGAAAGCCTTATCCTTCCTGCCATTGTTGACCCCATCTATTCAAGAGGAGATGCTTGGACACGATCTCCAAGGATCCTTCATTTCTGACCTTCTGAAGCATTTGAGATAGAGCTTCATTTTAGACCTGCTCCAACCCCAGCTCTTTCTGTTGTAAATAATTGTACATATAAAAGGAACAGAGCCAGAGAGATGCCTTAGTAATTAAGAGCCCATATTGCTCTCGTAGACGGCATTAGTTTAGTTCCCAGCATCCAGTTATAATACCTCACAGCTGTCTATGACTCCAATTCCAGGGAATCTAACTCCCTCTTCAGGCGCGGTGGGCAACTGCACACACACACACATGCACACACACACACACACACACACACACGCACAGAGAGAGAGAGAGAGAGAGAGAGAGAGAGAGAGAGAGATAGAGATAGATACAGACACATAGACACACATACAGATATACACACACAGACACACACAGGCACGCAGAAACAGACACAGACACTTAGACACACAGACATACACAGGTGAGCACACACACAAACACAGACATATAGACACACACAGGCACACACACAGACAGCCACAAGATACATAAACACACACATAGACACAGAAATACATACACACAGATACACTCTCTTTCACATACAGACACAGATAAGCACACATATTGTTTGTTTGTTTCTTCTTGCTGTTGTTTATATTTAATGACAGGGTCACTCTATATAGCCCTGGATTGTCTGGAACTTGCTATATAGACCAAACTGGCCTCTAACAGAAATCTGCCTGCCCTGGCTCTCAAGTAGTGGGGTCAAAGGAATGTGTTATAACGCCCAGCTTCAATATAAACATAACTTAAAAAATTAATCTTTATAAAAACATAAAAATACCTTCATTAGATGTGGAGCTGGAAAAATGGAATTTTATCCATCAGTCTGGAGTCTCAAATAAGAGGAAACCAAAGTAGCATTGGAACAGGAAAAGTTTATGAAAATCTACTAATTCAGAAGTTTTCTCCTTTCATCAACATAAAAACTTTCAGTTTTCCTTCCCTTAAGAGTCACCAGTGCACACAAGTGTACTAGTGTATGGCACACTGTATGGCACACTGGATCAACCAGTCATGAAGCATGTTTTGAAAGAAGAAGATGAGGAACACACTGTGTTAGCAGAATGAGATGTGAGCGAGCAAGCTGGGGGCTGATAGAGAACACAGGTGTGAGTATGGGGCAGGACACAAGAAATCCATAGCAGATTTTTAAAATTCACTTTACATACTGCTCACTACCCCTCCTCCTGGTACCCACTCCCACAATTCTTCCTCTCATCCCCCATTCTCCTCTGAGAGGGTGGAGGCCCCCCTACTTGGTATCTTCCCATGGTATCTCCCCACCCTGGCACTTCAAGTCTCTGTGGGGGTAGGCACATCCTCTCCCACTGGGACCAGACAAAACAACCCAGCTAGAAGAATATATCTCACAGATAGGCAACATCTTTTGAGATGGCCCCTGGCTCGGGTTGTTTGGAACCCATATGTGCAGGGGTGAGAGGGTAGCCTAGGTCCAGCCCATGTATGCCCTTTGGTTGGTGGTTCAGTCTCTGAGAGCACAAAGACTTCAGGTTAGTTGACTCTATTGATCTTCCTGTAGGGTTCTTATCCTCTTTGGTGTCCTCAATTCTTTCCCCCAGCTTTTCCATATGAGTCCCCAGGCTCCATTCACTGTTTGGCTGTGGGTCTCTGCATCCCTCCGAGTCAACTGCTGAATGGAGTGTCTCAGAGGACAGCCATGCTAGACTTCTGTCTGCATGCATAACAGTGTATCATTAATAGTGTCAGGGATGTCCTTAGCATACCTTTTATCTAGTTGCTGAGAGACTCTGAGCACACAACCCATCACTTATGCTTGTTCCCTCAAATCAGGAGATTCATCTGCTCAGGTCACAGTGGCCGCAGTAGGTCTTGTTATAGGTGAGGCTGTGGCACCCAAAAGACATGCTCCTTTTGAGAGAGGTATCCATTGCAATCTACATGGCTCCTTTCAGGCTCACCTGGGCTTCTAATACTCAGTGCACAACTGAGACATAAGAGAGGCCGTACAGCTGCTCACTGCAGTGACTATGGGATCACTGCCTGGAACTTTTTTTTAATGCAAAAGCCAGTTTGTTCTACTCTACATTTTCTGTCTGCTCTTGTATATGTTCCTTCAGATTTGACTCAATTATGTATATATATACATATATATATATAATGCATATACATATATACACACATATATACATATATACACACATATACACACACACATATATATACATATATACATACACATATACATACATATATACACATACATATATATACATATATACATACATATATACATACATATATACATACATATATACATACATATATATATATATATATATATATATATATATATATATATGTATTTTGCCTGCATGTAGTCCATGTATTATGTATGTGCTTTACCCTCAGGGGCCAGATGAGGCCATAATATCCCCTTGAAGCTGAAGTTACAGATGGGTGTAAACTGTAAGACTGCACCACATGCAGTGCAAAAAGGACAGAAAAGAAAAATTAGAACCCCAGACTCTGCAGTTGCAGCCGGTTATGAGTCATTCTATGGGTGTTGGGAATTAAACTGGGTCCTCTAGGAGAGGAAACAGTACACTTAACCACTAAGCCATCTCTCTAGCCATAAGAATTTCTCTTTTCTATAATTGTGACTCAGCACGGGGACTGAGGATCTCCAGTATCAAAGGCTTAGCAGAGCTGTAACCCCAGATTTGGGGAGGCAGAAAAGGAGGCTCCCTTAGGCTTGCTTGCCACCTATTCTAGATGAATTATCAGCTCAAGTTCCATTGGAGACCCTGCCCCCACGCCAAATATGGTAGAGAGCAACCAAAGAAGACATCAGATCACTTAGCATTCACATACACGCATACACATGTACATACGCATGTGCACACACAAACACACACAAGATTTTGCTATCTAAGCATAACAAAACAAGATTAATCTTACTTATTCTCAGACTAAAAAAGTATATGTCATAAATGGACTTACACGGGAAGTCATTGTTTTTTTTAAAGATTTATTTATTTATTTGTTTAATGTTACGAGTGCTCTACTTGCATATACAACTGTATGCCAGAAGGGGGCAGCAGATCATACTATAGATAGTTGTGAGTTGCCATGTGATTGCTGGGAATTGAAAGCAGGACTTCTGGAAGAGCAGCCAGTGCTTTGAGCCATCTCTCCAGCCCTCTAAGTTATTAGTTTGAAAGTTTCAAAACTAGTGGCTGGAGAAATGGCTCAGTGGCTAAAAGCACTGGTTGTTCTTTCAGAGGACTCAGGTTCAATTTCTCATGTATGTGTAGTGTGCACAGACATGGACACCAGAAGAGAACATCAGATACTCGAACTGGAGTTAAAGACAATTATAAGCCATCATGTGGGGGCTGGGAATAGAATCCATGCCCCTTGCAAAGACAGTAAAATACTCTTAACCACTAAGCCATTGCTCCAGGACCTGGGTTTGCATTTCTGTATGTCCAGCACTTAGAATTTACATCTCTCTCTCTGTGTATCTATGTCTCTTTCTGTGTGGCACACTGTGATTCTGACTTTATGATGCTCAGTTAATGAGTGGTTCAAAGAATGATGAAGTTACAGTGAATCTAGCTAGGATCTGAGCATTTTCTGCTTTGTGATTGTTGTGCTAGAGCCCCTGAGGACTGGTCCTTGACCCTTAACCTCTGGGAGTTTATTTGGTGAATCAGGGGTAACTCGCCTCAATGGAAATTAGTTTGTTTGTTCTGTGATCAGAATAAGAAGAGCTAAGAGGATGCTACTGCTTCTGAATTGGGAGAACACTTCTCACTAGTTCTAAGCTGGCAAAGGATAGTAGGGCTGAATTATCAGAAAGAAACTGGCTGTATCAGGGAAAGTGCTCACTAAGAGTCTACCTTAATTAACAAAAATAAGATTTAAGAATGTGTGTGTCCGCCAGGGGAACATTTTACACTTCGTCAGCATGAACATCCCCTCTTTCTTTATTTCTTGGGAACAGCTCAGCCCATCACAGAATAAGTTAGACAACAAAACATCTGACCAAGGAGAATCCTTAGATAGGAGGTAGATACAGAGCGTACAGTTTAGTTCATGGGAGGCATGTTCCCTGTGTGGACATTCAGGTTGACTCTGACCTCTGTGATTTCTTTGTCCTATTCCCAGACTCATGTTCCCAGAACATAGTGATTATACGTGATTGGAGAAAGGGGGCTCACGCAATGGAGGATAATTGGGTGGAGTGGGGAGTCTGAGCAATGTGCAATGATATAAATATACAAAACTTTTATATCGAAACCCATTCTCTTGTATAGTCACTACATTAATGAGCTAAATAAATTTAAAATAGAACTATCTAAAGATTCTGTTCTTCCCTCTATAGGATCATATGTGAACATGTCAGTGGCAATGTCTACAGCATGCTCATGTTTGTGAAATTAATATCCACAGTCACCAAGGAATAGTAACAGCCTAAATAGATGTCAACACATGAACTTATTAATGGATAAAAATGGAGTGTATGCCAATCCAAGACCCATTTGCAGCAGTGCAGGAAGACAATGAAGGGCAGGTGCCTTTCTTCATGTCTTATCCTGTTGGGAGTTAGTAGCAAAACCCCCATGAGCCTTTAAACAGAACTGGCTGATATGACTCACTGATTTGTAACTGGACCACACTTAGCATGTCAAAATACAAAACTAAACACAACCAGGGCATGAATGACTCAACACGAAGTTGTTATACACAGAAGATAAGGAGAGCAGAGGAGTTGAAGAAAGGAGGCATGAGGATCCCAGGGAGCCCACATATACTCATGTCAGAAAGAGGCTTAGGGATGTATAGCTTCTTGGTATAAAGTCAGAGTACAAGAAAGAAAGACTGTAGATATATTTTGGGCATTCCAGCAAGATTGCGGAATGGAACATATAACTCAAAATGTACAAACTCTTTTGGGCATATTCAGCTTAAAGCATAGCAATAATGAAAAGGAGCTTACATGTGAGCATGTTCAGTGTCCCAAACCGGAGACCATTAAGATAGTCTCTGTCATGAAGAGAAATGCTTGTGTGGAAAAAAAAAAAAAACTCGTGGGGCAGTCCGGCAGGCATCCAGGGTCGGTGGTGGAGTTCCGCCACACTTCCCACGCCGCTGGCGGAAGGTCCCACATTCACTGCTGCGGGAAGATTCAGGGTTCCAAAAGCTGGCAATCTGGCGGCTCAGGCCCAGGCGACATGTGGTAGTCCGGTTTTCCAAAGCTTTTATTGTTCATAGTGTGGTGAATGAGTGGAGATGGTATGCGCTTTCCCCTCCAAAAGTCAGGGGGTCTGGTCTTTTATAGGAAAGGTGAAAAGGGGAGGGACTAGCTTAATTAGCTATGCCCCCAGGCCTTTAGGTAACTCATTAATATTCTAATCTCCGGAGGTGGAGACCTGCTAATCACACCCCCTACCTGTGTGCTACGTGACTGAAGGGCGCAGGTTAAATGGAGTTACCTCGTCTAAGGCCCAACAAATGCTGTCAAGCACATTCAGTTTGCATCACAGGTATAGCAGACAGGAACACTGAGCCATTCTCAGATTGTGTTATGAAAGACTGACAGGGAAGGCTTTGGACAAATTCAACATTCTGCATGATTTTAGCTGAATGAAGTACAGGACACTTAATACAGAAGGTATTTTAATACAGAGGCTTTCTTGCAGTAGTGCCAGACTCATTCAGTGGCTAACAACAATATGAAAAGTCCCCCTTGTATTAATTGAATATACTCTGGAGCTATATAAAAGATATTGTATGGCTAGCAAAAGTGTTAGACAACTAACACTTTTGGTAGTGCATTCCTAAGTATCAGATTGCTCAAGACTGTAGCCTGCCAATCCCGATCCGGCATTACAAGATGGCGCTGGTTTCTTGTTGCACCACTTGCAAACAAGTCTACTGCGTATGCGTCAGCAGATTCTGGCGCAAAACCCCTCCTAAGTGGGCATATGCAAATTAGGTATTGGTGCCTCAGCCAATCCCTGCAGGCAACCCCTCCCTGGGCGGGAACTATGCAAATAGGTCTATGCTAATTAGGTCCAGGTAGAACGACCAATCAGAGAGGGTATGCAAATAAGGTCGTGGGGCGACCAATGAGAGAGGACATGCAAATTAGATCCGACAGGGCAACCAATCAGGGAAAGCCACGCCCCTCTCCCCTCTATATAAGCAGCACTCTCTGGCTACTCTGTGTCCCGGCTTCATGATGGGGTGCTCCTGCAATAAAGTGTGTTGAGAAGATCCTGGTCGTCACGTCCTTCTTCCTGGTCGAGCGAGTGTAGATTGTTGCATCTTTCTTCCTGGTCGAGCAGACGCAGGTGTCTTTCTTCCTGGTTGAGTGAACGCAGATCATCGCACGTCTTCCTGGTCGAGCGGTCGTGACACAAGACACAGAAGCTGAAGAGAATCTTGAGTCCACGTATTCAAATTCAGCCTGAACAACTAAATGAGTCACCATTTGAAAGACTGTTTTGCTAAGGGAGTAGATAGTAACATTATGTTTTTACAAAATCAGTAGAAAAAAAAGTAAAGGCAATAGGAGGACACTTAAATGTGACAAATATATTTATGGTATAGGATATATTGGTAATTTCATAAGAAATGTATATATCTAGTCTTATCAAGTTATTGATATTAAATATATAGAGATAATTTTCCATTTTACTTACTTTAAATTTCTTTTTGATATGTGCCTGTGTGTGCATACATGTGCACATTAGTGAAAGTGCCCTTGAAGGCCAGAGTTGTTGGTTACCCCTGGCACTGGAGTTACAGGCAGTTGTGAACCTGTGCTGGGAGTGGAACTCAGGTTTTCTGGAAGAGCAGCTAGTGCTCTCAAACAAAGGCCTATATCTCTAGCCTACTATAGAGCTTTTCTTGTAAGTCCCAAATCATAGTTTTTTCAAAGAAATAACTCTGATTTTATTAACTCTTGTTACTAATTCACTATGAGTTTATCTATTTGATATAGATAATTTTATGTTATATAACATTCATTTAAAGCAACCAATATTATATAATATTATATAATATATAATATGCATTATACATTTATGATTTTATACAGAAAAAGTCAGTCTCCAATTAATATTCTTCTGTGATTTTTATCAAAATTAGCTAGATACTAGAGCCAAAAGTGACCTCATTGAAGCTGTAAGCATTTGCTCAAGTATATCAAAACTAGCTAAATTAAATATACAAACAAAGCTTTTGATTAAAATTTAGTATGTTTGTAATTTAGTTATTTGAAAACCAAAAAAGTGGCTTTCTCAGTCTGACAAAGACTATGATAAAAATTTGCATTTGTCCCTGTCGGGTCTGCACATTCACCAGACCAGATTGGCATGCCTACCCCTCTCCTACATCTCATAGCCTGCTAGTCTCCCAGGAGGTCTGCCATAACCAGGGACATAGGTGAGACCCCTACCCCAATACCCAACCCAGCTGGGAAACCCATGGAATCCACTAGTTAGTGGACTTATCCACTCTACCTGGGTCCAATCTCCTTTCTGGTCTGCACCTCCAACTTAGGCAGATCATTGTGTCCATCCCTTTTCCACACCTCATAGCATGTCTGTCTCCCAAGAGATCAGCCATAACCAGGGACACAAGAGGTCTACAGTAACTAGGCAAACCTATCAGAATTATACCGTAATTCACAGCAGAGACACTAAAACCCAGAAGATCCTGGACAGATGTCATCCAGACCCTAAGAGAACACAAATGCCAGTTCGGGATACTATACCCAGCAAAACTCTCAATCACCATTGATGGAGAAACCAAGATATTCCATGACAAAACTAAATTGCAACAATATCTTTCTACTAATCTAGCTCTACAGAGGATACTAGAAGGAAAACACAAGGAGGGAAACTACATCCAAGGAAACACAAGAAATTAATCATCTTGCAATAAACCCAAAAAAATCAGTCACATAATACCACCTCCAACAACAAAATAGCAGAAACTAACAATTACTGGTCTTTAATATCTCGAAACACCAGTGGGCTCAATTCCCCAATAACAAGACATAAACTACCAGGCTGGATACCTGAACAGGAACATTCTGCTGCATGCGAGAAACACACTTTAGTGAGAAAGACAGATACTACCTCAGAGTAAAAAGAAGGAAAAACATTTTCCAAGAAAATGGTCCCAAGAAACAGGCTGGAGAAGCCATTCTAATATGCAATAAAATAGACTTTCAATCAAAAGTAATCAAAAGAGACGAGAAAGGACATGTCACACTCATCAAAGGAAAAATCCACCAAGAGAAAGTCTCAATTTTGAGCAACTATGTCCCAAATGCAAGGACACCCACATTTGTAAAAGAAACCTTACTTAAGCTCTAAACACACATTGATTACATGCAATAACAGTGTGGGACTTCAGCACCTCACTTTCACCAATGGATGAGTCACTGAAAAAGAAAAACAGAGACACAGTGAAACTAACAGAAGTTGTGAACCAAATTCATTTAAGATATCTACAGAACATTTCACATCACAACAGGAGAATATACCTTCTTTTCAGCACCTCATGGAATCTTCTCCAAAATTGACCATATAATCAGTTGACAAAACTCAACAGATACAAGAAGATTGAAATAATCCTATGCATTCTATCACATCACCACAGACAAAGGGTAGACTTCAATAACAACCAAAGCAACAGAAATACCACATACTAATAGAAACTGAATAACTATTTACTCAATGATAATTTCATCAGGAAAAATATAAAAAAAGAAATTAAAGATTTTCTAGAATTCAATGGAAAGCCCATATACATGTAGAAACTGAACAATGCTCTATTCAGTGATGACTTGGTCAAGGAAGAAATAAAGAAATATAGCCAAGATTCAACTCACAGACCACATGAAGCTCATGAAGAAGAAAGACCAAGTGTGGGTGCTTTGATCCTTTGTAGAATGAGTAACAATATACTCATGGGAGCAAATATGGAGACAAAGTGTGGAACAGAAACTGAAAGAGGGACTGTCTGGTGACAGTTCTACCTTAGTATCCATCCCATATGCAGTCACGAAAGGCAGACACTGATGTGGATGTCAGGAAGTACATGCTGACAAAAGCCTGATATAGCTGTCTTTTTAGAGGTCTGCCAGAGTCTGACATATTCAGAGGTGGATGCTCACAGCTAACCATTGAACTGACCATAGGTTTCCCAATGGAGGAGTTAGAGAGAAGACTGAGAGTGCTGAAAGTGTTTGTGGCCCCATGGGGAGAGCAATAATACCAACCAACCACAGCTCCCCAGGGTCTAAACCACTAGCCTGGGAGCACACATGGAGGGACCCATGGCTCCAGCTGCATATGTAAGGGAGGATGGCCTGTTGGGCATAGGTGGGAGAGGAAGCCCTTGGTTCTCTGAAGGGTGGATCTTCCAGTGTGGGGTAATTTGCAGGAGGGGAGGCAGGAGTGGGTGGGTGGGGCACATCCTCACAGAAGCAGAGGAGGGGGATGGGATAGGGGGTTTCTGGGTGGGTGGGGAAATGGAGAAAGGGGATGACATCTGAAATGTAAATAAAATATTCAATAAAAATTAATTAGAAAAGAAAATGGAATACAGAGCAAAACAGAGATTTCTCAAAAGAGGAATCTCAAATGACTGAGAAGCACATGAAGAAATGTTCAAAGTCCTTAGTCAGCAGGGAAATGTAAACCAAAACGACCCTGAGATACCACCTTACACCAATCAGAATGGCTAAGATAAAAAATTCAAGTGACAGCAGATCTTGACAAGAATGTGGAGAAAGAGGAACACTCCTCCATAGCTGCTGAGATTGCAAACTGGTACAACCACTCTGGAAATCAATCTGACAGTCCCTCAGAAAACTGGAAATAGTTCTATCTGAAGACCCAGCTATACTGCTCATGAGCATATATTCCCAAAGAATGTCTCACCATATCACAAGGACACTGCTCTACTTTTTCATAGAAGTTTTATTCTTAATTTCCAGAACCTGTAATCTAACCAGGTGTCCCTCAAGTGAAGAATGGATACAGAAGATGTGGTTTATTTACAAAATGGAATATATTTAGCTATTAAAAATGAGAATATCTTGAATTTTTTTCTTATTTTTTTTACTGGTTGTTTTATTTACATTTCAGATTCCATCCCCTTTCCCCATTTTTCCCTCCCTAGAAAACCCCATGCCCCCTTTTCCTTTTATACAATTTTTTTAAATGTTAATCAAAGGCTTTATAAGTATGATAATGCTCAATCAGAAGTGTAACCGAATACCCAACCTAGATATATAAACTATCTTTGACTGGTGGAGACACGTGAACTTCTGCCTCCATGCCCCACCTCTTTCTCTCTCTCATCACCTTGCTTCTCCTCTCCTTACTCCATCTTTTCCTCTTGGTACTCCTTCCCCCTTAGCTCCTCCTACATATCACCCTTCCTGTTAAAACTTTTCTCTCAAAATACACTTAGAGCATAATTATTCCTGTTTGTACCAGTGAGGTACAAGATAGTCTTAATACCCAGTCCATCATTTTGTTGACTAACCAGAACCTCTGTTGTCTCTCCTAACTAGAACACTTAGTTTTGAACCTGGCTTTTTTCTTGACTTTAGAACGAATGTCAGCTGAACACCATCCACTCAGATCTTTTCTCTCAAAGTAAATAGCCAGGATTGGCTATGAGTCTATAAGTTTTCAACCCCGTCAGAAATCCAGAATGACTGAGTTAACTGAAATTATGGGAAGCACTAAGCGTAGTTTCTAAAACTTAGCCAATTTATAGAGACCGCAGAACACCTGGACAGCCCCTATACTACCGAACGTTGGAGAATCAAATCTTCAGCCTTCTGGCCCAGAATCATCTGAGAGACCTTAGTGATGGAGAATTATTAAGGGCTGATTACTCTGTCTAGGCATATATAATCAGTCGACTATTCTGCAAGTGTGCCCTTTTCTGGACAGTAATTTGTCTGTAGATGGAAAGAGGCAATTCTTGCCTAGTGGCTGTCTCCGCACAACTGGAATAACTCCAAGGATGCTCAATTTCTTCTTAGAATCCAAGACAGGAAGCTGTCAGGAGCAGACAGGTCTCTAATCAAAATGAACATTAATATAGAAATATTTGTAATGTCAATTCTATGGATTTCTGACGTTTTGAAATCCAACTATCCATGTAAGGTAACCTGGACTGCTGTCTGTTATCTTCTCTCAGCTATTTCTAAATGAAATATAGAAAACACCCTAACAATAAACTCAAAGTCATGAATTTGCTATAGTCCCTTAACTCACAGGCTAACTGTCCCAAATCAGTTAAAAAGGTTAAAGAAGGACTGGGTCTAAGCCTTGTATTTCTAAATGTGTTATACAGGCACAATGCCCATGAGAGTATCAATATTCATTTCAGTTTCATCCCAATAGGAAGCTTATACCAATGAAAACCTTAAATTTGAAATCCAAGTGAATTTTGTACCATTTAAGAAATTATAACTCCATCTTGATACTAAATTATACAGATTTCTACCAATAGGTTATGGCTATGCCATAAATCCTAGCTAATCCTCCCTGTTCCAACAAAATCACTACTTTTCCCCAGAGAGACAGCCCCATATTAACAACCTTAGTCCCCAAGCCCAGGGAATAGGGGCGCTGACTCTTCTTTAACTCCTTCAAGCTGATTACGGGTGTTGAGATATTAGAAGAGGGGTGGGGGGAAGAGTAAATTGATAAGCTTCTGACTCTGTGTCTTCACTGCATCCAGATGGAATTCTAGGACACCGGAGGTTTGAGCAGGTCCGCTCAGTTTGCTTAATGAGTAGATACACCGAGGCTGTGTATTCTGCAATATACAATTCTCAGAACAAGTTTTAGTATCAAGAAAATTTTTTCCCCCTAGGGGGCTGACATTTTTTTTAAAGATGTTAGTTCTAACTACTTTTCTTCTTTTACCCCCCCTTTTTAAAATTGGATATAATATTTTCATTTCAAATTTTATCCTCTTATCCCATTTTCCCCACCACCCGGGAACCCCTTATCCCATCCCCCTTCCTTGTGCTTCTATGGGGGTGTGATTTTCCAGTTTCTATGATGCTGTTTCATTACCATAAACTGCCTCCTAAATTTCTAAATCCTTCCATTTGTGTTATTAAATCTCCTATTTTTTCTTTCTTTTTTTCCTTTCCCCCCTTTTTTCATCTTTTTTTAAAAAAATAGGGTATTATATTTACGTTTATGATTTTATCCCCATACCCTACTTCCTCCCACCACCCAGAAACCTCCTACCCCACCCCCCCTCATGCTTCTATGAGGCTGTGCCTGCACCTACCCCCACCCCCACTACCCCCTCCCCACCCTCACATTCCCACCCCACTGTGTTTGTTTTTCATGGGACCAAGAATCTCCTCTCCCATCTATGCCCGACAAGGCCATCCTCCCCTACATATACCGCTGGAGTCATAGGTCCCTCCCTATGTGCTCCCAGGCTGGTGGTTTAGACCCTAGGGAGCTCTGGTTGTTTGGTGTTGTTGTTCTCCTCCTGAGGTCACAAACCCTTTCTGCTCCTTCAGTCTTCTCTCCAAGTTCTCCATTGAGAAACCCTTGATCATATCAGTGGTTAGCTGTGAGCATCGTCTTCTGAATGTGTCAGTCTTTGGCAGACCTCTAAGGAGACAGCTATATCATGCTCTTGTCAGCATGCACTTCCAGCCATCCACATCAGTGTCTAGCTTAGGTGACTGTACATGGGATGGATACCCAGGTGGAATGGTCTCCAGATGGTCCCTCCTTCATGCATCTATGACTCCTGATCTTTTTCCTAGGTTTTCTATCTCCAAGGTAGTTTCCCTTTGAGATTTCTTTATTGTTTCTACTTCAATTTTTAGATCCTGGACAGTTTTGTGTAATTCCTTCACCTGTTTGGTTCTGTTTTCTTGCATTTCTTTAAGGGCTTCTACCTGTTTACCTGCGTTCTTCTCAAATTCTTTGAGAGTGTTGTTTATGTCCTTTTTAAAGTCCTCCATCATCATCATGAGAAGTGATTTTAATTCTGAGTCCTGCTTTTCTGGTGTGATGTGGTGTTCAGGACTTGCTATGGTGGGGGAGCTGGGTTCTGGTGATGCGAAGTAACGTTGGTTTCTGTTGTTTACATTCTTATGCTTGCCTTTCGCCATTTGGTTAGCTGCAGTGCTATTCGAACACACTGGTTCTGACTGGAGTCTGCCTTTCCGGTTATCTTGGTTGTGTCAGAACTCCTCGGGGTTCGGATGACTCTATGATCCTGAGCTCCAGCTGCTCTGGGTACAGTGGCTCCTCTAGGATATTTCAAGATATGGTGTCTCCATGGTAGTAGACCAGCTAGGTGTTTGCTGCTCTGAATGTAGTTGTTCCTCTATGATGCTTCAGGATATGGTGTCCCCTGCTCTGCAGCTCTGTGGGCCGTGTCCTCTCCAGGATGCCTGCAGCTCTGCGATCCTTGAACTCTCTTGGGTACCTCTGCAGCTCTGCAGTCTCTGACCTCCCTAGGATGCCTCTGGACTCAGTTTCCAGAGGGGAGCAGATCGGCTGGGAGACTGCTCCAGCCACCTTCTGCTCCAGGGGCAGAAGGGGAGTGGCTCTCTGCAGGGGCAGGGTCTGGATGCCAGGTGCCCTCTGGGGGGGGGGGGCTACTGCTAGTTGTGCTTCTAGGGCTTAGGGCGGTGTGCGGGGGTCTCCTACCTGCTGCTCTGCAGTCTCTGACCTCCCTAAGATGCCTCTAGACTCAGTTTCCAGAGGGAAGCAGATCGGCTGGGAGACTGCTCCAGCCACCGGTATCCGGACTAGGGGCAGAAGGGGAGTGACTTCCCACAGGGGCAGGGTCTGGATGCCAGGTGCCCTGGGGGGGGGCTCCCTACTGCTAGTTGTGCTTCTAGGGCTTAGGGTGGTGTGCCAGGTTTCCTACCTGCCGCTCTGCAGTTCTGACCTCCCTAAGATGTACAAAATACACATGATACAACTCACAGATCATCTGAAGTTTAAGAAGAAGGCCAAGTGACGATGCTTCAATCCCACTTAGAAGGGGGAACAAAATAATCATGGGAGGCAGAGGGAGGGATGGACCTGGATTGTTGAGAGGAGGGGAAAGGTGGCAGGACAGGTATGGGGGCAGACAGAAGAAAAACTCAGAGGGTCAGAAGAACGATTAGAAATATGCAGCTTGTAGGGGTGGGGATGCAGGGGGCACCTCTAGAAAGTCCCAGAGGCCTGAGAGATAAGTGGCTCCTAAGATTCACTGGGGATGATCATGGCCAAAATGTCCAATGGTGGAGTGATAGAGCCTGAAGAGACCACATCCAGTAGATAGGCAGGGCCTCCAGTAGAGGGATGGGGTCACCAACCCACCTTCAAAAATTTTGACCTAGGATTTTTCCTGTCTAAAATAAACGCAGTAACAAAAATGGAGCGAGGACTGAAGGAAAGGCCATCCAGTGACCATCCCATGGTTAGGTGCTAAACCCTGACACTATTACTGATGTCATGTTGTGCTTGCAGACAGAAGCCTAGCATGGTGGTGTTCTGGGAGGCTCTATCAGCAACTAGTGATACAGATGCAGGTACTACAGCCAACCATTGGACTGAAATTGGGGACTCCTATGGAAGGGTTAGGGGAAATATTTAAGAAGCTGAAGGGGACGGCAATCCCATAGGAAGACCAACAGTGTCAAATACCTGGACCCCTGGGAGCTCCCAGAGACTAAGAAGACTGCTGTTCCATTTCCCCTGGCATATATGTAACAAAGAACTGCCTTGTCTGGTCTCAGTGGCAGAGTATGCATCCTGTATAGACTTGATACCAGGACGGAGGGTAGGTTGGGGTTGTGTAGGTGGGGGTGCACCTTCTCAGAGACAAAGGGGAGGAAGAATGGGGTGAAGAACTCTGGCAGGGGGAACCAAGCGGGGGGGGGGGGGCAACATTTAAAATGTAAATAAATAAAATAATTAATTAAAAAAGAAATTAAGTTCTGTTATATCTATCCAACAGATATACCAGTCTTACCCAGATATGAGAAAGGAAACATTTTCAGAAGCCAGAACTTAGTGGAATGGGGTAATAATTACCCGTACATGAGCCTGGGAAGTGATTCTAAATCTGGGAGAGGATTCTGCTCCTGTAGTGGGGAAATCAAGCACTCTGGTGGTATATATACTACTTGTGCAGGATTTAAAGTCTTCAAGTGGAATTGCCCTGGTTGTTTAGCTCCTTATCACAAATGAGCAGTGTTCAGGAGGTGATCCTCCATGTTGCAAATGTAGGAGCTGGGGAAGATGTGGTCTTTGGGCAGAGACAAGTGTCCTTATTCTGTCACACTTGGGGAATGTGAAGTAATGTAGCTCCTCTGGGATTTGTTTTGTTCTTCTGGTCAGCTACTGTTCTGGATCCAGAAGGCAAGTTCCTTTTCTTATTATCCCCAAATCAAATGACATTAGCTTGAGAAATGCTGTTGTCTGAACAACAGACAGCCCTTTATTTAGACTAAAACGATCAGCCTTGGGGCCACTTTAACATTTTGTTTTGTTTTGGTTTTGGAGACGATGTTTCTCTGTGTAACAGAGCTCTGGTTGTCCTGGACTCACTTTATATGCCAGGCTGGTCTCAAAGTCACAGAGATCCACCTGCCTCTGCCTCCAGACTGCTGGGATTAAAGGAATGAGCCGCTATGCTTGGGCCCTGCCACTTACATCTTAATGAAGTCAGTACCACTCCCTGGCAACCTCAGTGGAACATAGACACCAAAGACATTCTTCTTTCTCCTTACCCAAAGAAAGTACCAGAGGTAGAGCACTTTCAGCACCTATTTGCCAAATTCTGTTTTTTGTGCTAGACTTTCCTCAATATAAGTGTCTTATTCTGGCTACAAGAATAATGCACACCAACTTCTTTAAGATTCTCTGCTCGTTATGAGTTAATTATTTTTACCATTGAAAACAAAGTTCTACATCAAGGGTTTCCCCTTCCTAGCCAATTAGGCCTTAGATGCTGGGTAGATGGTCTGAGGACACAGATCAATTCACGTTTAGGTGTTCTGGTCACTGGGGCCACACTTGATCATAACTTTCAACTCCACTCCTTTTTTGGATGTTTCAGAGACTTCAACTGCCTTCTCCAGAGGGAATCCAGAGGGTAACTAAGGGTTTTACATAAAACTTGTTGATGCAAGTATGGAAATCACCATCAGTCACGTGCTGCAGTATATAAACAATTCCTTGATATCTATCTCCCACACATTCATTACCAGGGACAAGTTCTCAGCCTTAGTTGGAGCTGCCATGTCACTTTCTTGCTTCAAGATGCTGGCTGGACCCGTGGTTTTCTTATTTATTTAACTTAATTAAATCTTTATTATAATATTACATAATTCACCCTTCCATTTCCTCCCTCCAGCCCCTTCCATGTCCCCCAATTTCAAATTGATAGTTTCTTTCTCTTTGATAGTTGCTACATATACACATGTGTGTACACATATTTATATATAGATATACAAACAGTCGGATTGAAAGAAATAATTATTTTAATACCAAAAAAGATAGAAAAAGTGTTCTAGTTATTACAGTTTTCTCTAATATATTCTTTGAAAGTTTCATATATGTATACAAATTATACTGATTGTATATCCACCCCTCACTTCCATACTTCTACTTGGACCCCATCCCCTAACCTTTCATCACAGTTTGCTCCCCATTTCCTGCTAAGTTAATATAATTTATAACTAACTTACTGGAGTCCAATTAGTGCATGGGTGTAGGGTCATCCACTGGGCATTGAACAACCTTGTAGAGGCCATTCTTCTAAAGAAAAGTGATTTATTCTGTCTCTTGTTCAGCAGCCATCAACTGCCAACAGTGTACACACACACACACACACACACACACACACACACACACACACACTGGGATTTTAACTGCCATGGTTTTGTATAGGTAACCTCAGCTGCTATATGTTCATGCATACAATAGCTATTCATGTTCACAAGACAGCAGTTCACACTACTTCTCCCCATCCTCTGGCTTTTATATTCTTTCTACCCTGTTTCATGATATTCACTAAGCCTTGGTAGAGAAAGTGATAAAGAGTTAAGCAGTTATAATTGTTCGTTGTCCACATTTTGATCAGTTATGAATGAGCCTACTGTAAAAAGAAGGTGCTCTAAGAAAAGTGAGTCCAAGCAAAGTTTCTGAAGTGAATTACTTCATGGTTTTGTTGAGTTGAAAGGTGATGCTCTCAGATCCATTGACCTCTAAGAGGTTTCATGTGGTGCTGTGGAGGTGGACGGGGTGGAAGACAGTTGCTCATCCTCAGTGTTTGTGGAGTTCTGTATGGGGGAGATTCTTTTCTGGTAGTCCCTCAGATTCTCACACTCCAGTGTGGCCTCTTCTGTCACTTACATAGAAATACTTTAAATGAAGTAATCCAACCCCAAACCTCTAACTAAAATGATACCTTTCTACTTCTAGCTCTCTGTTTTTCTGACGTACTGTGTTCTATCCATTCCTGTTAGCAATCTAACCTTCCTGACCCAGATAGTCCACAGAAGTTTTCTTCTAGTTTGACCCAGAAAACAAGCAAGCTTGGGGAGACTGTTCATCAGCTCTGCAAAGTGGTATTTACTCTTCTACACTTGACATATGCTCAGAATTGTGACTATCAGGGAGGGCTTCAGTGGGACCCTCACATTCAGACTCATGTGGCAGATGGCCAAGGGTGACTATCTTAGTTTGGATTTCAATTGCTGTGAAGAGACAGTATGGCCAAGACAGTTCTTATACAAGAAAATAATTAGGGCTGGCCTAGAGTTTCAGAGATTCAGTTCATTATCGTCATGGTGTGAAGTATGGCAGCATACATGCAGACTTTGTTCTGGAGGAGCTAAGAGTTCTGCATCTTGATCTAAAGGCACCCAGGAGGAGAATGTCTTCTGCAGGCACCCAGGAGGAGAATGTCTTCTGCAAGCAGGAGGAGCCTCTCTTTCGTCCTGAGCAGAGCTTGAGCATAGAACTCCAACGCCTACCCCTACAGTGACACATGTCCTCCAACAAGGCCACACCCACTCTAACAAGGCCACACCTCCTAGTAGTGCCACTTCCCATGGGGCCAAGCCTATTCAAACCACCACAGCGACAATACTGGTATGAATCTGTCCTATGTACACACAGAGGTAGACAGCTCAGTGCTGACTATGGGGCTTGGATAATGAATTTGGATATCTTAGTACTCACCTGCAACAAGGAGATTGGAGCCACAGATGCCTCCATTTGCTAGAATCCCTGACTCTACCACATAGAGAGCAAATTCTCCTACAGATTTCTGAAGATCTCACATCCTGTACTCCCTGTTCTTGTGATCTATGAAATGAGTTCTCCATTCAGGAATGCTTTGTTTCTCTTTTTCTTCCCCTGAGCATGACTATCTGCAGTTTTCACACGTATTATGATGAAACATATGTAGATGCTCAGAGCAGAGAAACACACACACACACACACACACACACACACACACATACACACACACATTAGGGAACACCTAAACTGTGCAACAACAGCACAAACTTCTCACGTTCCAAACACATGCTTTATCCTGGACTGGAAATTAGTGATGGCTGAACTCATGAATGTCCCAGACACCATGACACAAATCAATACTCAACCTGAGTAGTGAAGTGCTTACAACAGGCTCCAAATGAGGAACTTCATTGATGAGATACTAGTCTTCAAACTGAAACCACCAGTGAGTGACATGCAGTTGTTAGGGAGAAAGCAAACCTTATTCCTGCAAGGAGAACACAGCCCCAGGAAAAACATAAAACAGTGAGGAAGGCAAGAATAGCTCTGAATATTGTTCTCAGAGAGATGGCAGAAGATCATGTTACTAAGAAACAAAGGGAAGGTCTATGCTAGGGGCTGTTCTTCAGGGGAGAGTGACACCCACTCGCAGAACCACGAGAACAGCTGCTTCCTTCCCCATCTTTCTGTGTTCTCCTCTATGCCCATCTCCAGAATAAAGCTCCATGTGAGCGACACAGTTGAATGCTTGGTAGGCCTGCTACTCTGCACCCACCCTACAACATCAGTCTGCATCATCCCAGAAGAATTTTTATGGCTACAAGATGATTGATCCTTTAAGGAACCCCCCAGGGCTGTGGGTGGATGAGCTGAAAGAGTGAATTCTCTATGGAGGAGAGCTTTTTAAGAGAGAAGGATCAGTCTTTAGCTGCCCTCAACTGGAAGGGGCTAGCAAAGGAAGGTAACAAACCTATTTGCTGCCGCACTCTTAATAAGTAAGGTTAAGCTAGATGGCCATATCTGTAAGAATTTCTGGAGCCCATCCAAGTCACAGCCCTGAGGAAATGAGAGGCAGTCACCCAGGGAGGGCTATTTCCCTTCCTGTGTGTATTCTGAAGGTTCCTCTGTGTAATCACGTGATTGTAGAAATCCCACCTCTCCAAACATCCAATACTTTGTGATATTTGTCTATCTGGGCAGACACTGTGGTATCTCCCATAAGTACAATTGCAGTCACTGAGAGAAGGTGCCATGACCTTTTTCTTCACAGCCGTGCTCTATCTGGGTAAGATTTGAAGAGGAGATGGGTAATAATGGTTATATAGCCAGGTTCTAGCTAATCAGGAAACTCCAGGGTGCTTAAGAGATTTCAGTGAAGGGAAGGAGCGCTTAGGTAGGTGTTAGGGGCAAACTTTTCATAGAGGATTCTCTTCTAGGGCTGAATATGGGCCAAGAGACCTCGGTGTTGGAAAGTGAGTACATGTCTAGCTGTTCCAGATCACTCCTCACTGGGGAACTGGAACCACCCCTGCTCAATGGGACTTGAGAGCTTCAGGTGATACCAGGGAAGGGGTGCTAGAGCTGAAGGTTGAGGGCTGAGGAGGGATGTCCTCTGACTGTGTCCCTCGTTTCTTTGCAGAGAATTCCCACAAGCCAACCCTCAGTGTTCAACCAGGATCAGTGGTTGCCAAAGGGAAGCAGGTGACCATCTCATGTGAGGTGACCACAGGGGCCCGGGAATTCCGTCTTTATAAAGAGGGAGGTCCACATCCTTGGCGCACACAGAACACTCCGAAGGCCACAAACAAAGCTCAGTTCTTGATCCCATCAATTGAACAACGATATGGAGGGATATATCGTTGTTACTATAAGACCTCCACTGGGTGGTCAGAGCACAGTGACCCTCTAGAGGTTGCAGTGACAGGTGAGAGAACACCCAGCCCCAATCTCTGTCCTCAGGAAAGGGGTCTACTTACAAGTCCTCTCTCACAGATCAACAATGGAAGGCAATGTAGCTGAATAAGCCCACTATACATGCTACAACTTTTTCTTCTAGGACTCTATAGTAAACCCAGCCTGTCCACCCAGTCCAACACCGTGATAATCTCAGGGGAGACTGTGACCGTTCGGTGTGTCTCACAGCTGGGATTTAACAGATTTGTTTTGACTACGGAAGGAGAACAGAAGCCGTTCTTGATCCAGGACTCAGAGTTTATAAACTCTACTGGGCAATTCCAGGGCCTGTTTCCTGTGGGCCCTGTGACCCCCAGCCAGAGGTGGAAATTCAGATGTTATGGCTATCATATCAACAGCCCCCAGGTGTGGTCAGAACCCAGCGATCTCTTGGAAATACGTGTGTCAGGTGAGGAGGCTTCACCATTGACTCAATCAGTGGTTGACAACATAAGTTTACTGCCAAGAACTCTGCTTTTCCTAAGGAAGTTGCAGGAAGTAAGAGGATGAGGGAAACTGAGCCAGAGCCCCAGATTGGGAGGAGAAGTGGCACTTGCAGGTAGAATATGAGGGGACAGATGTTTGATAGGTGGCAGCTTTTCAGTCCCCCAGGCCATTTTCTCTCTAGGGCTGCCTAAAAAGCCCTCACTCTGACTTGGCAAGATTCTCAATCTTTCCCCTGGAGAGAACCTGACAATTGTTTATATGTAAGTTTGAAAGGTTTTCACTGTACAAAGGATAGGGAAGTGACTTCATCCACAGCCCTGGCCTATTATTTAACAAGCAGGGCTCTTAAGGTCAACTTCCCTTTGGACTCTGCAAGCACCCCTACAGGGGCTGGTTCAGATGCTATGGCGTACACAATATTTCTCTTCAAGTGGTCAGTACCTAATGACTCTGTGAAAACCCTGATTATAGTTGAGAAGTCTAGTGGGTCCATTCAGAGACTCAAAACTGCACAGGACGATCCATGGGAGAAGAGTTGGTGGCCAGGATGAAGAATGATGTCTGGAGCAACAGACAGGAAGTGGGGTAGGAACAGAGTCAGTGAAAGCAGCAAGAGATTCACATCCTCACAGTCAGGTTCAGAAATAGTCAGCACTTCCCCTATCTCTCTTCCTCTAGGAAAGCTCGCCATCTCACTGAAGCAAGGTCCCATGGTATCCTATGGAGAGTAAGCAACCCAGCAGTGTCAATCACTGAGAATGATAGACACTTTTTTCCTCTGATCAAGGGGAGGGTAGCTCCTTCCTTTCTGTGTCTAAGACCAATGTCTCTTAGATTAGCAGTATCAGGCAGAATTCTCAAGGAATGCTGTGGTGTCCCTTCTTGGGGACACCTAAAGATGTAGCTGTTGAAACTCATAACCCTACTGGTTGGTCCTCCTGTGGAACTCAAGGTCTTAGATAAGAGGACCCCCACCTGTTCTGTCTGTGCTTAAAAGTTCAGTCATTGCTCCGTCCCCAGGAGAACTCTTGCCTCTAATTATAAGTTTTAGTGAAATCCAGGAAAAGTTCATTATAAAGTGACTCTGATGTAAAGATCAGAATGGGTCTGAAGCATCCAGCAAGGAGACCAGTAGGAGACGCCTTCAGAAGGGAGAGGGCTCATCCAGATCTGCATGAAGTTACGTGATGAGAGTATTGTACCTGAACAGGAAGGAACATATGAAGTAGGGCCAGAGTTGTCGCTCAGTCGGTAGAATCATTGTCTAGCATGCAGGAGGCTCTGGCACTAAATCTACTGTGAACCGTGACTGGTACTTGTAACTGCAGCACTCAGAAAGTGGAAGCAGGAGGATCAGAAATTCAAAGTCATCCTGGGTAACAGTGAGTTGAACGCCAGTCTGGGATATGTAAGACGCTATTCCAAAGAAAGAAGGAGGAAAGAAGACAGACAGGAAGAAAGGAAAGAAATAAGAAAATGAATGGCAGACAGAAAGACAGAAAAAAAGAAATGAGGAAGAGATCGAGGGAGTGAGAGAGAAACAAAGTAAGAAATTAAATTAAGAAATTTGGACTTGCCAGGCATGGTAGTGCACACCTTTAATCCCAAGACTCAAGAGACAGAGGCAGACAGATCTCTGTGAATTCAAGGACAGCCTCGTCTACCTAGCAAGTTTCAGAACAGCCAAGGCTACAAAAGATTTTTGTCTCAAACAAACAAATGAAAAACTAAGAAGCTTGGACTATTTTATAATTTTTTTGTATGAATAGTCACAGTAAAATCAGCATAAATAAAATTTCCGGCTCATTTCTTTTTAATTTCTTTTACATTTATTTTAATTTAAAAATAATTTTGCAGGGTGGTGGTGGCGCACGCCTTTAATCCCAGCACTTGGGAGGCAGAGGCAGGCGGATTTCTGAGTTCGAGGCCAGCCTGGTCTACAGAGTGAGTTCCAGGACAGCCAGGACTACACAGAGAAACCCTGTCTCAAAAAAAAAAAAACCTAAAAAAAATAATTTCACACCTAAGAACTGTATTTGCATTATTTATACCCCTTCCTCTCTTCCTCCAGTTCCTTCTATTTATCCTTTGCTTTCTCTCAAATTCATGACCTTTTCAGTAATCTTGCTATATGAATGTATATATAAATACAGCCTCCTGTATATATGTACAATGTGACATTTAGTTTTGCTCAAAAGTCTAAGTATTAAGGGCTCACTACTTGGGATTAGATAATGTATTAGGGTCTTGTCCCTGGAAAAGATGGGATTTTCCTCTCACAGCAGCCGTCAGTTGTTTGTAGCTTCCTTAGCTAAGGGTGGGATCTTAAAGTCACCTACCCACATTGGCATGTCAATTGGTATCATCATGATGGTCTTGTTTAGACAAATACATATGCATATATACAAATATAAAAATTCATGGGTAAGACTCCTTGACATAGAAGATACTATCTTACATCAGATGTTCTGGTCCTCTGGTTTTTATATTTCTGAACACTCTCATGAAGTATTTCCTGAGCTGTAGCTGTAGGGGTTGTATTCTAACTGTATCAGTTAGCGATGGGTACCTCATGCTTAGTTGCTCTCTGTGTTTTGACCAGTTGTAGATTTCTGTGATGGTCTCCATGTCCTGTGTAAGGGCGGGGGGAAAGAAAGTGAGAAGAGGGGAGGAAGGAGGGAGGGGAAAGAAAGGGAAGAGAGGGGAGGAAGGAGGGAGGGGAAGGGAGGGGGAAGGAGGGAGGGGACAAGAGGAGGGAGGGAGGGAGGGGGAAAGAGAGAGAAGGGGAAAGGGAAGGAGAGAGAGAGAGAGAGAGAGAGAGAGAGAGAGAGAGAGAGAGAAGAGAAGAGAAGAGAAGAGAAGAGAAGAGAAGAGAAGAGAAGAGAAGAGAAGAGAGGAACTTTTGAGGGAGGTTCTAACTATGTAGACCTGGTTGACCTGAAACCCACTATGTAGATCAGGCTGGCCTCCACCTCACAGAAATCTGTCTGCCTCTGCCTCTGCCTCCAAAGTTCTGGGATTAAAGGCACAGGCCACTACACCTGTCTTGGCTTATCTTTAAATGTCATTTCTGTTATAACAATGGTGTAGGGGAAGGAGGAAGGAAGAAAATAAAAATATAGGACCTAGGAGAAACACTTGGGTTTCTAGTATTTCACACAATCTACGTTTTTCTTTTGGTTCTTAGAAACAGATCAGTTCCTCAGACCATCACAAAACATATCAGATCCCAAGACAGGTAAGTAAAGAGAATTCTTAGCCATAGGACTCAATATAGAAGATTAAGTACTGACCAGGGGAAGCAAACTCATGGGCTGATTTCATCTACCCTGACCTCTGTGACATCTTTTTCTGTAACCTCTAGTCTCACAGCCCCAGGATTACACAGTGGAGAATCTCATCAGGATGGGGGTGTCAATCTTGGTCCTTGTGCTTCTTGGAATTCTGCTGTTTGAAGCTCAGCACAGTCAAAGACAGACCCAACATACAGCTGGGAGAGAAAGCAGTACTTCTTTCATGGTGGCAGAATCCTGGGAATAAGTCCAAGGATCTCAGGTGATTATGTAAGAAAAATCTGGGGCCATAGTTAGTGGGGAAGCATTTTCAGAGATCATTCAGGGAGGAATGTGATTTGAGTGTAGGGAAACACCTGGGTACTGTGGTGGAAAGGTCTGTAGCCAATCATCTTGTTTTCTTTTCACCTTGATTATACTTTAGCTGATGATCGCTTCTCTTCTCCTGCCTCCAGTAATGGGGAAGGCATAATCCTGTCTCATCAGTCAGGTTTGGGTCCTAATCTTGTGTATCTTCTGCCTTCCCCCTTTTCCTTTATTATATGCTATCATATTCCAACTTGCATTATGAGCCTTCATCTTCTCTACTGAAAACAAAGAAGCTGGCTGAGATAGCTAAAATAATGTTCTAGAATCAGATTCCAAAATGCAAAACAAGATTCTAATGTAAACAATGTCCCAGCATTGTCTCTTGAACCCTCATCTTTTACTACATGTTTTTAATGTAGTTTTCTTGAAATAGAAGACTTACAATGAACATACTTGCAGTTGAAGGACCTTTGTGTTGGGGGAGCTATTGACATAGCTTTGAAGACATCATTTTTTAAAAATAATAATTAAAGAAGAGGTCATGAATTCTGGAGGGAGTTTGAGGAGGCATGGGAGGAATTGGAGAATAAAGGAGAGGTAGACATGATGTAAATACAGTACTCATATAATAAATTCAGAAACAAATTAAATAACCTTTGCCACTCACCCTGGTGTGCATGACTTTCCTACAGTACATAACTACAGTACATAAGCACATCACAAGAAACTCCATGACCCCTGTGAAATGTCATTTAAATGTAGAGTTTAGAATTGAGATACAAAACCAATATAATTTTTAAAAAGATTTATTTTAAATAACCTTAGATGTCAAATACACTGGGAGAGGGCATCAGAGCCCATTACAGATGGTTGTGAGCCATCATGTGGTTGCTGGGCATTGAACTCAGAACCTCTGAAAGAGCATTCAGTGCTCTTAACCTCTGAGCCATCTCTCCAGACAAGATAGTAAATTTTTCGTAGATTTACTTATTTATATTATGTGTGTGAGGACACTGTTTCTGTCTTAGGACACACCAGAAGAGGGCATCAGATCAGATGTTTGTGAGCCATAATGTGGTTACTGGGAATTGAACTCAAAACCTCTGGAAGAGCAGTCAGTACTCTGTTTTTTCCTTTTATTTTCTTTTTTTTATTGGATATTATATTTACATTTCAGATTTTATCCCCTTGCCCCATCCCCCTACCACCCAAGAACTCCTTATCCCATCCCCCCTTCTCTTGCTTCTATGAGGGTGTGCTCCCACCACCCCCACTCCCACCTCCCCACCCTCGAATTCCCCTTCCCCCCCCACTCAGTGTTCAGCCTTCATATGACCAAAGATCTCTCCTACCTATGCTTGACAGGGCCATCCTCTCCTAATATACAGCTGGAGTCATGGGTCCCTCCCTATGTACTCCCAGCCTGGTGGTTTAGACCCTGGAGAGCTCTGGTTGGTTGGTATTGTTGCTCTCCTCATGGGGCCACCAAACCTTTCAGCTCCTTCAGCCTTCTCTCTAACTTCTCCATTGGGAAACCCTTGATCAGATCAATGGTTAGCTGTGAGCATCTGCTTCTGGGTAAATCAGCCTCTGGAAGACCTCTAAGGAAGCAGCCATATCAGGCCCCTCTCAACATGCACTTCCTGACATCCATATCAGCATCTATCTTTGGTGACTGCACATGGGATAGATAACCAGGTGGAATGGTCTCCAGATGGCCCCTTTTTCAGTTTGTCTCCATATTTGTCTCTCTTGGGTATTTTGTTACTCCTTCTAAGTAGGACCTAGGCATCCACACTTGTTCTCCATTCTTCATGAGCTTCATGTGGTCTGTTACTTGAATCTTGGCTATTTCAAGCTTTTGGGCTAATATCCAAATATCAGTGAGTAAATACCATGTGTGTTCTTTTGTGACTGGGTTACCTCACTCAGGATGATATTTTCTAGTTCCCTCCATTTACCTAAGAATTTCTCGAATTCATTAGTTTTAATAGCTGAGTAATACTCCATTGTGTAAATGTACCACATTTTTTTTTTTGTATTCATTCCTCTGTTGAAGGACATCTGGGTTCTTTCCAGCTTCTGGCTATTATAAACAAGGCTGCTATGAAAATAGTGGAGCGTATGTCCTTGTTATATGTTGGAGCATCTTCTGGGTATATGCCCAGGAGTGGTATAGCTGGGTCCTCAGGTAGTGCTATGTCCAATTTTCTGAGGAACCACTAGACTGATTTCCAGAGTGGTTGTAGCAGCTTGCAATTCCACCAACAATGGAGGAGTGTTCCTCTTTCTCCACATCCTCGACAGCATCTACTATCACCTGAGTTCTTAATCTTAGCCATTCTGACTGGTGTGAGGTAGTATCTCAGGGTTGTTTTGATTTGCATTTCCCTGATGACTAAGGATATTGAGCATTTCTTAAGGTGCTTCTCAGCAACTCGAGTTTCCTCAGTTGAGAATTCTTTGTTTAGCTCTGTACCTCATTTTATAATAGAGTTATTTGGTTGTCTCCTACCTATTCAATATAGTACTGGAAGTCCTAGCTAGAGCAATTAGACAACAAAAGGAAGTCAAAGGGATACAAATAAGAAAGGAAGAAGTCAAAATTTCTCTATTTGCAGATGATGTGATAGTGTACTTAAGTGACCCTAAAACTTCCACCAGTGAACTCTTAAACCTGATAAACAACTTCAGCAAAGTGGCTGGATATAAAATCAACTCAAACAAATCAGTAGCCTTCCTCTATTCAAAGGATAAACAGGCTGAGAAAGAAATTAGGGAAATGACACCCTTCACAATAGTCACAAATAATATAAAGTATTATTTGGAGTGAATCTAACCAAGCAAGTGAAAGATCTGTATGACAAGAACTTCGAGTCTCTGAAGAAAGAAATAGAAGAAGATCTCAGAAGATGGAAAGATCTCCCATGTTCCTGGATTGGCAGAATTAACTTAGTAAAAATGGCCATCTTGCCAAAAGCAATCTACAGATTCAACGCAATCCCCATCAAAATTCCAACTCAATTCTTCATAGAGATAGAAAGAGCAATTTGCAAATTCATTTGGAATAACAAAAAACCCAGGATAGAGAGAACTATTCTCAACAATAAAAGAACTTCTGAGGGAATCACTATTCCTGACCTCAAACTGTACTACAGAGCAGTAGTGATAAAAACTGCATGGTGTTGGTACAGAGGCAGGCAGGAAGATCAGTGGAATAGAATTGAAGACCCAGAAATGAAGCTACACACAATGGTCACTTGATCTTTGACAAAGGAGCTAAAACCATCCAGTTGGAAAAAGGGCAGCATTTTCAACAAATGGTGCTGGATCAACTGGAGGTCAGCATGTAAAAGAATGCAAATTAATCCATTCTTATCCCCTTGTTCAAAGCTCAAGTCCAAATGAATAAAGGACCTTCACATAAAACCAGATACACTGAAACTAATAGAAGAGAAGGTGGAGAAGACCCTCAAATACCTAGGCACAGGGGAAAAGTTCCTGAACAGAACACAAATGGCTTATGGTCTAAGATCAAGAATTGACATATGGGACCTCATAAAATCGCAAAGCTTCTGTAAGGCAAAGGACACTGTCAATAAGATAAATGGCAACCAATAGATTGGGAAAAGATCATTACCAATCCTACATCTGGTAGAAGGCTAATACCCAATATATACAAAGAACTCAAGAAAGCAGTCATTACTCTTAACTGCTAAGCCATCTCTCCAGTCTGAAACTGATATATTTTTTAAATTTAAAATCTCAATGTTTACCACATGCATGTATAGAAGCAGCTGGTATGTAAATTAATAAAAAATCTTGAACCACTTTGATGTAAATTTTGATCAGTCCAATGAAGACATTCTTGAAAAATGATTAATTTTTTTGTGTTATCTGCAATGCCACTTACAATTCTTTCTAATATGAGGGCCTTAACTTACTTCCTGGCCTTACTGCAATAATTAGGGCTTTAAATAGGAACCTGAATATTCTACATAAGGAAGAGATATTCCTGTCTTCTTTCTGATTTAAAATTTGACTTATGAGATGTCTAGGTTTTCATTGTTATATAGAATGTTAAATTCAGTTTAGTATATTATCTTATTTAGATGGAAAATTTATCTGTTCCTAGTTCTCTGTGATTCCTAATTACAAATGTGAATGTGAAAGCTATTTCTTTATCTACATGAATGCCTTCATCATTCATGTTTTCAGTTTTATTCCTTGTTAATGTAATGGATAGTATCAATTACATTATGAGTGACTCAGACTTACAAGGTCGTGTAAATGCCTTTTTCATGGTGTACACATTAGAGCAAGTTGATAACTCATGTATGCACCACTAACAATAAAATATATTATCACACATGGGAATCTCAACATGTGTAAGGTGCATGCTGACTGCTGTAATATCTTGTATTAGTTAACACTTTATTTCTGTGATAAGGCAACAGGACCAAAACCATTGAGGGGGAGGAAAAAGTTATTTAACCTTACAGATTCCAGGTCACTGTCCACCCTGAAAAAAAGGCAGGAACTAAAGCAGGACAGAACTGGAGGCTGGAACTGAAGCAAAACTCCTGGAGGAATAATAATCTCTGGGTACATTTTTTTCCTCATGTAGACCTGCCTGACAGCCATCAATAACAATCAGATCGCAGATTAACACTCTTTTGTCTGTAAATAGTGATACTTTGACTTATTTTTCACCAGGTTGTATTCCCTTGATCTCCTTTTCTTGTCTTATTGCTTTAGCTAGAGCTTTGAGCACTATACTGAATAGATGTGGGGAGAGTGGGCATCCTTGTCTT
>JANHMN010000003.1:18082692-18103049 GCA_030674055.1 Rhabdomys pumilio
AAAATGATTGTTTTTTCCTGTAATTTTAGTTGTTAGGGGTGTAATTATGTTTGTATAGCTAACTTCTTTTGGGTTTGTTGGAAGATTACTTTCTTGCTTTTTCTAGGTAGTATTGTCTCTCCTTGTGTTGAAGTTTTCCATCTATTTCCTTTGAAGTGCTGGATTTGTGGGAAGATATTGTGTAAATTTGGATTTGTCATGGAATATCTTGGTTTCTCCATCTATAGTGATTGAGAGTTTTGCTGGGTATAGTAGTCTGGCCTGGCATTTGTGTTCTCTTAGGGTCTGTATGATATCAGTCCAGAATCTTCTGGCTTTTATAGTCTCTGGTGAGAAGTCTGATGTAATTCTTATAGGTCTGCCTTTATATGTTAGTTGACCTTTTCCCCTTTCTGCTTTTAGTATTTTTTCTTTGTTTTGTGCATTTGATGTTTTGATTATTATGTGACAGGAGAAATTTCTTTTCTGGTCTAGTCTATTTGGAGTTTTGTAGGTTTCTTGCATGTTCATCTCCATCTCTTTCTTTAGGTTAGAGAGGTTTTCTTCTATAATTTTGTTGAAGATATTTACTCGCCCTTTAAGTTGGGAATCTTCATCCTCATCTACACCTATTATTCTTAGGTTTGGCCTTCTCATTGTGTCCTGGATTTCCTGTATGTTTTGTGTTAGGAGCTTTTTGCATTTTCCATTTTTGTTGACAATTTTGTCAATGTTTTTCATGGTAACTTTTGCACATGAGATTCTTCTATCTCTTGTATTCTGTTGGTGATGCTCATTCTGGCGGTTCCTCAGAAAACTGGACATAATGTTACCTGAGGATCCAGCTATACCACTCCTGGGCATATACCTAGAAGATGCTCCAACATATAATAAGGACATATGCTCCACTATGTTCATAGCAGCCTTACTTATAATACTCAGAAGCTGGAAAAAACCAAGATGTCCCTCAACGGAGGAATGGATACAAAAATGTGGTACATCCTGTATTTCTTTAAGGGAGTTATTTATGTCCTTCTTAAAGTCCTCTATCATCCTCATGAGAAGTGATGTTAAATCTGAATCTTGCTTTTCCGGTGTGATGTTGTGTCCAGGACTTGCTATCATAGGAGAACTGGGTTCTAATGATGACAGGTAAGTTTGGTTTCTGTTGCTTATATTCTTGTGCTTGCCTTTCACCATCTGCTTAACTCTAGTGCTACCTGCAGTCACTGTCTCTGACTGGAGCCTGTTTTTCCAGTTACCTTGCTTTTGTCAGAACTCCTCAGAGTCCAGATGTTTCTGTGATCCTGAGCTCCTGGGTGGAAGAGCTCCTGGGACTCAAGATTCTTCTGGGATCCTGAAATCCTCCTGCTTTGAGTGCAGTGGTTCCTCATCTACTCTGAGCGCAGTGGTTCTACCACTGCTCCTAGATGGTTCAGGATATGGTGTCTTTACAGGAGCAGACCCGCTAGGTGTCTGGCCCAGCCAAAAGAACCAAGCAACTTGTGGTAGGGGCGTGGTATTCCAGAGTGTTGTGGTATGGGTGGGTGATGGGTAAAGAGTGCCCCAGACTCCCATTTACAGTTCTGGGGCATAGGGTTGTCGGGGGCAGGGGGAGTGCTCTTATGAGCTCTTCTAGGAAGGTTCGTGATAAGGTGTCTTTTGTTTGTTTGTTTGTTTGTTTTCGAGACAGGGTTTCTCTGTGTAGTCCTGGCTGTCCTGGAACTCACTCGGTAGACCAGGCTGGCCTTGAACTCAGAACTCAGAAATCTGCCTGCCTCTGCCTCCCAAGTGCTGGGATTAAAGGCGTGTGCCACCACCGCCTGGCACATGATAAGGTGTCTTTATGGGAGCAGACCAGCCTGGTATCTGCCCCAGCAGTAGTAATCCTCCTTATTTTTCCAAACAGTTCAACCTACTAGAGATCAATTATTTAATCATGTGATCCTAAGGGGTCTGTTATCATTTAAACCAGCAAATTGGTTATTTCTCTTTTTTCTTTCTTTCCGTCTATCCTCCCTTCCTTCCTTCTTTCCTTTTCTTCCTGTCCTCTCACTTCTTCTACCTCTTGTTCCTCCTCATCTCCCCCTCCTCCTCTTCTTCTTTTTGTCTTCAATTTTTCAAGATAGTGTTTCTTATTTATTTATTTATTCATTTCACATCCCAATATCCATCCCCTGCTTTCCTCCCAGTCTTCCTTCTCACGCCTCCTTCATTCCTCCTCCCACTCTTCTTCAAAAGGGAGGAGGCACTTCTCACCCACCTGTATAATCCCATTCTGTCATATCAAGTCAGTGCAGGACTAATTGTGCCCTCTCCCACTGAGGCCAGTCAAGGCCGCCCAGTTAAGGGAATGTGTTTCACAAGTAAGCAGCAGATTCAGGGACAGCCCCTGTGCCAGTGGTTGGACAGATATGCTACATATATGCTGAGGGCGGGGTCTAGGTCTAACCCATGCTCACTCTTTGGTTGGTGGTTCAGTCTGTGGGACCCCAAAGGGTCTAAGTTAATTGTCTCTGTCTTCCTGTAGATTTCCTCTCCTCTTCAGGTCTCTCAATCCTTCTTTAAACTCTTGCTTGCACAAGACTCCCCAAGCTCCATCTAATGGTTATGGGTCTTTGCATTTGTTTCCACTGGCTGCTAGGTGTTGCCTCAGAGGACAGTTATGCTAGGATCCTAAGACAGGATTTCCTCATCTAGTCCTGACTGTTGTGGAAATCACTCTGTAAACTAGCTTGGCTTCAAACTCATAGAGATATGACTGCCTCTGCTTCCTGAGTTCTTGGAGTAAGTATGTGAATGGCCACTGCCCAGTTCTATTCCATTTTTTATGAACACACTGAATCATGTTACTTGGTTAAATATGTGTCTTTTCAAGACTTTGTCTTTCTAATGAATCAACACTCTTAGCTACACAGCCTCTCTTCCAACTCTTATCTAGATAGTAACATAACTCATGTACTAATGTCTTTCCCAAGATGTTTGTGGACAGGAGATTAGGTTATACAATTGGAAGGTGATGAAAATCCACTGTCAACATCACAAAATATAAAAGCTAGAAAGGGACCATGCATTATGGAAAAACTGTTCAACAGGAGTATTGATGTCTTTATAAGGCTGAAGGCATCCAGTATATAAAGGAGAGACTCTGAAGGAGGCCCACCCTAAATGTCCAATCTCACCCTGGTAATTTATATCTGTGAATGTCCTTTTGGGTGAAGTCAAGTAAATAATTCTCCATTTTCTTTTCCAGTGTAAGTCTTGATTCTCTCCACTCATGGTTATGGTGGCCTGTAGTCTGAGCTCTGGTTTTATTTCTACTTCTAGATAACTTATTAAGTCACTGATTTAATGAGGCACCCTAATTCCTGCCTTGGCTGCGGTTCTCCAGTGTTCTTGACTTTGAAACTCTATAGTTACCTCCAAGTGGTCTTCACTGGAAGTGATCCCTTTTCTGTCTCTCCAGTTCTCTGTCTCTCGAGTTCTCTCTTCTCCCCCCACTGCCCTCTCTTTCTCTCTCTCTGGAAAAAATGGAGTTGCTGTATTATATGGTTTTGTTTCTGAACTGTAGTATATTTGGCTTCTTTGAAAGCACTTTCTGTTATATTTTGTATTCATTCTCAACCCAAGAGGTCCATGATTCAAAGGTACCCTTGAATTTAGTCCAGTGCAGTTCAGTTCAGTTCAGTTCAGTTCAGTTCAGTTCAGTTCAGTTCAGTCCAGTCCAGTCTGGTCTCATCTGGTCTGGTGTTTTTTTTTTTTTTCAGTTCAGTTCAGTTCAGTTCAATTCAGTTCAGTTCAGTTCAGTTCAGTTCAGTTCAGTTCAGTTCAGATTAAACCTCTGATTCAAGGATGCCCTTGAGTTAAGTTCAGTCCAGTCCAGTCCAGTGCTGTCCAATCTAATTCAGTTCAGTTAAGTTCAATTCAATTCAATTCAGTTAAGTCATACTTAGTTATTTCATGTAGTGTTGTTTATGATTTATTTCAGTGCTCTATTAGAATGAATAGCACAAGCTATCCCTCAGGGAATGTTCTGGATAATTGTCATGATGATGTTAATATCCCCAAGAAAATGAAAAAATAGATGCAATATTGCTAGCACATTTATTTCTTCACTGCCATTGGAACAGACTTCTTTGAGATTACAGCATATACAGAAGACCTGCTGAGACACCCAGTCTTGTGGGACTGAGAAAATGCTAGATTCTTTTACTTTCCATTCACAGCTGGCCATTGTTGAATTAGTTAGTTAGACTGCAGCCTATAAGTCATTCCAGTAAATTCTCTCTCAATTGTGTATGTAATGTAGAGATATATAAAATCTATAGTGTGTAGATAGATGGACTGAAAGAGTGAAGAAAGCCCTGTGAAGAGTCTCTGAGAACAGATAAAGAGCCTTCAGCCAGAGGTGGATGGGATGGGATCAGCTAAGGAAGATACCAGACCTATTTGCTGCTATTTTCCAGACCTCAGTGTGATGCAGTCATGAGGCTGGGGGAGACAGCATCTCTGAGAAAAAGCACAATAGAGTCTAAAACGCTCCCAAATTATAGAACTATAGAAACGAAACATTGGTAGGTTAGTTCCCTTTTCCATGGAGCTGAAGAAATGGTCATCATGTGATGGGGCGTACTTAGCCTTCCAAGATCACATCTTGTGGTGCTTGCCCATATGGCCAGGCACTTCGGTCCTACTGATAAGCACAGCTGTATCGCCTGGAAGGAGATGCCATGACTATTGCCTTCATTGCCCTGGTCTGTCTTGGTGAGATACAGAGTGGGAAGGAATACTGTGATCTGGGTGGGGGAACTATGCCTCATAGACTTACTGTGGCTCAGATGGTGTGCAGAATCCTCTGTGTAGTGGAGGTCATGCTGTAATTTCAAGGGCAAAACTCTCACAGAGCATTCTCTTCTAGGGCTGAATCTGGTCCCCATGACCCATATACCAGCAGGTGAGTATGACTCAGAAGGTTTCTTTACCTGAGGACCAGGAGCTAACCCTGGGCAGGGGAATAGAGAAGAATAGGTGTGGACTGCTCCTGGGTTACACTTCGAGGGTCTTGGGGCTGAGGGATGATATTTGAAAAGCAATATTCTGGAATCAATTTGTTGATTTCTTTGCAGAGACTATTGGCAAGCCCACACTCAAAGCTCATCCAGGCTTCGTGATAACCAGTGGCATGCAAGTGACCATGTCATGTGAAGGTACCCCAAGTGCTCAGGAATACTATCTCTGTAAAGAGGGAAGTCCAGACCCCTGTCAAAGACAGAGCCCCATGGGCCCTGGTAATAAGGCTGAATTCTTCTTCCCATCCATTCAACAGGACCATGCAGGGAGATATCACTGTTACTATCAGACCCATGTTGGCTGGTCAGAGAACAGTGTCTCTCTGGACTTGATGGTGACAGGTAAGAGAAAACTCAGGGTTTTCAGTCCAAGGTTCTGTTCTCAGTAGAGTCATTTCCCTTTGAGATGTATTTTATACATTGCAACCATGGAGGAAAAATCAGGAGGTATTGGTCCCTTTAACATTTGCCATCTTCTTTCCCAGGACTCTACAGAAAACCATATCTGTCCATCCTGTCTAGCCCAGTGGTGAGATTAGGAGAAAATGTGACCCTCCAGTGTGTTTCACAACTGGGATATGATGGCTTTGTTCTGACTAAGGAAGAATCACAGAAGTTATCTTTGATCCGGGATTCACAGTACATATACTCTAACGGCCAGTTCCGGGCACTGTTCTCAGTGGGTCCTGTGACCTCCAGACAGAGAAGAACATTCAGATGCTATGGCTATTACATGAACAAACCCCAAGTGTGGTCAGAACCGAGTGACCCTCAAGAGCTCCTGGTCTCAGGTGAGGAATCCCAACTTTTCTTTTGAAAGACAATGGAGCTGATATAGATTTTCTGGGGATTCAGGGTTCCCAGTTCCATTGACACAGTGCCTGGTGATATTAGGACCCATGATACAAAAACCAAGACAGGGCAGTGAGAGTGAAATGTGGGAATTTTAGAAGATAGATGGGTTTCCACATGACTCCAGTCAGGGATCAACCTAATAATTGGCATATAGTCATATAATTGATTAATTGATATGTATATGAAACATTTATGTTATATAAATTGTATATGAATCTATATACCTATAAATCCAGATCCCTACATAAAAGAAAACATGATGTTTATTTTCTGTGTCTGAATCATTTGGTTTAATATATTAATCTCCAGTTGCACCCAGTGTTTTTACAATTTTTCTGCACAAATAATTTTTTCTCTTAAATAAATATATCTTCAATTGCATCTGGCAGCATATAATATACTCACATGCATGCATAATTCTATTTTTTGTGTTTACATGTATTTATAATTCCAGAAATTAATTTATCTATAGTATTTTAGGAATATATATATATATATATATATATATATATATATATATATTCTTTTAATAGTTTGATACATAAGTGTTTTATTTGCATAATTTCTCTTCTCTCTCATACTCTCTCCCTGTGTCTTACTCAATATGTTTCAAATTTGTAACCTCTGCTTTTTAAATTATTGTTATTATATACACCAGACACACATGAACATGCACACACACAACACACAACACACACACACACAACACACACACACACACACACACACACACACACACACACACACACACACGTCTACAGGCCAGGTTAAGTTTGATCCTTACATTTTCTTCCCTTTTCTCCAAACAATTTCAAGTGAAGACATCACAGATTCGTCAGTTTGATTGTCTCCATTTCTTGTCATCTACCAGTTTCTATTTGATCTGAAAGTTTGATCTGATCCAAGGATGTGCAGTGAAGTCCTGGGAGTGGCGTTCATGTGGTCACTATGTAGGCCAGGGTTAGATAATGATATTTTTGCCATTTCATGGGTGTATCTTCCCTGTAATGACTAGAAGTCTCTATTGTGTAGCAGGACTACTATTCCTCTGGCTCTTATAGCCTTTCTATCCTACTACTTTGATATTCCTTATATATTAGTTACATGGTTTTGGTTATAGAAATACCCTTTTGGACTGGGCACACCAATGCCATTTACATCTATTTTGACCAGTTGTGGAGCTCTATAATAATTCTCATCTGTTGTAAAAAAAGATTCTTTGATGAGGAATAATAGCATGCAGTTAGAAATTACGTTGGTTTAAGAACATAGCAGTATTGGTTTCTCCACTAAATTCTGCAATCTCTTCAGATATGGATACAAGTAATATGATGTTACATGCTTATTACTGGACTATTCTTTGATAATTTAGATTAACTGCTTATAAAAACAAATCTGTATTTATGTACACTGTGAGCATATCTTTATGTCTTTGTGGTTACATTGTTGTGTCCCTAACCATGGGATGATTAGATGAGATGTTAAACAAAAGCATCATGGGAACTGGGTGAGGTGAGTGCTGGGAGAGAGTTCTTCACTGTCACTATTTTGTTTACCTGATATTCATGGGGCCCAGAGAACAAGACTTTCTGACTGAATTTTGGGTTCTCAGCTGGTGAATCAGTGAACAATAATCTCAAGGGGAATGATCTTCCTATATTTTATACTTCAAACTGAGCTGGGAACACATAAAACTTCCCTTATTCTGAACTAGGAGATTATATTTTTCTATCTGAGCTCACTGGAAAAAGATAAACTCTGTACCAAAGGAGTGCTTTGTCCAGAAGCTCTGAACTCAGAACCTAGTCGAGATGAAGAAATCAATCACAACGGGAGAAAGACTGCTGCAGTAGGATCTTCATGAAGTTATGTGAGGAGAATAGTATGACTTTATAGAAAATAAGAAGAGAAAACTGGACAAAAGTTTCTTCTCTTGTGTACTTCACACACCCAACATGTCTTTGTTTCTCAGAAGTGCCTGAGATCACCAGCCAACCACAAAATCTGTCAGAAGACCAGACAGGTAAGTAAGAAAAATTTTACTTGGGTATTTCTATACAGAGGATCGGTTTCTATACAGAGCAGGGAGCCTCTCAGAGTGGAAATCCAGTTATCTAGTAGTAGCTTTGGTCAGCCCTGACCTCTTTGTCCACAATCTCCAGCCTCACAGTCTCAGGATCACACGAAGGAGAACCTCATCCGTATGTGCCTGTCTGGCTTGATCCTAACAGTTCTTGGGATTCTGCTGTTTGATGCTTTCTGCAGCCAGAGAAGGATGATGAAGGCAGCCTACAAGTGAAGAGGAGAGACAGCAGTAGGCCTTGCATGGTCAGCCGTGTCTGGAAAATCAATTTGAGGATATTAGGTTGTTTGTTTTCTAATAAAACCTAGTACTAGTGTTATAAATCACTTGTGAGAAAATATTTAAGAGGGAAATGTGTTTTGAGTGCAGGGAAAGATCGAAATATTGGGATTGAGAACTTTTCCACCACACATTAAAGCTGTAGACTTTTGTAGATTTATTTTTCTGTTCTCTTGTCAATTCATGTGTGGGGAAACACATCTTACCAGTGATGTTTGGGTCCCCACCAGCATGTATCTGCCTTTATTCTCATGTAATCCTTTCCTTTACAATAAATAAAACTGGCTTGATACTATGGTTCTGATACCACATTCCCCACTGTGCATTATAATCTAATGGTTGTTTTGTTGTTCGTTTTATTGTTGTCACAATAAACTTTTTGTAATAAGGTCTTTGACTCAAATGATAACAAAATTATGTACAAAAGTCAGATTCCAGAATGAAAAATATCTGAATATAAATGACGGACACTCAGACCATTAGGTATTTATCATACATTCATTGTAAGGTTCCTCCTGATATACAAACACTTCCCTTCATATGTTTAAAGGAGCTATCATTTAGGACACTGTTCTATGGTTTTGAAAATATCATTTTCTTAAAAAAGACCCTGTCTTTGACATTTGCTGATTGGTAGCATAATTCTTTTCATGGGCATCTTGAAGTTCCAGCCTTTCCATCAGTGCTGGTATGATGGTCTGCCTGTTCCATGTGGGGTAACAGGAAGCACTGGTCATACCATAAGTGGCAACCTTTGTCCTTACTGTCTGGTTTTATATGAAGAGGTTGGGCACTATGAAACTATGCCATAATTTTGCATTCTCATAATACAGAAGATTACTTTTATCCTTAGTTGATATGTAGAACACTTGAGATCTATGAAGAGGAGATCCATGTCTTATGTTTTCTAGGTCTTGGTTAAAGTCAAGTGTGTATACTCTCGTTTGACAGGCCCTTGCTCTTGTTAATTGTGTGAGAAGTGGAGTGTTGAATTGGGGCTTTGAAGACACAGGGAACTGGGACAAATGTCCCAGTTCAGATAAAACTTGGACATCATCAAAAAAACATGGTGATCCTGAAGACTTAGGATGCTCAGGTCAGCAGGTATGGAGTGCCTGGCCAACCTTTCACCAGATTTTTTTGGGCCCTGATCCTCTGAACACGTTATTGGGTCATTACCTTATTATATTTATGTATGTAGAAAGTTCCATCTTATGAACATAGTGGAGCATATGACCTTGTTATATGTTGGAGCATCTTCTGGGTATATGCCCAGGAGTGGTATAGCTGGATCGTCAGGTAATGCTATGTCCAGTTTTCTGAAGAACCGCCAGACTGATTTCCAGAGTAGTTGTACCAGCTTGCAATCCCACCAACAATGGAGGAGTGTTCCTCTTTCTCCACATACTCGCCAAAATCTACTATCACCTGAGCTTTTGCTCTTAGCCATTCTGACTGGTGTAAGGTGGTATCTCAGGGTTGTTTTGATTTTCATTTCCCTGATGACTAAGGATGTTGAGCATTTCTTAAGGGTGCTTCTCGGCCATTCGAGTTTCCTCCATTGAGAATTCTTTGTTTAGCTCTGTACCCCATTTTTAATAGGGTTATTTGGTTGTCTGTAGTATAATTTCTTGAGTTCTTTGTATATCTTGGATATTAGCCCTCTATCGGATGTAGGATTGTAAAGAACTCAGATTTTTCTCAACAGAGGAATGGATACAAACAATCTGGTACATTTACACAGTGGAGTATTACTCAGCTATTAAAAATAATGAATTCGAGAAACTTTTAGGCAAATGGAAGAAACTAGAAATTATCATCCTGAGTGAGTTAACCCAATCACAAAAGAACACACATGGTATTCATTTACTGATAAGCGGATGTTAGCCCAAAAACTTGGAATAGTGAAGACTGAAATCACAGACCACATGAAGCTCATGAAGAAGGAAGACCAAGTGGGGATGCCTCAGTCCTACTTAGAAGGAGTAAGAAAAATACTCAAGGGAGCAAATATGGAAAAAAAACATGGGACAGAAACTGAAAGAGGGACCATCTTGAGACCATTCCACCTGGGTATCCATCCCATGTACAGTCACTTAAGCTAGACACTGATGTGGATGGCTGGAAGTGCATGCTGACAAAAACCTAATATAGCTGTCTTCTTAGAGGTCTGCCAGAGATTGACACATTCAGAGGACGACGCTCACAGGTAACCACTGATCTGATCAAGGGCTTTCCAATGGGGAGGTTAGAGAGAAGACTGAGGGAGCAGAAAGGGTTTGTGACTCCATGAGGAGAGCAACAACACCAACCAAACAGAGTACCCCAGGGTCTAAACCACCAACCTAGGAGCACATAGGGAGGGACCATGTCTCCAGCTGTATGTGTAAGAAAGGATTACCTAGTCAGGCATAGGTGGGAGAGAAGATTCTTGGTACCATGAAGGACGACCACCAAGTAGGGGAGAATGTGAGGGTGGGGAGGTGGGAGTCAGGTGGGTAGGTGGGGGCACAGCCTCATAGAAGCATGAGGAGGGGGATGGGATAGGTGGTTTCTGTGTGGTGTGGAGAAGTGGGGTAAGGGAATAAAATCTGAAATGTAAATATAATACCCTATAAAATAAGTTTGAAAAAAAACCAAAATAATAAAAATAAAAACCCAGTCCTGCAAAAAATAAAGTTCCATCTTAATTGTGGGTGTGACTATTGTGGGACTGGTGTGTATAAAATGAAGAAAGTGAACTGAGCTTCAGCATGTATTCATTCATCTTTCTCTGCCTCCTGTATGTAGATACAATGTGACTGGTTCCTTCAAGATTCTGTTGCCTTGAATTTGCTGAACGCAAACAGCTGTGCCCTGGAGATCACTGGAGATGTAGGCTATAAAATCTCTTCTTTAAGTTTATCCTTCATCCTATTGATTTATCATTGTAACAGAAAAAGTAACTAAGATAGGCTTCTTGAGCACCTTCTTTCAGAAAACCCAGGCTGTAGCAGTCCTGTTCAGAAAACCACACTTGCTATGAGTTTAGTAGTACAATGTGACATTATGCTCAGGAGATAGTATTTCATATCACTACTTTTTATACCACATGCATCTTCTTTTATGTTTGCTGATCCACAAAGTGAGGAATATAGATGTCCTGATTTGGTCCAAGCACTTAACAGTCACTTATTCTTCATGGCTTGACAAGTTATAAGTCTACACTATCAATTAACTATTGCCAATTACATACAGAAACATATATGACTAACACTGAGACATGCTACTTTGTTCATATAAACATAGAAGTTAGTTTCACATCATGACAATTTAGCAAAATATTAGATTCCCCTCTAGGGCCTATAATGTGTCCATCATAGTGGATTTAAATTGTATATTAAGTAATCTGTTTATTTTTAATTTTATTGATTTGAAAATTTAATTAATTAATTTTATTAATATTCAATTTGCACATTTATTTTTAATTTATTTTTAATCCCTTTGTACAGTCCAGTCTTTATCCTCCTCCTGGTTTGCTCTCTGACTGTTCCTCATCTCATACCTCTTCCCTTTACTGTCTACAAGGGGATTTCTTCCCCACCCCCATCCACCAGACATTCCCACTCACTAGAGCCTCAAGTTTCTCAAGAGTTAGGTGCATCTTTTCTCACAGAGTTCAGACTAGGCAGTCCTCTGCTGTGTATGTGTTGGGGGTCGTGGACCAGCTAGTGAATGCTGCCTGGTTGGTTTCTCAGTGTCTGGGAGATCTCAGGAGTATAGCAGAATATTTTCTCAGCTATACTTTACAATAAAGCTGGTAATTTTGGAGTAGCTAATGTGAGAGAAGTAAAAAGAGGAAGAGGAGAAGGAAGAAGAGGAGTGAGGAGGAGAGGAGGGATGTAGCAGCCATGAAGAACTATGGATGCATCGAGAGCAGTCCTGGGTAATAACTTATATCTAGGATAGTTAATTGGGTTCACAAGTATAATTATATGGACATCTTGTTAACTGAGCATTTATAAATATATAAAGCCTTTGGGTAATGATTAAGCTTTAGAGTCTCATTTCTACCAAGTACCACGAGGATGGTGAGTATTGTCTCAGGTTCAGTCAAGCTTTGTTGAGATAGCATGGTGGATGGCTCATCTGGCCCCCATGATGGTGCCAGGGTCAGTGCCCAACAGGCTGCTGAAAGTGTCAGAAGTAGATACTTACCTCCAACCAATGGTAGAAGCTGGAGACCCCTGTTGTTCAATTGGGGAAATGCTGGAAGAGGCAGAGAAGGAGGATGGCCCCATTGGGATGACCAGCAGTCTCAATTGACCCGGACCCCCTTGTTCCAGGTACTATTTATAATGACACGGTCCAATCTAATAGAAGAGAAAGTAGGAAAATGTCTCAAACTCATTGGCACAGGGGGAAATTTCCTTAAAAAGAATTCCAGTGTCTCAGGCTCTAAGATTAAGAATTGACAAATGTGACCTCATGAAATTGGAAAGCTTCTGTAAGGCAAAGGACATAATCAATAGGACAACCAGCAACCTACAGATTGGAAAAAAATCTTGATTAACCCCACATCCAATAAAAGTCTAATATCCAAAATATATGAGGAATTCAAGAAGTTAACCACCAAAAAAATCCCAAACAACCCAATCAAAAAATGGGTTATAGTGCTAAACAGAGAATTCACAATAGAGGAATCTGGAATGGGTGAGAAGCACTTAAGAAATGTTCAAAGTCCTTAGTGATCATGGAAATGCAAATCAAAATGACCCTGAGATTCCATTTTACACCAATCAGAATGGCTAAGATCAAAACCTCAGGTGACAACACATGTTGTCAAGAATGTGGAGAAAGAAGAACACTCCTACGTTGATGGTGGGATTGCAAACTAGAACTCTGGAAACAATATGGTGGTTCTCATAAAATTGGAAATAGATCTTCCTGAAAACCCAACTACACCACTCTTAAGCATATACCCAAAAAATGCCCCACCATGCCACAGGGACACTTGTTCCACTGTCTTCATAGTGGGCTTATTTGTGATAGCCAGAAGCTTGAAACAACCCAGATGTCTCATAACAGAAGAATGGATACTGAAAATGTGGTTCATTTACACAATGGAATACTTCTCAGCTATTAAGAACAAAGACATCATGGGTTTTGCAGGCAAATGGATGGACCTAGAAAATATCATCCTGAGTGAGGTTACTCAGACCAAAAAGGACATGCATGGTATATACTCACTAATAAGTGGATATCACCCAAAAGAGTACAGAATACCCAGAACAAAATCTACAGAACTCAAGAAGGTTAACAAGCCCAAGTGTCCAGTGAGACTGCCTCAATCTCACTTAGGAGGGAGAAGAAAGCAATCATGAGGCAGAGGCAGGGAAGGGCCTAGGTGGGACATAGGACAGGGAGGAGAAGAAGAGAACATTGTTAGGTATCGGGGGAGGAATGGTGGCACAGGACTGAAGCCCCAAGGGCCAACAGAAAGAATAGAAACAGGCAACCTCAGGAGGCAGGAGGTGGGGGTACCCTCTAGAATGTACCAGAGACCTGGTAAGTAAGAGACTCTCAGAACTCAAAGGGACTGTGAATGAAGTGTTCTACAGTGTACCCCTGTAAAGGGGAATTTGTAGAGTCCACATCTAGTGGAGAGACAGGACATCAAATGGAGGGATGGTGTTGCCATTCCATAGTCAAAAGTTCAGACCCAGAATTGTTTCTGTCTGAAGAAACTGCAGGGACAAAAATGTAAAAAAGACTGAGGGAAAGGAGGTCCAGTGACAGGCCCTAATTGGCATTCAGCTCAAGGGGAGGCACCAGGGCCTGACTCTGTTACTGATGCTGTGGTATGCTTGCAGACAGGGGCTTAGCATGGTTGCCCTCTGAGAGACCCAATAAGCAGCGAAAGAGTCAGATGTAGATACTAGCACCCAACAAATGGACGGAAGCTGGGGACTTCTGTGGCTGAATTGGGGAAAAGCTGGAAGTGGTTGAGGAGGAGAGTGTCCCCATGGTAAGACCAGCAGTTTCAACTGACCTGGACCCTCAAGATCTCTCAGACACTGAGCCACCAACCAGGCAGCATACACTAGTTGGTCCAAGACCTCCAACATATATACAGCAGAGGATTGCCTGGTCTGGCCTCAGTGAGAGAAGATGCACCCAACCCTCCAGACACTTGAAGCTCCAGGGAGTGTGGTCTGTTGGCATGTGGGTGTGGTGTGGGGGACATTCTCTTGGAGATGGGGAGAGTAGATATGGTATGGAGAGCAGTTTGGTGGGGGTGGGCAGACCTTGAGGGAGATGAAGACTGGACCTTAAAAAGGGATTTAAAGACTAAGATAAAAGAATTGTTTTTGCTTTTCTGTTTTTGTTTTTGTTTTTGTTTTTCCAGATGAATTTGAGAATTTCTCTTTCCTTTTTTATTGGATATTATATTTACATTTCAGATTTTATCCCCTTACTCCATTCCCCCCACCACCTAGGAACCTCCTATTTCATCCCCCCTCCTCCCTCTTCTATGAGGATGTGCCCCCACCTACCCTCCCAACTTCCACCTCCCCACTCTCAAAATTCCCCCCACGATTTGTTCAGCCTTCATGGGAACAAGGATCTCCTCTCCCCCCTATGCCCAAAAAAGCTATCCTCCCCTACATATACAGAGGGAGTCATGAATTTCTCCTTTTGTGCTCCCAGGTTGGTGGTTTAGACCCTGGGGAGCTCTGTTCGGTTGATATTGTTCCTCTCCTCATGGGCCACTAACCCTTTCAGCTCCTTCAGTCTTCTCTCTAACCCCTCCATTGGGAGATGCTTGATCAGATCAATGGTTAGCTGTGAGCATCTGCCTCTGAATGTGACAGACCTCTAAGGAGACAGCTATATCAGGCTCTTGCCATCATGCACTTCCTGCCATCCACATCAGTATCTACCTTTGGTGACTGCACATGGAATGGATACCCAGGTGGAATGGTCTCCAGATGGCCCCTCCTTCAGTTTCTGTCCCACACTTTGGAGAATTTCTCTTTCCATGTCTTTTAAGAATTTTGTTGGTGTTTCGGTGGGGATTGTGCTCAATTTTCAGATTGCTTTTGGTTGAATGACCACTTTTTACTATGTAATTCTACCAGTCATGAGTATAAGAGATATCTCCAATTTCTGAGGCTTTCTTCTATGTCTTTCTTGATAGACTTGAACTTCTTGTCATACAGATCTTTCACTTGATTGGTTAAGAGTCACCCCAAGATATTTTATATTACTTGTGCCTGTTTTGGAGGGTGTTGTTTCTCTAATTTCTTTCTCAGCCAATTTATCAGTTGTAGAAAGGAAGTCTACTGACTTATTTGAGTTAATTTTATATCCAGCCAGTTTGCTGAGGTTTGTTTTTTTTTATCAGCTGTGGAAGTTCTCTGGTGGAATTTTTGTGGTTGGTTATGTATACAATCATACCACCTGCAAACAGTGATAGCTTGTCTTTTTCCTCACTAATTTGTATCATTTGATCTCCTTTTGTTGTCTTAATTGCTTTAGCTAGAATTTTGAGCAACATATTGACTAGATATGGGGAGAGTCCTGTTCCTGATTTTAGTGGGAATGCTTCAAGTATCTCTTCATTTAAATTGATATTGCAATTGAAATTTCAAAGCTTCTGTAAGGTAAAGGACAATGTCATCAGGACAAAATAGCAACCTACAGGCTGGGAATTTTTTTTTTTACTCATCCTTCATCTGATAGAGGGCTAAAATCCAGTATATACAAAGAACTCAAGAAGTTAGATTCCATTAAACCAAATAACTCTATCAAGAAATGCGGTACAGATCTAAACAAGAATTCTCAACTGAAAAATCTCAAATGACAGAGAAGTAAAGATATGATAAAGAAATGTTCAACGTCCTTAATCATCAGGGAAATACAAATCAAAACAACCCTGAACTTTCACTTCACACCAGTCAGAATGGCTAAGATAAAAAACTCAGGTGACAGTAGATGCTGATGAGGATGTGGAGAAAGAGGAACACCCCTTCATTGCTGGTGGTATTGCAAGCTGGTACAATCACTATGGAAATCAGTCTGGCAGTTTCTCAGAAAACTGGACATAGTAATACTTGAGGACCCAACTATACCACTCCTGGGCATACACCCAGAAGATGTCCCAACGTGTAATAAGAAGACATGCTCTACTATGTTCATATCAGCCATATTTATAATAGCCAGAAACTGTTAAGAACCCAGACGTCCTTCAAGAGACGAATGAATACAGAAAATGTGGTACATTTATACAGTGGAGTACTACTTAGCTGTTAAACACAGTGACTTCAATAAATTCTTAGGCAAATGCATGGAACTAGAAAATATCATCTACTACATATGTGCAGTGTGGGGAGCCAAGGTCCAGCCCATGCTTGCTCTTTTGTTGTGGATCACTCTCTGGGACCCTCAAGGGCCTAGGATATTTGACTTTGTTGGTTTTCCTGTAGAGTTTCTGTGCTTTTTGGGTTCATTAATCTTTCCACCAACTCTTCCACAAGGCTTCCCCAGCTCCATCTGATGTTTGATTGTGCGTCTCTGCAAATGCTTCCATTCACTGTCGGTAGCTGACATTAGAAGATGGCGCCAACTGCCTGCCTGCCTCTTCAGATTTTTCTGGTAAACAGGTATTCTGCACATGCGTCTGCATGATTCTGGTGTGTGCCCCTCCCGAGTGGGCATATGCCAACGAGATATTGTAGCCTTAGCCAATCTTTGCATTGGCAACCCCTGCTCCTCTATATAAGCAGCACCCTCCGGCTGCACGGGGTCCTCCATAGTATTATTATTAATTCCTGTAATAAAGGCTGATGGGAAGAACCCAACCGTGTTGTGTCTGCTTGCTGGCCAAGTTGGGCACGACATTCTGGTGGCCTGAACGGGGAACCCGAGGACACTGACCTCGTGGATTCAGAACTTATCAGTCTATGAGCTGTGGTACCAGTAAGAGAACAAAGAAACTAAGTTCTTGAAAAAAGAAGAAGAATAGAAAAGGAAAAGGATAGAAAAACAAAAAAGAAAAAATGCTTCTTCTTGTTGATCCACTGTGGCTTGGAGTGTTTGTTTTGCTTTTTGCTGTTGTGGCGTGTGCTCTTTGTTTTTGTTTAAATTGTCACAGATGGGGCATGAATGCATCTGCTGGGAATAAAGCTCAAGTAGTTAAGTGAGTAACAGCAGGAGCCCATTGGTCGTATATGTTGCTTTCTGTTTGCTTTTGTAAAAGATAAAGAAAATCTGCAGGAAAGCGGTGATCCTATATAATTGCCCGCGGAGAAGCAGGGGGTGTTAAGGTCCACAGGTAAAGCGGCGATTCTAAGGTCTGCAGGTGAAGCAGCAAGAAGAAAAAAGAAAAAATCATGGGTAATTCACAAACCTGCCCGGTTCGTGAAGCGCTCAGAGGCGTGCTTAAAGCAAAAGGCCTCAAGTTTAAGAAAAAAATGCTAGACACTTCTCCAGGAAGTGGACGCTATCGCTCCCTGGTTTGCTGTATCAGGACAATTCAATGCTGGGAAAAATTAAGGAGTGATCTAGATTTCGCCTGGGAGCAGGGCAGTCTTAAAGGCGGAGTCTGAGCTATGTGGAAGGTCATCCGTGGGTGTTTAGAAAGTGAGGAATGTAAAACAGCAATCAGGACTACCAAGGAGGTGTTAGGAGAAGTCAAAGAGAGGGGATCTGAGTGCTCCCAGGGAGATAAGGACAGGAAAGAAGGGAGTAAAGAGGCAAGAAAGATTTATCCCAGCCTTAAGACCAGCAAGGGGTTAAGTAAATAGTTTTGTGCTATCCTAAAAACTTTTCTGAGAGTAAGAGACTGCAGGTTAGGGTGATTAACAGCTGTAGCCTAACTGCAGAGGATTAGGCAACATGGCCTTTGTTTTATCTCAGCAGGAACTGCTGGGCTCTAACTTACTGCTGGGTCACAGGAAGAAAAGACACTTAGAAAAGTTGCTACAAAGTTATTTTTTCTTTCATTAATATGACCCTTGAAGGAATACAGGCAGTGTGGTTTCCCCACATTCCACAGTTTTAGTTGGCTATCTGTTGAGGCAGAGACAATTTCTTCACCACTTACAAACTTGGCATAAGACACTGCTTTCTGAATGTCCTTGAGGAATGGCCCTGACTCATGAGGCGCTCAATCTCACTGGAGAGCTGTGGTGAGGGGGAGGTGGCTGCAGAGTTAACACTGGCACCTCCACCTTGTTGATAGCTACTTGCTTTTCGTTCTGAGTTGATCCCCTGAGGGAATTGTTTGGGGAGCAACTTTGGATATATAATATTTCTGCAATTAGAAATGAGACTAACACCATGACTAGACTATCTAATATCACCTATAATAATATGTTTGCCTATCATTCATATAGCCCAGCACCTGTATGTGTACAGGCACCATTCTTCTTTTTATTAAGCAATAATGTGAGTAGTAATGTTCTAGCTTGTAACAGTAGTGACATACAATGCTATCTAGCAGAATGCTGGAATGGGCACAATGATACGGCTCTATTGGTAAAGCTTCCCACATTTGTTCCCATGCCAGTTGAGGCAGAGCCAGATAATTTCCCACTTCTTGATCTACTCAGAGAAAAACGAGATTTTGGAATTACAGCAGCTATTATTGGTGCCATAGTGGTTTCGGCAGCAGCCGCCACCACAGCAGCTATAGCTATGACCCAGCAAGTGCAAACTGCTGAGACTATTAATAGTGTGGTAGAGCAAACAGCTACAGCTCTAGCCACTCAACAGGAGCATAACGCTCATTTGGTCTCAGGACTCTTGTTGGTAAACCAAAGAGTAGATTTAATTCAGGACCAAGTAGAAGACTTATTTAGGATTGTCCAGTTGTCCTGCATTTCTCCCATGAAAGGCTTGTGTGTTACCCCTATGAAAGCTAACTTCTCTCAGTCTATCAATCAGGGTTGGCTTTTATCGGACTTCCTGAAGGACAACTGGACGGAGGAAGCAGAGCGACTATCTCAAGAATTGCTCTTTCAGATTACCACCCTAAATGGCACCCACTTAGATCCCATTTCCTTGAAAGATTTCACCAACTGGATCTCCCGTGCCTTCTTCTTATTTAAGGAATGGGAGGGGGTATTCCTTTGGGGAGCTGTGGTTCTCCTTGGTTGTGCCTTCTGTCTGTGGCTACTTTGCAGGTTGAAACAAGATCATGCTAGACACAAGGCAGTGGTTTATCAGGCATTGTCGGCTTTCGAGGATGGCGGCTCCCCGGGCATCTGGCTGGCCTCTCTAAAAGAATAAGAGTGCCACTTTGGGTCTTGAGATCAACTTGCTGTCTTCCCTGTCATCTGGGTCTGCTCATATTTGAGACTTGACTTGAGATCATTTGGGCCCTGCTTGCCATTGTGATCAACACTTACTCACGGACTAGGACTGGTCTACATGTACACACCTGCCCCTATGTTTTTCTGTACAGAGTGCACATGTGGAGTGCAAAGGATGTTCCTAGAATACTCTGGGATAGATTCCTTGAAAGCATGTCCGATTGCATAGAGGTTTTGTGTCAAACTTTCTCTCCCTGACAAAAGACACAGAGACAGGAATGTTAAGTACACTCATTGCACGACGACAAGGGTGGAAATTCATTACAATGTCTCCCAATTTGCACAAGGGATCAGACCTCTGTTTTCCTCTGTCTCACTCTAATCGGGGCCTCTATAGTACACAAGTCAGCTTGCCATGGTTCCATGTGGGAGACTGAAATCACTTCAGTGCTGGAGCACAATGACCCTCTTGTCAGGTTTTCTTATATTGAGTATTCCCTAGAGACAGTCTCTTGATGGTTAGTGACTCAGACCTTTCTTTAAATAATAAATTAGGGGGAGATGTCGGTAGCCTCTATAGTACACAAGAAGATGGCACCAACTGCCTGCCTGCCTCTTCAGATTTTTCTGGTAAACAGGTATTCTGCACATGCGTCTGCATGATTCTGGTGTGTGCCCCTCCCGAGTGGGCATATGCTAAGGTACTGTAGCCTTAGCCAATCCTTGCATTGGCAACCCATGCTCCTCTATATAAGCAGCACCCTCCATCTGCACGGGGTCCTCCATAGTATTATT
>JANHMN010000003.1:18108399-18121076 GCA_030674055.1 Rhabdomys pumilio
TTAAATAAAAATAACTACAAAAAAGAAATGGAAAAGAATAAGAAAAAAATCTGGTGACATTAGCTGATAATTTTCAAAAAGATGTAAGTCTAAACTCCAGCAACCCCATGCATTCTCTGTTAAGGATGTTGCTTGCTATGGCACTGAATGCTAGCAAAAAGAAAAAGCTGACCCAATGAGAGTTGCTCCCCCTCCTTCTGGCCTGCATTATGGTTTAGTTGCTTGTTCTTTCGTTACTCTAACTTCCTAATTGCTAGACAAGACATCACTTCCTCCTCAACACTCTGTATCTAAGTGTCACTATTTCTGCTTCCTCAACCTTTCTCTCCTGAACACAGCTCTTTATCTGAAATTGCAGTTTCTTCCTCAATGTTCAAGGCATCATGCTCACTGCAGGAATGTGACCATCTCCCATTTAAGACAGAAGAGTAACTCCTAGCACTATACAAACTCACGAAAGGCATAATCTCCTTGCTCCCTCTCTTGGTGTAGGATGATGTTAATGTCTTTACTTGTAGGTGACTATGGGAACTCAAAAGTCTGGAGACATGGATAAGTTTTAAAACCCGGGTCTACAGATGGTTTTAGTGCAGAATTCTATCAGAGTTTCAAAGAAGACCTACTACCAATTCTCTTCAAACTATTGCACAGAATAGAAACAAAAAGAACACTACTCAATTCATTCTATAAAGCTACAATTACACTAATACCTAAATCTCACAAAGACCCAACAAAGAAAGAGAACTTCAGACCAATCTTTCTTATGAATATTTATGCAAAAATACTCAAGAAAATTCTTGCAATCTGAAGCCAACAACATCCATCATGATGAAGTAGGCTTTATCCCAGGAATGCAGGGATGGTTCAATATTCAGAAATTCATCAATGTATTCTGCTATATAAACAAACTCAATGCAAAAATCCACATGATCATCTCACTAGATGCTGAGAAAGCATTTGACAAAATTCAACATCCCTTCATATTAAAAGTGTTGGAAAGAGCAGGAATTCAAGGTCCATACCTAAACATAATAAAAGCAATATACAGCAAGCCAGGAGTCAACATTAAACTAAATGGAGAGAAACTTGAAGCAATCCCACTAAGATCAGGGACTAGACAAGGCTGTCCACTCTCACCCTACCTATTCAATATCGTACTGGAAGTCCTAGCTAGAGCGATTAGACAACAAAAGAAAATCAAAGGGATACAAATAGAAAAAGAAGAAGTCAAAATTTCTCTATTCACAGATGATATGATAGTATACTTAAGTGTCCCTAAAATTTCCATCAGAGAACTCCTAAATCTGATAAACAACTTCAGTAAAGTGACTGGATATAAAATAAACTCAAACAAATCAGTAGCCTTCCTATAGTCAAAATACAAAGAGGCCGAGAAAGAAATTAGGGGAATGACACCATTCACAATAGTCACAAACAATATAAAATATCTTGGAGTGAACCTAACCAAGCAAGTGAAACATCTATATGACAAGAACTTCAAGTCTTTGAAGAAAGAAATAAAAGAAGACCTCAGAACATGGAAAGATCTCCCATGCTCCTGGATTGGCAGGATTAATTTAGTAAAAATGGCCATCTTGCCAAAAGCAATCTATAAATTCAATGCAATCTCCATCAAAATTCCAAATCAATTCTTCATAGAGATAGAAAGAGCAATTTGCAAATTTATTTGGAACAACAAAACACCCAAAATAGCGAGAACTATTCTCAACAATAAAAGAAATTCTGTGGGATTCACTGTCCCTGACCTCAAACTGTACTACAGGGCAATAGTCATAAAAACTGTATGGTATTGGTACAGATACAGGCAGGAAGAACAATGGAATAGAATTGAAGACCCAGAAATGAGTCCACATACCTATGGTCACTTGATTTTTGACAAAGGAGCTAAAACCATTCAGTGGAAAAAGGACAGCATTTTCAGCAAATGGTGCTGGTTCAACTGGAGGTCAACATGTAGAAGGATGCAAATCAATCCATTCATATCTCCTTGTACAAAGCTCAAATCAAAGTGGATAAAAGACCTTCACTTAAAACCAGATACACTGAAACTAATAGAAGAGAAGGTAGGGAAGACCCACTAATCCCTAGGCACAGGGGAAAAGTTCCTGAACAGAACACCAATGGCTTATGCTCTAAGATCAAGAATTGACAAATGGGACCTCATCAAATTGCAAAGCTTCTGTAAGGCAAAGGACATTGTCAATAAGACAAAACGCCAACCAACAGATTGGGAAAAGATCTTAACCAATCCCACATCCCTTAGAGGGATAATATCCAAGATATACAAAGAACTCAAGAAATTAGACTCCAGAAAACCATATAACCCTATTAAAAATGAGGTACAGAGCTAAACAAAGAATTTTAACAGAGGAAACTCGAATGGCTGAAAAGCAACTTAAGAAATGCTCAACATCCTTACTCATCAGGGAAATGCAAATCAAAACAACCATGAGATACCACCTCACACCAGTCAGAATGGCTAAGATCAAAAACTCAGGTGGTAGTAGATGCTGGCAAGGAAGCAGAGAAAGAGGAACACTCCTCCATTGTTGGTGGGATGGCAAGCTCGTACAATCACTCTGGAAATCAGTCTGGCAGTTCCTCAGAAAACTGGACATAGCATTACCTGAGGATTCAGCTATACCATTCAGGGGCATATACTCAGAAGATGCTCCAACATATAATAAGGACATATGCTCCACTATGTTCATAGCAGCCTTATTTATAATAGCCAGAAGCTGAAAAGAAGGAAGATGTCTCTCAACAGAGGAATGGATACAAAAAGTGTTGTACATCTACACAATGGAGTATTAGTCAGCTATTAAAAATAATGAATTCAAGAAATTTATAGTCAAATGGATGGATCTAGAAATTACCATCCTGAGTGAGTTAACCCAATTACAAAAGAACACACATGGTATTTACTAATTGTTAAGCGGATGTTAGACCAAAAGCTTAGAATAGCGAAGACTCAACCCACAGACCACTTGAAGCTCATGAAGAAGGAAGACCAAGAGGGGACGCCTCAGTTCTACTTAGAACCAGTAACAAAAATATTCAAAGGAGCAATTATGGATACAAAACATGGGACAGAAACTGAAGGAGGAGCCATCAGGAGACCATTCCACCTGGGCATTCTTCCCATGTACTGTCACCTAAGCTAGACACTGATGTGGATGGCTGGAAGTGCATGCTGTCAAGAACATGATATAGCTGTCTCCTTAAAGGTCTGCCAAAGACTAACACATTCAGAGGACAATGCTCATAACTAACCACTGAAATGATCAAGGGTTTCTTAATGGAGAACTTAGAAAGAAGACTGAAGGAGCAGAAAGGGTTTATTACCCCAAAAGGAAAGCAACAATACCAAACAACCAGAGCCCCCCAGGGTCTAAACCACCAACCTGGGAGCACATATGGAGGGACCTACGACTCCAGCGGTATTTGTAGGGGAGAATAGCCTTGTTGTTCATAGGTGGGAGAGGAGATCCTTGGTCCCATAAAAAACAAACACAGAATGGGGGTGAAATGTGAGGGTGGGGAGGGGGTAGGTGTGGGCACAGCCTCATAGAAGCACAAGGAGGGGGGATGGGATAAGGGGTTACTGGGGGGGGATGGAATATGAGGATAAAGCTTGAAATGTAAATATTATAACTAACTACAAAAAGGGGTGGGGAAAGTTGTTAGAACCAACATCTTTTAAAAAATGTCAACCCTCTAGGAAAAAAAAGTTATTTTTTCTTGATACTAAAACTTGTTCTGAGAATTGTCCTTGGAGTATCTACTCATCAAGCAAAATGAGCAAATCTGCTCAAACCTCCAGTGTCTGGGAATTCCATCTGGATACAGTGAAGACACAGCATCAGAAGCTTATCAATTTACTCTTCCCCCCCACCCCTCTTCTAATATCTCAAAGCCCATAATCAGCTTGAAGAAGTTAATGAAGAGTCAGCGCCCCTATTCCCTGGGCTTGGGGACTAAGGTGGTTAATATTGGGCTGTCTTTCTGGAGAAAAGTAGTGATTTTGTTGGAACAGGGAGGATTAGCTAGGATTTATGGCATAGCCATAACCTATTGTTAGAAATCTGTATAATTAGTATCAAGATGAAGTTATAATTTCGAAAATGGTACAAAAGTCACTTGGATTTCAAATTTAAGGTTTTCATTGGTATAAGCTTCTTATTGATATGAGAGTGAAATGAATATTGATACTCTCATGGGCATTGTGCCTGTGTAACACATTTAGGAATACAAGGCTTAGACCGAGTCCTTCTTTAACTTTTTTAAGTGATTTGGGATGGTTAGCCTGTGAGTTAAGGGACTATAGCAAGTTCATGACTTTGAGATTATTGTTAGGGTGTTTTCTATATTTTATTTAGAAATAGCTGAGAGGAGTTAACAGACAACAGTCCAGGTTACCTTACATGGATAGTTGGTTTTCAAAACATCAGAAATCCATAGAATTGATGTCACAAATATTTCTATATTAATGTTCATTTTGACTAGAGACCTGTCTGCTCCTGACAGCTTCCTGTCTTGGATGCTAAGAAGAAATTGAGCATCCTTGGAGTTACTCCAGTTGTGCAGAGACAGCCACAAGGCAAGAATTGCCTCTTTCCATCTACAGACAAATTACTGTCCAGTAAAGGACACACTTGCAGAATAGTCAACTGAGTATATCTGCCTAGACAGAGTAATCAGCCCTTAATAATTCTGCAGCACTAAAGTCTGTCAGATGATTCTGGGCCAGAAGGCTGAAGATTTGATGCTCCAACGTTCGGTAGTATAGGGGTTGTCATGATATTCAGCGGTCTCTATAAATTGACTAAGTTTTAGAAGCTATTCTTTGTGCTTCCCATAATTTCTGTTAACTCAGTCATTCTGGATTTCTGATGGGGTTGAAGACCTATAGACTCATAGCCAATCCTGGCTATTTACTTTGAGAGAAAAGATATAAGTGGATGGTTTTTAGCTGACATTCATTCTAAAGCCAAGAAAAACAGTCAGGTTCAAAACTAAAACTTTTAGTTAGGAGAATAGACAGAGGTTCTGTTTAGTCAACAAAATGATGGACTGGGTAGTAGGATTATCTTTTACCTAACTGGTACAAATAGGAATAATTATGCTCTAATTGTATTTTGAGAGAAAAGGTTTACTTTAACAGGAAGGGTGATATGTAGGAGGAGCTAAGGGGGAAGTAGCACCGAGAGGAAAAAATGGAGTAAGGAGAGAAGAAGATGAAGTAGAGGAGAAGCTAGGTGATGAGAGGGAGCTAGATAGAGAAAGAGAGAGAGGGTATGGAGGCAGATGTTCACGTGTCTCCACCAGTCAAAGATAGTTTATATATCTAGGTTGGGTATTGGGTTACACTTCTGATTGAACATTACCATACTTATAAAACCTTTGGATAACATTTAAAAAAATGTATAAAAGCAAAAAGGAAAAGGGGGCACGGGATAGGGGTTTTCTAGGGAGAGGAAATGGGCAAAGGGGATGGCATCTGAAATGTAAATAAAATATCCAATTAAAAAAAAGTCTTGGAAAGATCAGGAATTCAAGTTCCATAGATAAACATAGTAAAAGCAATATACAACAAGCCAATAGCCAACATCAAACTAAATGGAAAGAAACTGGAAGCAATCTCACTTAGATCAGAGACTAGACAAGGCTGCCTACTCTTACTCTACCTATTCAATATAGTACTGAAAGTCATAGCCAGAGCAATCACACAACAAAAGGAGGTCAAATGGATACAAATAGGAAAGGAAGAAGTCAAAATTTCACTATTTGCAGATGATATGATAGTATACATAAGTGTCCCTAAAATTTCCATCAGAGAACTCTAACACCTGATAAACAACTTCAGCAAAGTGGCTAAATATAAAATCAACTCAAACAAATTAGTAACCTTCCTCTACTCAAGAAATAAACAGACTGAGAAAGAAATTAGGGAAATGACACCCTTCACAATCGTCACAAATAATATAAAATATCTTAAGGTGAATCTAACCAAGCAAGTGAAAGACCTGTATGACAAGAAATTCAAGTCTCTGAAAAAAGAAATCTAAAAATCTCAGATGATGGAAAGATCTCTCTTGCTCATGGATTAACAAGACTAATTTAGTAAAAATGGCCATCTTGCCAAAAGAAATCTACAGATTCAATGAAATCCCCATCAAAATTTCAAATCAATTCTTCATAGAGATAGAAAGCACAATTTTCAAATTCATTTGGAATAACAAGAAAAAAAACAGGATAGCGAAAACTATTCTCAACAATACAAGAACTTCTGGGGGAATCACTGTCCCGGACCTCAAACTGTGCTACAGAGCAACAGTGATTAAAAACTGCATGGTATTGGCGCAGAGACAGGCAGGAAGATCAGTGGAATAGAATTGAAGATGTAAAATGAACACACACACCTATGGTCACTTGATCTTTGACAAAGGAGCTAAAACCATCCAGTGGAAAAAGGACAACATTTTCAGCATATGGTGCTGGTTCAACTGGAAGTCAGCATGAAGAAGAATGCAAATCAATCCATTCTTAGCCCCTTGTACAAAGCTCAAGTCCAAGTGGATAAAAGACCTTCACATAAAATTAGATACACTGAAATTAATAGAAGAGAAGGTGGGGAAGACCCTCGAATACCTAGTCACAGGGGAAAAGTTCCTGAACTTTTAGGTTTAGGTTCTAAGATCAAAAATTGACAAATGGCTCTCATAAAATTGCAAAGTTTCTGTAAGGCATAAGACACTGTCAGTAAGACAAAACAGCAACCAACAGATTCGGAAAAGATCATTACCAATCCTAGATCCCATAGAGGGCTAATATCCAATATATTCAAAGAACTCAAGAAATTAGACTCCAGACAACCAAATAACCCTATTAAATATGGGGTACAGAGCTAAACAAAGAATTCTCAACTGAGGAAATTCAAATGGCTGAGAAGCAACTTAAGAAATGCTCAACATCCTTAGTCATCAGGGAAATGCAAATCAAAACAACCCTGAGATACCACTTCTCACCAGTCAGAATGGCTAAGGTAAAAAACTCAGGTGATCATAGATACTGGGAAGGATATAGAGAAAGAGGAACACTCTTCTATTGTTGGTGGGAATGCAAGCTGGTACAACCACTCTGGAAATCAGTCTGGTGGTTCCTCAGAAAACTGGACGTAGCATTACCTGAGGACCCAGCTATACCATTCCTTGGCATATAACCAGAAGATGCTCCAACATATAATAAGGACATATGCTCCTCTATGCTCATAACAGCCTTATTTATAATAGCCAGAAGCTGGGAAGAACCCGGATGTTTTTAAACAGAGGAATAGATACAAAAAAATGTGTTACATTTACACAATGGAATACTATTCAGCTATTCAAAATAATGAATTCAAGAAATTCTTAGTTAAATGGATAGAACGAGAAAATATCATCCTGAATGAGGTAACCCAATCACAAAAGAACACACATGGTATTTACTCAATTGTATGCAGATATTAGCCCAAAAGCTTGAAATAGCCAACATTCAACTAGCTCAGCACATGAAGCTGATGAAGAAGAAAGACCAAGTATGGATGCCTTGGTCCTTCTTGAAAAAAGTGACAGAATGCTCAAGGGAGCAAATAAGGTGACCATAGTGTGGAACAGAAAGTCAAGGAGGGGCCATCCAGAGACCACTCTACCTTGATATCCATCCCATGTATAGTCACTAAAGATAGACGCCAATATGGATGTCAGGAAGTGCATGCAAACAGGAGCCTAATGTAGCTGTCTCCTCAGAGGTCTGCCAGAGTCTGACATATCCAGAGGTGGATGCTCAAAGCTACCTATTGATCTGATCAAGGGTTCCCAATGGAGAAGTTAGAGGACTGATGGAGCTGAAAGGGTTGGTGGCCCCAAGAGGAGAGCAACAGTGGCAGCCAACCAGAGCTCTCCAGGGTCTAAACCACAAGCCTGGGTGCACAAAGGGAGGCACCCATGACTTCAGCTGTATTCTTAGGGGAGGATGGACTTGTTGGCCATGGGTGGGAGAGGAGATCCCTGGTCCCATGAAGGCTGAACACCGAGCAAGGAGGAATTGGAGGGTGAAGAGAAGGGAGGAGGGTAGTAGGTAGGAGCATACCCTTGTGAAGGTAGGAGGGGAGACAGGATAGGGGGTTCCTGAGTGGTGGGGGGAATGGGGTGAGGGGATAAAATCTGAAATGTATTTTAAATAAATAAATAAATAAATAAATAAATAAATAAATAAACTATCTTGAATAATTGGTGATAAAAAGAAGAGAAAGAGGAGGAGGAGGCAGATGAGGAGGAATAAGAGGTAGAAGAAGTGAGGGGAAGGGAAGAAAAAGGAAAGAAGGGAAGGATAGAAGGAAATAAAGAAAAGGGATAAATAACCAATTTGCTGGTTCAAATGATGACAACAACCATAGGATCACATGATTAAATACTTGGTCTTCAGTAGGTTGAACTGTTTAGAAAAATAAGGAGGTATAGTATTGTTACAGGAGGCATTTCACAAGGGCTTTGAAATTTTAAAAACTCATGTCACTCCCAGTGCCCTCTGTCTTCCTCCTGCTTTAAGGGTAAAATGTGACCTTTCAGCTGTTCCTGTCACCATGCTTTTGCCTTGCAACCTCTGAAACCACAAGCTCAATTAAACATGTCTTTTTATATTTTGGGTTGTTAGCATAGCCGTTAACAGTTTAGCCATCCCTCCAGAACTAAAAGTCTCCTTTTATATGCTGGTTTGATCATGGAGTTTTGTTCCAGCAAGAGAAAAGTTACTAACCCAATTCATAAGATGTTTCATATATTTGAACCAAGTTAGAGGAGATTTTCTGTAGTGAGATGAGGATTATACCAGTTTGCATCACAAAAGATACAGGGTGTTGAGAACTGCTCTGCCCCACGCTTGGGGGACAAAATGTCTGGGACCGCTCTATCAGTGTTGGAACCTGCACTGCCAAAAGTCTTGGGGGCTAAACTGTTAGAGCCAGCACTGCCCCAAGCTGCTCCAATCCATGGGTCAGAGTTCAGCAAGAGAGAGAGGGAGGACAGACGTGAAGAATGGAGACCAGACAGAGTGTGATTCAATCCTGTTTATTCTTCAGTCTCTCTTCTTCTCTCTTTCCAAGTTCCTAGTTCCCAGTACCAAGTCTCAAGTCCTAATTCCTAGTTTCTCTGTAATAAGTCTCAAGACCTAATTCTAGTTCCTAGTTCTAGTTTGCTAACCTGCTCCAAGTCTCAAGTCTCAAGTACTCTTCCAAGTACAAGTGTCTAATAATTTCTTCTGGTTCCAAGTTACCTTCAAAGGCCTAGTTCCTAATCCAAGTGTCTAATTTCTTCTGTCTGCCTCTCACCTTTTATATGTCTCACTTCTAAGCCACACCTTTAAATCACTCCTTTAAGTTTCAGAGCTAAATCACACCTTTAAGTCTCACACACCCAAGGGAAGAACCTGGATATCTAAAACAAGATGTTATCAGAGTGTGCTCAGCTGTCGTAGGCTATTGTAACCAAGTCTCTTATCAGGGTATATGGCTCAAGATGGCTGCAAGGATGATAGCTGCCTTTTGTTGGCTCCCCACAACAGAGTAATGGGATTCTTGAGACTAGAGATCATATTAGTCTAGGAAACTGAGAATTCTAAAGTTAAATAAAGAGATGATCAAAGAACAGTCCTGGTACTTAAGAATTAACTACATCAAGTGCCAAGAAGGCAAGGGAACTTTTACAACTAATGACATTGGAATAAAAAGATGATACCGAAGGTCTGGAGAACACCATCCTCCCCAGTGAGGGACTCTGAGTTACTCTAGCTATCATGAGAAAACAAAATTAATTCCCCATGAAATAGATTCAGAAAAGAATCTTGCTGTATTAATTGATATGGCTCAGTAGTACAACATGAAATCAAGTATTGTGAGATCCCCTGCACCACTGACTTTGGTCAGGACTTATTTGGCTATCCAAGGTCTTTCTTTGTGTTTCTGTATAAATGAGATGTTTTTTCTTAAGTATGTGAAGAAAGATTTTGGTACTTTGATAGGGATTGCAATGATTTTGCAAATTTTTGGTCATGATGGATACTTTTCACAATATCAAGTCCTTCATCCATACACACAAAAGAGGTCTTGCCATCTGCAAGGGTCTTTGTCAATGTCATCAAAAATTTGAAGTTCCCATCACAGAGGTCTTTCCACTCCTCCATTAGGTTTATTCCCATACATTTTTATTTATTTTATGAGACTATTTTGAATGGGGTTGTTTCTGTAATTTCATTGAAAGCTTATTTGTTATTGATACATAGAAAGGCTACTGAGTTTTGTAAGTCAATATTGTATAGTATCACATTTATGAAACTCTTTATCATTTCTAGAAGATTTCTGGTAAAACTTTTTGGTCCCTGTATGCATGATGTCATAGCATTTATAAGTAAGGATAAGTAGTTCTGTTCTATTTGTAACCTTGAGCAATACAGTAGTAGACTGGGAAGAACTGAAAGCATACCCTCTATAACTATGATGACAATGCTATCTACTCTTTTACTTTTTTTCAAAATATACCTCAATGGGTTGTAGACGTTCATATGAGCAGCTGTTCTCACATCCTCACCTTGCCTACTTGAATGTCTTTTATATTTCATTTTTAAAAGATGTATTTGTTTAATATATTTAAGTACACTGTATCTGTCTTCAGACACACCAGAAGAGGGCATCAGATCCCATTACAGATGGTTGTGAACCACTGTGTTGTTGCTGGGAATTGAACTCAGGACCTTAGAAGAGCAGTCAGTACTCTGAACCGCTGAGCCATCTCTCCAGTCCTATTCTTTCATTCCTATTCAACCTAGTTCTTGGTATTTTAGCTAGAACAGTAAACAAGAAGATGAAATACAGCACAAGTGAAAAAGCAAAACGTCACATTAGACCTGATTATATATAATATAATTCTGTACTTAAATAATACTAGAGAGCCCACCAGGAAATACTTGGATCACAAAATCATTTGCAACAAAATAGCAGAAAACATATCTATTCACAAGCATCACTTTCCTAGGTGCAAATATACAAAAAAGGATGAAAACAAAAATTGATGCAAACATATTCAGATCATTAAGTTGATCTCTGCAAAATAAATAAGCTTTTTGCTCATATAGAGTTAGTACACTCAGGGAAATTGTCTATCTCTAGACTGTACACAGTCACCACCCTCAATGTGCAAATTTTGCATTCACTTCTATCACACTCTCTCAGTTCCTGCTTTATGCCTCTGTGGACCTGTCTATCCTGGATGTAATATAGAGCTCTACTTACCTATAAGGAACACTGTGTTTTCCACCCTTTCACTGAGTACATTTCAAAGTCCATCCTGATATTAATATATAAAATTGTTTTGCTGTGTAAAATTATATTTCCTTGCTTTATATGAATACGTTAGCAGTTTCTGAGACCCAGAACCTAAAGTATGAAACAGGAGACAAACAGTCCTTTGCTATAATGAGACTTCATGAAACTGGGTGGTGCCCTACCCCGAACTCACCATGAGAACTATACAGGAAGGCAGAGGCTGGAACTTCTACCACAGCAACTTCTGCTTCCTCTTTTCTAGTTCCTGCATGAAGCTGACTGACTTGGGTGTAAGGGAAGAGCCTTGAGTGTAAGGGGACGTTCCAGGAGCCCAGTTACCTCTGCTCCATCCATCTAGCCCTTTGTCTATCGGTTGACTCTGGGTGCTCTCTCTTTTCCTCCTCTCACAGCGTCAAAAAGCAATCTTTAAGTTACTGAGAAGTCTCAAAATTTGGTAAAGTTAAGATGATTCTGATTTTCTCCCTGAGACAAAAGCAATGAACTTTTGCCTTTTCCTACAGTGTTGGGTTCCTAGGAGAACAGTTCTGACCACATAGTGGGTAAGGAAGACCACAGTCTCTCAACTGAGTGGTTCCTGTGTGGAATCCTTTTGCATTGACCATGCTGTTTAAAGCTCGATGATATGCAGTCTATTTGAATTCATGGCTGTGAAACATGAGATGCCTCCTTCTTTAATAGAATAAATATCTGAGGCTTCCAGGCTCTCATAAAATAATGACAGAATCAGGAACATCTTTCAGTGGAGGAAAACATGTGGAAGGTGTACACATTCTTGTTCCATTTTTGGAATGATCTGGTCAGATGCTAGAAAGAAGCCCACCAGGATAATTACACACTCATGTCTTAAAAGCGACATGTGAGGCCAGCATCATAATCTAACACCAACTCCAGACAAGCACATTATAAGAAAACAAAGTATACATAGATTTCTCCTATAAGCATAAGTACTAAGTCTTCAACAAATATCATTCATACATCACATAACAAAACTTCAGTAAATGGAAGATCTCATGTAAGATGTTGATCCCATTAGAGCACATCACCCATACAAGTGTATCCATGTGATTTCTTTATGATGCTATTACAATTAAAAATATTGCCTAATATTCCATAATCAGAACATTTTCTACTGTTGATCATGCAAATTTAGTATGATGCTGTGTAACCAATTTAATACATAATGAACAAATACAATTTACCCTATTATATAATGCTGGTCCAACAACCCCCCAAACCAGTTATTATCACTAATCACAGCAACCAAGTAAAAGTGGAAATA
>JANHMN010000003.1:18136703-18156512 GCA_030674055.1 Rhabdomys pumilio
GAAGCCAGGCTTCAGTGGGCAGTTCCAACCCAATAGTCACACAGATGGTCATTGTTAACTTAGTGGATCTCAAGACCAAACAGCAGAGATAAAGTGATCCAAAGTGAATCAGATGCATGTGCTGAATACTCACCATTCTTTGAGGCTGAAGAATGAAGTGTAAAAACAGAAGGGGCCTAGCAACCTTGCAGTGAGCCTTTGGGTTTGAGGATAACTGTATACCTAAACAACTCAAGCTGAGGGCTTCACATGTATCTGTTAATACACATATACTCCATCGTTCTATTAGATACTGTCTTAGTTACTGTTTTATTGCTATAAAAGGACCCATTTAATTCAGACAACTCTTATATAAAAGAAAGTATTTAACTGAGGGCTTAGACACAGTTTCAGAGGTTTAGTCCATTATTATCATGGTGGGGCACACATGGCGCCGGACCAGTAGCTGAGAACTGCATCCTGATCTGCAGGTTCAAAGAATGAGTGACTGAGTCTGGCAGGGGTTTTTGAACCTTCAACAAGGCCACCCCCTATTATTCTAACCTGAGCAAAGAGTTCCACTCCTTTGTGACTAAGCATTCAAATATACAAGCCTATGTGGGCTATTTTTAGTCAAACTACCACAGATATGCACACTTGTGGAGAAAAAAAAACCTTGCGCAGGGCGGGAGAGAGTCTGGCCGCGGGGTCCCAGGAGGGCCTGCAGTAAGGTTTTGCCACACTTCCCACACCGCCAGCAGAACGGTCCCACATGCATGCAGCTGCCATGCCCTGGCGACTGCAGTTCAAGGTTCCAAAGTTCCAAAAGCTGGTAATCTGGCGGCAGCGCAGGCCCAGGTGACACGTGGAGTCCGATTTTCCAAAGCTTTTATTGTTCATAGTGTGGTGAATAGGTGTAGATGGTATGCGCTTTCCCCACCAAAAGTCAGGGGGTCTGGCCTTTTATAGGAAAGGGGAAAAGGGGAGGGAATAACTTAATTAGCTATTTCCCCCCCCCCCAGCCTTTAGATATAACTCATTAATATTTAAATCTCTGGAAGTGGAGACCTCTACCTGTGTCCTATGTGATTGAAGGGTGCAGGATAAATGGAGTTACCTCATCCAAGACCCAACACACACTGACATTTGGAGGAAGCAGTGAGTCCAGGTCTGTGATACTAACTTGACTGGTTGGCACGGTGTCCTATCTGAAAACAGGTTCCTCCCCAGATCATTCTCTTACAAAGAGCAAAATTACTAATGTGTTGGCACACATGTCAGCCCCAAGTCCAAGTGATGATTTATCATAGTTAGAAATGCAGATTTAAAAGTCACTGTCTACCCAGGAGGGCCTTAGGAAACATTGGTGGGTATTTGATCCAAACAAATTATATATACCAAATAAATAAATACCAAATAAATATCATGACTTCTACAGCCTCATGAGCTTCCACAGGACCCTGATAACCACCATTTAAGATCTTCAGTCTCATGGACTTCTCATGGTATTGTACAGATACCACTTGAGATTTGTACTTGCTAGGTGAGGGGCAGTAAATTCCTACTCAAAGTATCCAAACACACATGTTCAGAGTGGATGTACGGTAGCCACACAAACAGAGACCCTCCCCAATGACCATGCACATAGATTTTCCCCAAAATTAAAGCCAGGTGAGGACAGAAGGACTTCTATTTCCCACCATGAGCATGACCCTGAGTAGTAACAGGAGTAGTTCTCAGTCGGTTGGGCACTGATGGGCACACAGGACTGCAGAGCTAAGCTAGCAGAATCTATCCAGCTATGTGCTTAGAGACTGTGGTGCACAAAGAGTAGATTATGAATGCGGTACTGTAGAGTGAAAAATTATAAAAATCATTTTTATAGAGTATAAGTATATAGATTCTTTTTAAGTTCTTTTAGGGACATGGGAATTTTCTCTGAAACAAGCCAGGCCAGTTTCAGGAACTGGCTGTAAAAAATGAAAGTCATCCAGGTGGGGAAACACAATGACCGGGCTGTGGCTCTGTGGCTGAGCAAGTGAGAAATAGTTAATATGATAGGGTAGGTCACAGTGACGGTAAAACCACATTTTTGAGAAGAATGAGTTTACAGAGTAATTCTTCACCATTCAGGGTGGGTTTCTCTAGAATGTTTCACTATTCTTATGTTATGTATCCTTGGCAACCCCTCACCCCCTCCTCCCTCCCCTGGTTTGTGGTTTTCTGCTTTAAAAGACCCCTTAGCCCATCACTCTTGGCCAAACCCTGCTCTTGAGAGAGAGCTCGTGGTTTGACCGCCGGCCAATTTCCCTAATAAAGCCTCTGCTGAGTGCATCCAGGTACGGTGTCTTGGAGTGTATGGGGGGTCGCGTCTTCCTGAGACTTGAGTGAGGGTCTCCCTAATTTGGGGGTCTTCAGTACCATGGGACAAGGATGACAGATCAGTACATACCCAAGTTCCTAAAGAATTGTATTTGCTGTTGTTTCTCCTCTACCTCTTCCTTCTGCTCCTCCTCCTTCTTTTTCAAATTCAGGGACAATGTGACTCAAAATCTGACCCACTACAGAAGGCAGATTGGATGTCATATGATGAGACAAATCACCTGAGGCAAGTTCATCACATGTAGCTCATCCTGCCAGTAGAGGGCAGCACTTGATCGTCCTAAGACTGATACCCTAGGGAGGACAGTGTCTCTTGAGTTCACAGGAACATCACAGCTGAGGATGTAGCTCAGATAGAGCACCTGTTTAGCACGCAGGAAGCTCTGGGTTCAAACAGACTGAATATCCTATCACTTATTCTTAAAGCCAGGGAAATCAGATAGCCATAAGAAGTTGATACTGTGACATACTGGTATGACTAGTCATAGGCAGGCATACAAGGAAGAGGATGAAGGGATTACTGGGTCTGATAGACTATGTGATTATTCCATTTCATATGGATGTAGTGAAAAGTTTGGAATAGATTGTGCAGTGTGAATTTTCCTGTTATATCCAAAGTGTAAAAATTATGCATATAGAGAAATAGAAGTTATAGGTTATGAAAATGATTTGATGTAAATACAACATGCCACTGATGTCTTTTGATAAGTAGAATTTGTGGACCAAGCAGCCAAAGTGAAGAATAATAGGTGCCCTCTGACAATCATGTGACACAAAGGAAAGGTGAATTTGTTGTGATCTTGCTCATATGTGATGCTGAGGTAGAGAATCTTCCTAGATGTGAATATTTCACTAGTGAGTGCCATAAGGAGCTATTCTGAATCACTGGGTTTAGTGGCACAAGCCTGTAATCCTAGCACTCAGGAGGCTGAGGCAGGAGGATTGACAAATGTGAGAAGTCAGCTTGGTATATATTGAGTTCCTGGCCAACCAGAGTAGTTACCTTAAAGATCCATTTTCAGAAAGAGAGGGAGAGGAGGAGGAGGAGGAGAAGGAGGAGGAGGAGGAAGAAGAGGAGAAGGAGGAGGAGGAGGAGGAGAAGGAGGATTGTCTAGGAATAGTGGCACACATTTGTAACACCAGTGTTTGGGAGACTAAGGTATTAGGAGTGCACATTTGAGTCCAGAGGTGTATATAAATCCAGACTGAATCCCAAACATCCTAAACAAGGACTTGGGGTTTAACATAGTGTACTGCTCTTTCGAAGAACTCATGTTCAGTTTCTAGCAAGTATGTCAGACTTATCACAACTACCTGTAAATCTAGCTCTGTGACATCTGACAGACACTTGATCTCAAGTGCACAGTACTCCCCTGCCACACACACACACACACACACACCAAAAAATCCCCCCCCAAAGCCAAAACAAACCTTCAAAAGTACTAAAAAAAGAAGCAGGGATATCTCAAATAAAAACTGAGGCATAAACTTAAGATAATTAGATAAAACCTACTTGATCATGATGGATGATTATTTTGATGTGTTCTTGGATTCAGTTTGTGAGAATTTTACTGAGAATTTTTGCATCCATATTCATAAGGGAGATTGGTCTGAAGTTCACTTTCTTTGTTGTGTCTTTGTGCGGTTTAGGTATGAGCGTGATTGTAGCTTCATAGAACAAATTGGGTAGTGTTCCTTCTGTTTCTATTTTGTGGAATATCTTTCCACAAACCCAGCATTACAAAGGATAATAGCAGGAAAGCTCCAATACAAGGAGGAAAATTATACCCTAAAAAGAGCAAGAAAGTAATCCTCTTCCAACAAATCCAAAAGAAGATAGCCACAAAAAGATAACTTCACCTCTATTAACAAAAATAACAGGAAGCAACAATCAGTGTTCCTTAATATCTCTTAACATCAATGGACTCAATTATCCAATTAAAAGACATAGGCTAATGGACTGGATACATAAACAGGACCCAGCATTTTGCTACATACAGGAAATCCACCTCAGTGACAAAGACAGACTCTACCTTAGAGTAGAAAAACAATTAGTTAAAATTGTTTTTAAAAAACAATTTTTCAAACAAATGGCCCTAAGAAACAAGCTGGAGTAGCCATTCTAAAATTTCCAGCCTGAGAACACAAAGGGAGGGACTCATGGCTCCACCTGTATAGGTAGTTGAGGGTGGCTTTACTAGGCATCAGTGGAAGTGGACGGCCTTGTTACCTAAAATTTTGGATTCCCTAGTGTTGGGGAATTTCAAGAGCAGGGAGGCAAGAATGGGAGGATTGTGGGAGACCACCCTCATAGTAATTGGAGGAGGTGGAATGAGGTAAGGAGTTAGGCATCAGTGGAAGTGGAGGGCCTTGGTGCTTGAAAGTTTGGATTTTATAGTATTTGGGAATTTGAGAGCAGGGAGGCGAAAATGAGAGGATGGTGGGAGCACACCCTCATAGAAACTCCCATAATTATTTGGATTAGACATGACAGAAGCAGGCCACCAGAATACTACATTCCAGAATTCAAACAAACAATTATCTTGATACTAAAATTTGTTTTGAGAATTTGAATTGCAGAATACACAGCCTCGGTGTATCTACTCATCAAGTGAGCTGAGCAGACCTGCTGGAACCTTGGATGTCCTGAAATTCCAGCTGGATGCAGTTTAGACACAGTGTCAGAGGCTTATCAATTTACTCTCCCCCCACCCCTCTTCTAATATCTCAATGCCCATAATCATCTTGAAGAAGTTAATGAAGAGCGCCCCTATTCCCTGGGCTTGGGGAATGAGGTGGTTAATATTGGGCTGTCTTTCTTGGTGAAAGTAGTGGTTCTGTTGGAACAGTGAGGATTAGCTAGGATTTATTGCATAACCATAACCTATTAGTAAAAAACTGTATAATAGTTATTAAAATGAAGGGATGATTTCTTAAATGATACAAAATTTACTTTGATTTCAAATTTAAGGTTTTCATTGGTATGAGCTTCTTATTGATATAAACGTGAGATGAATATTGTTACTTTCATAGGCATTGTGCCTGTATAACACATTTAGGAATACAAGGCTTAAACCTAGCTCTTCTTTAAATTTTTTTAACTGATTTGAGATGGTTAGATTGTGAGATAAGGGCCTATAGCAAATTCATGGCTTTGAGTTTATTGTTAGGGTGTTTTATATATTTCATTTAGAAATAGTTAAGAAGAGTTAACAGACAACAGTCCACATTACCTTACATAGATAGTTGGTTTTCAAAACATCAGAAGTCCACAGATTTGATGTTACAAACACTTCTGTATTAATGTTCATTTTGATTAGAGACCTGTCTGCTCCTTACAGCTTCCTGTCTTGGATTCTAAGAAGAAACTGAGCATTTTTGGAGTTACTCCAGTTGTGGTGAGACAGCCACCAGGCAAGAATTGCCTCTTTCCGTCTACAGACAAATTACTGTCCAGAAAAGGACACACTTGTGGAATAGTCGACTGATTATATCTGCCAAGACAGAGTAATCAGCCCTTAACAATTCTGCATCACTAGGTCTGTCAGATGATCCTGGGCCAGAAGGCTGAAGATCGGATACTCCAATGTTTTATAATATAGGGACTATTCAGGTATTCAGTGGTCTCTATAAATTGGCTAAGTTTTAGAAGCTATGCTTTGTGCTTCCCATAATTTCAGTTAACTCAGTCATTCTGGATTTCTGACTGGGTTGAAAACTTATAGTCTCAAAGCCAATTCTGGCTATTTACTTTGAGAGAAAAGATTTGTGAGGATGTTTTTCAGCTGACATTCATTCTAAAGCCAAGAAAAAAAAAACCAGGTTCAGAACTACGTGTTTTAGTTAGGAGAGATGACAGAGGTTCTGGTTAGTCAACAAAATGATGGACTGGGTATTAGGTCTATCTTGCACTTTACTGACACAAATTGGTATAGTTATGGTCTAATTGTATTTTGAGAGAATAGTTTTATTTTAACAGGAAGGGTGATATGTAGGAGGAGCCAAGGTGGGAGGAGTACAGAGAATAAGAGGAGGAGTAAGGAGAGGAGGAATAGAAGGAAAGGAGGAGCTAGGTAATGGGAGAGAGAAGGGGGGGCATGGAGGATGTTCACATGTCTTTGCCAGTCACAAATATAGTTGATATATCTAGGTTGAGTATTGGTTTACACTTCTGATTGATATTGAGCATTACCAAACTTATAAAGTCTCTGATTAGCATTAAAAAATGTATAAAAGCAAAAAAAGATGTGGGCATGGGATAGAGGTTTTCTAGGGAGGGGAAATGGGGAAAGGGGATGGCATCTGAAATGTAAATAAAATATTCAATAAAAAATAAATTAAAAAACAAAAAAGTAATAAATAAGAAGTTGGAAATATCTCAAATAAAAATTGAAGCATAAACTTAAGGGAATTAGAAAAAGAACAAAATAAGTCTCTGTTTAACATAATTATTTGAAGTGTGTGTATACATGGGTGTTTCTGTGTGCACAATTGCATGAGCAGGCTCTGTGTTCTGTTTGATCATTTCTCATATTACTCCCTTGAAACTAGGCTTCATTTTCCTTTTTTTCCCTTTTTATTGGTTATTTTATTTATTTACATTTCAAATGTTATCTTCCCCCTTCCCAGTTTTCACTCTACAAGCTCCCTATGCCCTCCTCTCTCTCCTTTCTTTATGAGGGTGCTTCTTCTCCTGCCTACCCACTCCTGCTTCAGCAGCCTAGCATTCCCCTATCCTGGGTCATCAAGTCTCCATAGGAGCAAGGAGCTTCCCTCTCAGTGATGCCAGATAAGGCATTTCTTTGCTACATATGCACTTGGAACCATGGGTACCTCCTGTGCACTCTTTGGTTGGTTGTTTTCTCCCTGGGAACTTTAGGGGGGTCTGCTTGATTGATATTGTTGTTCTTCCAGTGAGGTTGCAAACACCTTCTGCTTCTACAGTTCTTGACCTGACTTCCCCATTTGGATCCTAGCTCACAGTTCAATGTTTAGTTGTGTACATCTGCCTCTGTATTGGTTTGGCTCTGGCAGAGCCTCTCAGGGGACAGCTATATCTGGCTCCTGTTAGTAAGCACTTCTTGGCATTAGCAATACTGTCTGAGTTTGGTGTCATCAGATGGGATGAATCTCTAGATGGGGCAGTCTCTGGATGGTCTTTTCTTCAGTTTCTGCTCCACTCTTTGTCCCTGCATTTCCTTTTGACAGGAGGAATTCTGTATTAATATTTTTGAGGTGGGTTGGTGGCCTCATTACTCAACTGGGTGGGGGCACTGCCTATCCACTGGATATGGTCTCTATAGTTTCTATTTCCCCTTTCTTGGGTATTTCAGCTAAAGTCTTCCCTGTTAGGCCTTGGGAATTTCATGGGTCCCTGGCATCAGGGACTTTCTAGTGGCTTCCTTCAGTTCCCCCTCCCCCACTGCTACTTACCCACTTTCAAATTCCTAACCCTCTGTACTTCTTCCCCATCTCCTACCATATCTGAACTGTTCCTCCTTTTTTTATTCCTCCCCTGTCTCCATCTACTTTCCAGAGATTATTTTCTTTCCCCTACTGAGTAGTACCATAAGATTCACACTTTGGTGTTACCTTCTTTCTTTTTGAGTTTTATATAGTTTGTGATTTCTATTGTGGGTATTCTGAGCTTCTTTTTGCCTAATATTCACTTTTCTGTGACTAAATACCATGTGTGTTCTTTCGTGACTGGATTACCTCACTTAGAAGGATATTTTCAAGTTTAATTCATTTCCTTGTGAATTTCACAAACTCATTGTTTTTAATAACTTAGTAGTACTCCATTGTGTAAATGTAGCATATTTTCTGTATTTATTCCTCTGTTGAAGAACATCTGGGTTCTTTCCAGTTTCTTGCTATTATAAACAAGGCTGTAATCAAAATAGTGGAGCATGTGTCCTAGTTATATGTTGGAGCATCTTCTGGGTATATGCTCAGGAGTGGTAAAGCTATTTCCAATTTTCTGAGGAAATACCAGACTTTATAACAATTCCAGAGCTGTTATAGCAGCTTGCAATCCCACCAGGAATGGAGGAGTGTTCCTCTTTCTCCATTCTTGCCAGCCTCTTCTGTCACCTGAGTTTTGATCCTACCCATTCTGACTGGTGTCAGGTGGAATCTGAGTGTTCTTTTGATTTGCATTTCCCTGATGAGTAAGGATGTTGAACATTCCTTTAAGTGCTTCTCAGCCATTTTGAAATTCCTCAGCTAAGAATGCTTTGTTTAGCTCTGTACCTCATTTTTAGTAGGGTTATTTGGCTCTCTGAAGTCTCACTTCCTGAGTGCTTTTTATATATTGGACACTAGCCTTCTATCAGATGTAGAATTGCTAAAGATCTTTTCCCAGTCTGTTGGCTACTGTTTTGTCCTATTGATGGTGTCCTTCACCTTACAGAAGCTTTGCAGTTTTATGAGGTCCCATCTGTCAATTCTTGATCTTAGACCACAGCCATTCGTGTTTTGTTCAGGAAATTTCTTTCTGTGCTCATGTGTTTGAGGCTCTTCCCCACTTTCTCTTCTATTAGTTTCAGTGTATCTGGTTATATGTGAGGATCCTTGATCCATTTGGATTTGAGCTTTGTACAAGGAAGTAAGAATGGATCGATTTGCATTTTTCTACATCCTGACCACGAACTGAATCAGCACCATTTGTTGAAAATGCTGTCTTTTTGTTTACTGGATTGTTTTAGCTCCTTTGTTAAAGATCAAATAACCATACATATGTAGGTTCATTTCTAGGTCTCCACTTGTATTTCATTGATCTATCTGCCTTTCTCTGTTCCAATACCATGCAGTTTTCTTTTTTTTAAATCACTATTGGTCTGTAATACAGCTTGAGGTCATGGGTGGTTATTCCTCCAGAAGTTCTTTTACTGTTAAGAATAGTTTTTGTTTTCCTGGGTCTTTTGTCATTCCAAATGAGTTTGCAAATTTCTCTTTCTTAACTCTATGAAGAATTGAATTAGAATTTTGATGGGGATTGCATTGAATATGTAGATGCTTTCAATATTATGGTCATTTTTATTATATTAATCCTGCCAATCTGTGAGCATGAGAGATCTTTCCATACTTTGAGATCTTCTTTGATTTCTTTCTTCAGAGACTTTAAGTTCTTCTCATACAGGTCTTTAATTTCACACCAAGGTATCTTATAATAATTGTGACTATTGTAAAGGGTGTCATTTACCTAATTTCTTTCTCAGCCTGTTTATCCTTTGAGTAGAGGAAGGCTACTGATTTGTTTGAGTTAATTTTATATCCAGACATTTTGCTGAAATTGTTTACCAGTTTCAGGAATTCTCTGGTGGAATTTTTGAGGTCACTTAAGTATACAATCATATCATCTGCAAATAGTGATATTTTGACTTCTTCCTTTCCAATTTGTATTCCTTTGACCTCCTTTTGCTATGTAATTGCTATAGCTAGGATTTCAAGTACTATATTGAATAGATAGAGAGTGGGCAGCCTTGTCTAGTCCCTGATTTAAGTGCGATTGCTTCATGTTTCTTTCCGTTTAGTTTGATGTTGTCTTGGTATATAATGCTTTTACTATGTTTGGGTATGGGCCTTGAATTTCTGATCTTTCTAAAACTTTTACCCTGAAATGATGTTGAATTTTGTCAAATTCTTTCTCAGCATCTAAATAGATGATCATGTGTTTTTTTTTCTCTCGAGTTTGTTTATATAGTGGATTATGTTGATGAATTTCAGTATATTGAATCATACCTGCATCCCTGAGATGAAGTGTACTTGTTCCTGTTGAATGATTGTTTTCTTGAATTCAGTTTGTGAGAATTTTATTGAGTATTTTTGTGTCAATATTCATAAGGAACATTGGTCTGAAGTGTTCACAAATTGCTTTACATGAGGAACCTCGGAGATGACATGCATTCTAACTGGCACAGGGAATGAGAAACATTGATATTAAAGAGATTATCATTCTTGATCCTACCACAAAAAATTCTGCCCCAGAAAAAACAAGCTGCAATGAGGCAAGAACAGCTCTGATGGTTGTTTCCTGAGAGAGATGAAAGAAGATGATGTTGCTAGGGAAAGAGTTAATTCCATGCAGGGGGCTGTTCTTTAGAGAAATCCCCACCTGCAACCATGAGACCTGCTGTGTTTTTTCCCTTAGGTGTCTGTGTTCTCGTCTGTGCTCATCCCCAGGATGAAGCCCATGTGAGCTAAGGTCAGGAGATCAGTGTGTCTCTGCTACTGGTTTTTGCTTTGTATCCCCAACCTGGATATTCATGAAGTATCTTCAGGGTGGTTAGATCAGTGGCCATGGTGAGGACGTCATAGTGGAGTGAAGACAGGTGTGTGGAAAGACTGAAAAACACCACAAGGTGCAGCTGTACAGGGGAAGGATCCTCCCTCAGCCATCTGCAACTGAATGTGGCCAGTAAAGGAAGGGAGGCATGAGTTCTGTGGGTTGCTGCTTATTGGTCCTCACTGCATTGAGAACACATTAGACAGAAGTGAATGGTATTGGAGGAAGTGACCTTTCTGTGAGATGTGAGTTCAGAGTCTGTTGTCTGTCCAAGTCAAAGTGACAGGGAGGTGAAAGACAGCTGCTGTCATTTCCCTTTTCTGTGGGGATGTTGACCTTTCAACAAACTGACACTGTCTGTGTTGCCTACTTACTTGGATCTACTGTGAAGAGATAACAGGATCTTTACTTCCACAGCCATGCTCTGTCTGGGTGAGATATGAAGAGGTTAGGAGATACTGTTGTCTTGGAGAGGCTAAGCCTTATAGTCTAGCATGGATTGAACTTCATCAAAGTCCAGGGAGGCTGTAGGGATGGGATATCTGTTCAGTGAGGAATAAACTCACAAGGAACTCTCTTTCAGAACTGACTCTGGGACTCAGGTCTCCAGTGCTGGCAGGTGAGTGTTTCCTGATGTCCCAGGTATTTACACCTCATTTGGAAGCAGAGAATGGCTAAAAGCCGGGCAATGAGATGGAGAATAGCAGAAGTAAGTTCACCCTGGAGGAACCAAGAGGATCCTGAGATTGAACAGTGGGATCTTTGTAGGGAGGATCCAGGACAGAGCCTCTGATTTCCTTGCAAGGATCCACTCCAAAGCCAACTTCAGAGCTCAGCCAGGCATTGTGGTCCACAGAGGTATGAAAGTGACTATCTCATGTAAGGAGACCTCAAGCGCTCACAAGTATGAGTATAAAAAGAGAAGCCCAGATATGCTGGTGCAAAAAGATTCTAATAGAGCCTGGGAACAAGGCTAAATTCCTCTATTGTACAGTAACACCGAAGGTTACATGTTATTATGAAACTCATAACAGTTTATTAGCACACAATGACTCTCCTGCAGCTTCTGGTGGCATGGGTAATCATATTTAGGATCTCCAGTCTCAGCCTCTAATCTTATGAAATGGGAGTCTCCTCTATCTCAGCCTTTCATTGTGGAACAGTGTAGAGACTGTGAGTCCATTAAGGCATTCTGTCTGTCTCTCCTAGGAGATTTCTACAGCAAACCGAGATTGTCAGTCCTGGACAGTCCCACTGTGAACACAGAAGAGTATATGACCTTTCAATGTATTTCATGGAAGAAATACGATGGGTTTATTCTGACCAAGGAAGGAGAACCCAAGTTCTCCAGAACCCTGGACTCACAGTGTAATTTCACTGGGCATTTGTAGGCCATTTTTAATGTGGGTCCTATGACGCCCAGCAACAGTGGGACATCAGATGTTATGGCTACTTCAAAAGAAATCCAAAGAAGTGGTCCATATCCAGTGACCCCCTGGAAATACATGTATCAGATGAGGGAGCCCCATCAATGACTCAATCACTTGTTGAGACGCTAAACTGTATGCCATGAACTCTGCTGTCAAGGGTATGGGTAGCTAAGTGTTGGTTCTGGCTCTGAAGTTAGATTCTCAGAGTGTGAAAAGCAGTACCACTTCCTGGACAAGATGTGGGGTGGCCAATTATTTGGCAGGAATCGACACAATCCTCAGGTCATAATCCCTCCAGAGCTGGCTAGGAATCATTGTCTCCTATGAGAACCTGTTCTTTCTGGATTCCTTAGGCATTTTCTATGATGGAACTGTTCTGTCCCATGAAGTGGCATGTGTGTTTACCTGCCAGCCCAATGCTGAGTTCTCTTAGGTTGATTGTCCCTCAACCTGTAGCTGCCTCACGGGGGACTGTTATAGGAACTCAAGTTCACATGGCCTTTCCCCTATGTAGTCAGCTCACGTGATCCACTGGAATTTCTAGCTGCAGTCAAAGAGCTCACCAGGTTCAGTCAGGTACCCACCTCCTGCACATACTCTGTGGAGAGAGCCAAAGAGGTGACAGCTGTGCTAAGGGATGGGACTCTCAGGGAAATGGAGAGATGAAGACGTGGGAGGGAATGAAATGAAAAGGTCAAAGAAAAATAGAGACAAAGTCTTCAGGCTTCAGCCATGAATGGGTCTCAGGTTACAACAAGGCAATCTTCCTCTAGCCTTCCTCTTTTTCCTTCCAGGAGAGAGCTCTGTCACATCATGCCCTCAGAAAATCAAATGACACTGCTGTGTTAATCATGGGGCCCGTTCAAAGGAGAGAGTCAGTGCTCTCCCATGTCTAATATCTAAAACCATAGCTCAGCCCAAACAGACAGGATTCTCTGTGAATGCTATGAACTCTACACCTGCAGATGTTATGAGTCTTAAAGATTTTCCCCTTATATACCATGCACACTAGTGACCCAAGGTGCTTATAGTCTCAAGTGAGGAACACTGATCAAATCTTAAATACTTCATACATCCTACCTTTTTCCTTTTTTTTCAGGAGCATCAGAGACTATCACCTTATCAGAAGCCAAGGCAGGTGAGTAATTGGAGTTCTCCATTAAGGGTAGGATGCAGAGGATCAAGTCTTTCTTATCCAGTAGATTCAGGTGCTGTGGTTGAACAACCATTCCCCTGGGAGTGACTTTTTCTGCCCTGACCTCTTTGTGCACTGTCTCCAGCCTCAAAACCCCAGGATCATTGGAAAACATCTTCCAGATGGCTATGGTTGGCTTGATCCTCCTTGTTTTGGTGATTCTGTAGTTAAAGGCCTGGCACTCTCAGAGACAGATCTAATACTCATCTGGGAGACAAATAGAAGAGAGCACTGTATCCCTTCCTGGTGGCAGATTCTGGGAAATGTATCTGGGGATTCAAAATGTTTCTTTAAGAAAATTAGGGGTTTATGTTTTCAGCACTGTTCAGGCAGTATGTATGTTTAGGTTCAAGGAGAGGACATGGATTATAGAACATTTCCACACTAGATTAAGACTACTTCTCTTCACCTTACTGTGGGCGTTTGTTGACTGATTCCACTGCTCTTCTAAGTACATGACAAGAGGAATACTCCTGTCCTAAAAATCCTTAACTTCATGTTTATCCAACATTCTTTTACTTTAATATAACATTTTCATTCATTATAAATCACCAAATTTCTCACTGTACCTTGCGAGCCTGTCTTTTTTTTTTTTTTTATCAAGAACAAGGTATTTGGCTCAATAACAATAACTACAAGCATAAATCAGATTTCAGAAAGAAAAATAACTCAACAACAATCAGGTCTTGCAACTCTTTTGTGGATCCCGGGACTCTTCATTCACTACCACATGCTTATTGTGTGGCCTCTCAAAAGGAAGTGGGCTGCTTGGCAGGAATCTGACATTCATCAAGGACAAGAAAATGGCCTTCAGGCAGGAATCTGACATTAGACTAGAACAAAGAAGTAATTTCAGGCAGTAATCTAAATCTTAAGCTAGAACAAAGAAGTAGACTTCAGACATGAAAATGACTTTGGTCTAGGACAGGGAAGTTGGGTCAGATATTTTGGTCTTCCTGATAAGCCCTTATGTGGTGAGCCGACAGAAGGTGGCTATCATCCTTGCAGCCATCTTGAGCCTTATATCCTGACAAGAGACTTGTTTACAATACCATACAACAGCTGAGCACACTCTGATAACATCTTGTTTTAGATATCCAGGATTTTTTTTTTTTTTGGGTGTGTGAGACTTAAAGGTGTGATTTAGAGATAAGACCTAAGAGAGTGACTTAAGGGCGTGACTTAAAGGACTGGCTTAGAAGTGAGACATATAAAAGGTGGGAGGCAGACAGAAGAAGTTGTTATTAGACATTAGACACTTGAACTTGGATAAGACTTGAGACTAGAACTTGGAACTGGAAACTTGAAACTTGGAGGCACTAGGGACTAGGAACTAGGGACTTGGAGAGAAGGAGACTGAAGAATAAATGGGATTGAATCACATTCTATCTGGTCTCCATTCTTCGTGTCCATCCTCACTCTCTCCCTTGTTGAACCCCAACCCGCTGATCTGAAAGGGTTAAAAATTTTCAAAATCTCCTAGAAGACTGGACAGAAACAAAAGTGCAGGTCAGCTTGGTCATGAGCTCTGTGTTTCAGGAACTTGGCTGACCACAAGATAGATGGTTGATTATGAATAGTGTCTTAGAGATTAGCCTATACAAAATGTTCCCCATGACTGTTCCTTAGACCCTGTCACAAACTGAATAATGGGCTGGGACTTTCCACAGGTACTCTCCAATAACCCTCCTTTACTCCCCCTGGGTTGTGATTTCACCCCCGAGTTGTGGTTTTTGACTTTAAATTCTCTGTGTCTCCATAGCCCCGGGGTCAGACCCCACTGCCCCTGCGTGGGTCATGGGTCTTGACCTCAACATGTTGATTGAAATATACCTCTTGCTGATTGCATCAAGTTCAGTGTCTTGTGAGTTAATGGGTGGCCACGAATTCCTGAGACTTGGGTGAGGTCCTTTCCTCTTGGGGGCCTTACATTTTTGGTTCACTGACAGGGAAACTGGGACCACCCGAATCTTCAAGAACCCAGTTGGAGGTAATATTTCACCTGAGGTTGTCTGTCAGGTTGCTGTGTGGCCATCTGTCTAAATTGTTTGGTTTCTCATGTGGCCCTCTGTGTAAATTGTTTGGTTTCTGAAAAGTGCACTTTGGTTTTGGTCTGCAGTTGTTTCTGTCTGAAGACACAGTAAACCGATTTTTTGTCTTGGGAGGAGACAAACGGGTGACTTGCAGACATGCTGTGAGAGTCACCAGCTGCTGCACCCTGAGAGATGTCTCAGGAAGACAGGGACCCCCAGAGACATCTGAGAGGTTCCCATCTGAGTGCCAGGGAAGACACAGTGGTCTTCTTGGTAGGGATGACTTGGAATCCCTCCCGGCTGGCACTAGCATTTGATACAGGTTCTTGTTAGTCTTTCTGTGTATATGTTTTGTCTGGGTTTTGTGTTATTTGTGATGATGAGACAGACTGTGACTAAAATTTAACCCTAAAATTTAGACCATTGGACTAAAGTTAGAACCAGAGCACATGACTTATCAGTTGAGATCAGGAAAGGACCGTGACAGATTTTTTGTGCCTCAGAGTGGCTGACTTTTGATGTTGACCGGCCGCCAGAAGAGACTTTTGATTTGATTATTATTTTAAAGTTAAAGCTATTATTTTTCAGGAAGAACTGGGGTCATATCCCAATGAACTCTATAGCAGGACCTGGTCCAAGATCCACCACCATAGGTGAGGAAGAAGCCGAGCTCCCGAGCCCTGGCCCTCCATGGAACAAGGCACAGACTAAGATGGAAGATTAATCACCCTTCTTTTTCAGATAACCCTGCCAGTCTGATGGGACTGGAAGAGTCTTTAATGTTTTCCACCAGCTTACTTGGGATGATTGCTAGCAGTTTTTACAGGTTCTCTTTACCACAGAACAAAGAGAAAAGATCCTGTTAGAAGCTCCCCATTAACCAACCAGACTGAGACTTCAACATGGCTACAGGTAGAGAGTGGCTGACAGTTTACCCTGCCTGGCTCTGGTGACAGGTAAGAAGTTACAGAGTATAGAGGAATTACAAGATTATGCCCTGTAAGATTTAGTTAAAGAGATAAAAAATATATACCACAAAAGAGATACTGAAGACTAGAATACTGGCCGTACTTATAAGAGATAAAGAGAAAGGGCAGGGCCTCGACAAACAGGGAACATGGACAACAAAAGACACTGGACTCAAGACTGCCCAAAGAAGAAAGAAAGGACCCCTAAGGTCCTGGCTCTCAAAAAAGATGACTAGAGGGTATCCCGAGAGTGAAGGGGACCCCTATGGACTTTCTGGTGGATACTGGAACAAAATATTCAGTTCTAAAACAATCATTAAAAAAATTACCAAAAGACCATAATCATAGGAACAACTGGGCAAAAACAATATTCTTGGACTACTTCACGAACTGTTGATCTGGGGAAAGGACAAGTGTCTCATTCTGGTTATCCCTGGGTGCCCTATGCCTTTGTTAGAGAGAGACAAAGTTAAAGCTTACTCAGACAGGACCAGGGGTGTCTTGAGAGAACCCCCACCTCTATGATATTGGCCTTAAAACTAGAAGATGAGTAACGGCTTCATGAACTTCAAGAACAGCAAGAAGCCCCGACATTAGTAAATGGTTAACAGAATTTCCAAAAGCTTGGACTAAAACCAGTGCCTCCTCTATTAGAGTAGGGCAGTACCCAATGAGTCATGAAGCCAGAGAAAGAATTAGACCTCACATTCACAGACTGTTACAATAGAACATTCTGTTTCCTTGCCAGTCACCATAAAACACTCTCCTGCTACCTGAAAAGAAGCCAGACACTACATTTGATTACAATTAAAGGCCTACAAAGAACTAAGACAAATGAGAGAGTTTCTAGACACTGCTGGCTTTTACAAAGATGTTGATAAATTGACTCTGAGACAACAGACAACTGTTGTGGGACCACACTCCCTTGAGAACATTATCCGGCAGCCCCCTGACGGATAGATGACTAATGCTCACATGAAAGGGTGATCTTTGCCTCCGTGGCCATCCTGAACCCTACTACCTGGCTTCCTGAGACTGATGATTCTTCCCCTGTCCATCGCTATATCAACGTTCTGGCAGAAGACCAGCCTTGGCCAGGAAGTCGGAACTGGTATACTGACAGGAGCAGCTTTGCGATTGAAGGTAAGCTGATGGCAGGAGCAGCAGTGATAGATAAAAAACAAGTGATTTGGGCCAGCAGCCTGCCAGAAAGAACACTGATAGCAGGTATGCTTTTGCCACTGCCCATATTCACAAGACAATTTACAGACAGAGGAGACTGCTGACTTCTGCAGAAATAGACATTAAAAATAAGAAAAATACTGAGCCTCCTCAAGGCCATCCATTTGCCTAACTGTGGCCACAATTCATTGTGCTAGACGTCAGAAAACTCAAGATGTTGTTCCTAAAAAAAAATCAGATGGCAGATTTGACCGCTAAAAAGGCTGCTGAAAGAGCTATGATCCTGACTGTTAAAAGTCCTAGAAAATATCTTGATGTCCATGTTAAAAATAGTCCTTCCACAGAGAAAAAGATGACGATATGTATCAAATTTACATTGTTTAACTCATCTAGGAGCTAAACACCTGAAGAACTTGATAATTTTAAGTGTTGAACTTATTTAAAAAAAACTGTGAGGCCTGTGCCCTGACTAATGCTGGGTATTCAAGATGTCCTCCAGGAAGAAGACTTCAAAGAGACAGACCTGGGGCCTACTGAGAAGTAGACTTCACGGAAGTCAAACCTGCTAAATATGATAACAAATACTTGTTAGTCTTTATAGATACTTTTTCAGACTGGGTAAAAGTCTTTTCTACAAAGACTTAGACCGCCAATGTGGTGGTTAAGAAGATCTTAAAAGAGAACTTCCCCAGGTTTGAAATACCCAAGATAATTGCGTCTGACAATAGACCTGCCCTTGTTGCCCAGGTAAGTCAGGGACTGGCCACCTAATTAGAGATTAATTAAAAAGTACATTGTGCTTATAGACCCCAGAGCTCAAGACAGATAAAAAAAGATAAATAAAACTATTACAAAATTAGCCTTAGAGACTGGCTGGGGATGACTGGACAGCCCCCCTTTCTTTTGCCTTGTTCTGGGTTATGATTTAAGTTAACACATTATAAGATTTTATGTGGGGGGTCTCCATCATTTACTGAGATAGGTAAAATATATGATTTTGATGTTGTTCTTTCTAAATACCTGTTTGTCCACATGAAAACACTTGAGGTGGTCCTACGTGAGGTCTGAGAGCAGTTAAAAATCTTATGAGACCTAAGTATGCCTCATCAATTCCAGGTTAAAGATGCTGTTCTCATCTGCCACCACGGGGTCGAAAACCTTGAGCCTCACTAGAAAAGACTATACCTGGTGCTCCTGACCACTCCCACAGTGATGAAAGTCGAAGACATCTCTAAATAGATTAGTTACCTTTGTTAGAGAAAAAATAAGTGCTGTTCGGATTTTGATGTTATGCCAAGTTTTATGATTAAAACTCTTACATCAGAAGAAATGGGGAAATGAAAGGGTTAAAAAAATTTTAAAATCTCCTAGAAGACTGGACAGAAACAAGAGTGCAGGTCAGCTTGGTCATGAGCTCTGTGTTTCAGGAACTTGGCTGACCACAAGATAGATGGTTGATTATGAATAGGCTCTTAGAGAATAACCTATACAAAATGTTCCCTGTGACTGCTCATTAGACCTTGCCACAAACTAATGGGCTGGGACTTTCCACAGATACTCTCCAATAACCCTTCTTTACTCCCCCTGGGTTATGATTTCACCCCTGAGTTGTGGTTTTTGACTTTAAATTCTGTCTTCAAAGCCCCGGGGTCAGACCCCACTGCCCCTGCGTGGGTCATGGGTCTTGACCTCAACATGTTGATGAAAATATACCTCTTGCTGATTGCATCAAGTTCGTTGTCTTGTGAGTTAATGGGTGGCCGTGAATTCCTGAGACATGGGTGAGGTCCTCTCTTCGTGGGGGCCTTACAGACCGAAGCAGCTTGGGGCAGTGTGGACTTTAACAATTTAGCCCCCAAGGCTTTTGGCAGTGTGGGTTCCAACATTGATAGAGTGGTCCCTGACATTTTGGCCCCCGAAAGTGGGGTAGAGTGGTTCTCAACATTATTGGTGCCTAACATGAGGCAGCTCGGCTGCAACACCCATAGAAATAGTGATTACGGTAGTGATCACAGAACTTTCTTTATTGCCTTGCTTGTACGTTCACTGTAAGAACCAAATGTGAGGTCTTGGTTTGAACTTAAAATTCAGGTCTCAGTTTGAACTTATAATTCACTGCCCCAGGACATATTCCAGGAGGAGTACATTCCTTAGTCAGAGGACATTTGCTGAATTAATAGTCAGAGGAAGAAGGGAGAGGCTGATTAACATTCCTCAGATCACAGGGAAGGGAAACCTCCTGCATTTGGGAAAGGTCCAGAGCACAGACACATTCCAGGATGAGAAAGTCATCCTTTGCAACAGAAACACACACACACACACACACACACACACACACACACACACACACACA
>JANHMN010000003.1:18159894-18184077 GCA_030674055.1 Rhabdomys pumilio
TTAAATAAAAATAACTACAAAAAAGAAATGGAAAAGAATAAGAAAAATCTGGTGAGATTAGCTGATAATTTTCAAAGATGTAAGTCTAACCTCCAGCAAGTTCTGTGCATTCTCTGGTAAGAATGCTGCTTGCTATGGCACTGAATGCTAGCAAAAAGAAATAGCTGACCCAATGAGAGTTGCTCCCCCTCCTGCTGGCCTGCATTATGATTTAGTTGCTTGTTATTTTGTTCCTCTAACTTCCTAATTGCTAGACAAGACATCACTTCCTCCTCAGCACTCTGTACCTAAGTGTCACCATTTCTCCTTCCTCAATCTTTCTCTCCTGACCACAGCTCTTTATCTGAAATTGCAGTTTCTTCCTCAATGTTCAAGGCACTCATGTTCACTGCAGGAATGTCACTATCTCCCATTTAAGACAGAAGAGTAACACTTAGCACTATACAACCTCAAGCAAGGCATAATCTCCTTGCTCCCTCTCTTGGTATAGGATGATGTTAATGTCTTCTTTACTTGTAGGATGATTCTGGGAACCCAAAAGTCTGGTGACATGGATAAGTTTAAAAACCTGGGTCCACAGATGGTTTTAGTGCAGAATTCTCTCAGAACTTCAAAGAAGACCTACTAGCAATTCTCTTCAAACTATTGCACAGAATATAAACAAAAGAAACACTACTCAATTCGTTCTATGAAGCTATAATTACACTCATACCTAAACCTCACAAAGACCCAACAAAGAAAGAGAACTTCAGACCAATTTTTCTTATGAATATTGATGCAAAATATTTACTCAAGAAAATTCTTGCTAATTGAATCCAAGAACACATCCATCATGATCAAGTAGGCTTTATTCCAAGAATGCAGGGATGGTTCAATATTCAGAAATCCATCAATGTATTCTGCTATATCAACAAACTCAAAGAAAAAAAAACTACATGATCATCTCACTAGATGCTGAGAAAGCCTTTGACAAAATTCAACATTCTTTCATGGTAAAAGTCTTGGAAAGATCAGGAATTCAAGTCCCATAGATAAACATAGTAAAAGCAATATGCAGCAAGCCAATAGCCAGCATCAAACTAAATGGAGAGAAACTTGAAGCAATTCCACTAAGATCAGAGACTAGACAAGACTGCCCACTCTCACCCTACCTAGTACTGGAAGTCCTAGAAAGAACAATTAGACAAAAAAGGAAGTCAAAGGGATACAAATAGGAAATGAAGAAGTCAAAATTTCACTATTTGCAGATGACATGATAATATACCTAAGTGACCCTAAAACTTCCACCAGAGAACTCTTGAACCTGATAAGCAACTTCAGCAAAGTGGCTAAATATAAAATCAACTCAAACAAAGCAGTAGCCTTCCTCTACTCAAGAGATAAACAGGCTGAGAAAGAAATTAGAGAAATGACACACTTCACAATAGTCACAAATGATATATAAAATATCTTAAGGTGAATCTAACCAAGGAAATGAAAGACCTGTATGACAAGAACTTCATGTCTCTGAAGAAAGAAATTGAAAATCTCAGAGGATGGAAAGATCTTCCATGCTCATGGATTAGCAAGATTAATTTAGTAAAAATGGCCATCTTGCCAAAAGCAATCTACAGATTCAATGAAATTCCCATCAAAATTTCAAATCAATTCTTCTTAGAGATAGAAACAGCAATTTGCAAATTCATTTGGAATAACTGAAACCCAGGATAGCGAGAACTATTCTCAACAATAAAAGAACTTCTGGGGGAATCACTGTCTCTGACGTCAAACTGTACTACAGGGCAATAGTAATAAAAACTGCATGGTATTGGTACAGAGACAGGCAGGAAGATCAATGGAATAGAATTGAAGATCCAGAAATGAGCCCACACACTTATGGTCAGTTGATCTTTGACAAAGGAGCTAAAACCATCCAGTGGAAAAAGGACAGCATTTTCAGCAAATGGTGCTGGTTCAACTGGAGGTCAACATGTAGAAGAATGCAAAGCAAACCATTCTTATCCCCTTGTACAAAGCTCAAGTCCGAGTGTATAAAAGACCTTCACATAAAACCAGATACACTGAAACTAATAGAAGAGAAGGTGGGGAAGACACTCAAATTCTTAGGCACAGGGGAAAAGTTCCTGAAAAGAACACCAATGGCTTGTGCTCTACAATCAAGAATTTACAAATGGGACCTCATAAAATTGCAAAGCTTATATAAGGCAAAAGACACTGTGAATAAGAAAAAAGAGTAACCAAGAGATTGGGAAAAGATCATTACCAATCCTAGATTCAATAGAGGGCTACTATCCAATATATACAAAGAACTCAAGAAATTAGACTCCAGACAACCAAATAACCCTATTAAAAATACGGTACAGTGCTAAACAGTGAATTCTCAACTGAGGAAATTTGAATGGCTGAGAAGCAACTTAAGAAATGCTCAACATCCTTAGTCATCAGGCAAATGCAAATCAAAACAAACCTGAGATACCACCTCACACCAGTCAGAATGGCTAAGTGAAAACATTCATGTGATGGTAGATGCTGGCGAGGATGTGGAGAAAGAGGAACACTCCTCCATTGTTGGTGGGAATGCAAGCTGGTACAACCTTTCTGGAAATCAGTCTGGTGCTTCCTCAGAAAATTGGACATAGCACTAGCTGAGGACCCAGCTATACCACTCCTGGGCATATACCTAGAAGATGCTCCAACATATAACAAGGACATATGCTCCACTATGTTCATAGCAGCCTTATTTATAATAGCCAGAAGCTGGAAAGAACTCAGATGTCCTTCAACAGAGGAATGGATACAAAAAATGTGGTACATTTACACAATAGAGTACTACTCAGCTATTAAAAATAATCTATTTGTGAAATTCTTAGGTAAATGGATGTAACTAGAAAATATCACCCTGAGTGAGGTAACCCAATCACAAAAGAACACACATGGTATTTACTCACTGATATGCAGATATTAGCCCAAAAGTTTGAAATAGCTAAGATTCAACTAGCTGACCACATGAAGCTTATGAAAAAGGAAAACCAATTGTGGATGCCTTGGTCCTTCTTGGAAGGAGTGACAGAATGCTCAAGGGAGCAAATAAGGAGACAAAGTGTGGGACAGAAAGTCAAGGAGGGGCTGTCAGGAGATCACTCTACCTTGATGTCTATCCCATGTATAGTCACCAAAGATAGACTCCGATATGGATGTCAGGAAGTGCATGCTGACAGGAGCCTGATGTTGCTGTCTCCTCAGAGGTCTGCCAGAGTCTGACATATCCAGAGGCAGATGCTCACAGCTACCTATTGATCTGATCAAGGGTTCCCAATGGAGAAGTTAGAGAACTGATGGAGCTAAAAGGGTTGGTGGCCCCAAGAGGAGAGCAACAGTGGCAGCCAACCAGAGCTCCCCAGGGTCTAAACCACCAGCCTGGGAGCAGAAAGAGAGGCACCCATGACTTCAGCTGTATACTTAAGGGAGGATGACCTTGTTGGGCGTGGGTGGGAGAGGAGATCCCTGGTCCCATGAAGGCTGAACACCAAGTGGGGAGGAATTCGAGGGCGGAAAGGGGGAGGTGGTGTAGGTGGGGGTACACCCTTGTGGAGGCAGGAGGGAAGGACAGGATAGGGTGTTCCTGGGTGGTGGGGAGAATGGGGTGAGAGGATAAAATCTGAAATGTATTTTAAATCAATCAAGCAATCAATCAATGAAAAAAACTATCTTAAAATTGATGATAAAAAAGAAGATGAAGAGGAGGAGGAGGGAGATGAGAAGGAACAAGAGGTAGAAGTGGGGGGAAGGGAAGAAAAAGGAGAGAAGGGAAGGATAAAAGGAAAGAAAGAAAAAGGAGAAATAACCAATTTGCTGGTTTAAATGATAACAGCACCCACAGGATCACATGATTAAATACATGGTCTCCAGTAGGTTGACCTGTTTGGAAAAAAAACGGAGGTATAGTATTGTTGCAGGAGGCATTTCACAAGAGCTTTAAAATTTTAAAAACTCATATCATTCTCAGTGCCCTCAATCTTCCTCCTACTTTAAGGATAAGATGTGACCTTTCAGGCTTTTGCCTTCCAACCTCTGAAACCACGAGCTTAATTAAACATGTCTTTTTATATTTTGGGTTGTGAGCATAGCCTTCAACAGTTTAGCCATCCCTCCAGAACTAAGAGTCTCCTTTTATATGCTGGTTTGATCATGGAGTTTTGTTCCAGCAAGAGAAAAGTTACTAAGCCAATTCATAAGATGTTTCATATATTTGATCCAAATTAGAGGAGATTATCTGTAGTGCGATGAGGATTATACCAGCTTGCATCACAAAAGATACAGGGTGTTGAGAACTGCTCTGCCCCACGTTTGGGGGCCAAAATGTCGGAGACCGCTCTATCAATGTTGGATACTAACTGCCAAAAGCCTTTGGGGCTAAACTGTTAGAGCCCACACTGCCCCAAGCTGCTCCGGTCGACAGGTCAGAGTTCAGCAAGAGAGTGAGGACAGATGTGAAGAATGAAAACCAGACAGAGTATGATTCAATCCTGTTTATTCTTCAGTCTCTCTTCTTCTCTCTTTCCAAGTTCCTAGTTCTTAGTACCAAGTCTCGGGTCCTAATTCCTAGTTTCTCTGTAGTAAGTCCTAATCCTAGTTCCTAGTTCTAGTTTGCTAGTCTCTTTCCCAGTCACTAGTCTTTTCCCAAGATCAATTCACCTGCTCCAAGTCTCAAGTCTCAAGTACTCTTCCAAGTACAAGTGTCTAATAATTTATTCTGATTCCAAGTTACCTTACAAGTCCTAGGTCCTAATCCAAGTGTCCAGTGTCTAATAATTTCTTCTGTCTGCCTCTCACCTTTTATATGTCTCATTTCTAAGCCACACCTTTAAGTCACTCCTTTAAGTCACTTCTTTAAGGCTCAGCTCTAAATCATACACTTAAGTCTCACACACCCAAGGAAAGATCCTGGATATCTAAAAACAAGATGGTATCAGAGTGTGCTCAGCTGTTGTAGGCTATTGTAATCAAGTCTCTTGTCAGGATATATGGCTCAAGATGGCTGCAAGGATGATAGCTGCCTTCTGTTGGCTCCCCACAACAGAGTACTGGGATTCTTGAGTCTAGAGATCATATTAGTCCAGGAAACTGAGAATTCTAACGTTTAGTAAAGAGATGATCAAAGAACAGTCCTGGTACTTAAGAATTAACTATGTCAAGTGCCAAGGAGGCAAGGGGACTTTTTACAACTAATGACATTGAAATAAAACAATGATACCAAAGGTCTGGGGAAAATCATCCTCCCCAGTGAGGGACTCTGAGTTACTGTAGCTATCATGAGAAAACAGAATTAATTCCCCATGAAATAGATTCAGAAGAGAATCTTGCTGTATTATTTGATATGGTTCAGTATACATCATGAAATCAAGTGTTGTGAGATCCCCTGCACCATTCACTGTGGTCAGGAATTATTTGGCTATCCTAGGTCTTTCTTTGTGTTTCTATATAAATGGGATGTTTTTTCCTAAGTATGTGAAGAAAGATTTTAGTACTTTGATTGAATTTGTTTTTGAATTTGAATTTGCAAAATTTTTTGTCATGATAGATACTTTTCACAATATTAAGTTCTTCATCTATACACACAAAAGAGATCTTGCCATCTGCAAGGGTCTTTTTCAATGTCTTCCTTCAAAAATTTGAAGTTTCCATCACAGAGGTCTTTCCACTCCTCCATTAGGTTTATTCCCATACAATTTTGTTTTATTTTATGAGGCTATTTTGAATGTGGTTGTTTCTGTAATTTCATTGAAAGCTTATTTGTTATTGATATATAGAAAGGCTACCAAGCTTTGTAAGTTAATATTGTAGAGTACTACATTTATGAAATTGTTTATCATGTCTAGAAGATTTTGGGTAAAACTTTTTGGGCCCCTGTATGCATAGAATCATAGCATTTATAAATAAGGATAAATTGTTCTATTCTATTTGAAACCTTGAGCAATATAATATTAGATTGGGAAGATCTGAAAGCATATACTCTATGACTATGATGACAAATGCTGTTTACTCTTTTACTTTTTTTCAAAATATACCTCAATGAGTTGTAGACGTTCATATGAGCAACTGTTCTCACATCCTCACCTTGCCTACTTGAATGTCTTTTATAGTTCATTTTAAAAGATGTATTTATTTAATATATTTAAGTACACTGTACCTGTCTTCAGACACACCAGAAGAGAGCATCGGATTTCATTAGAGATGGTTGTGAACCACTGTGTAGTTTCTGGGCATTGAACTCAGGACCTTAGAAGAGCAGTCAGTGCTCTTAACCACTGAGCCATCTCTCCAGCCCTATTCTTTCATTCTTATTCAACCTAGTTCTTGGTAATTTGGCTAGAACAATAAACAAGAAGATGAAATACAGCACAAGTGAAAGAGCAAAATGTCATATTAGACCTGATTATATATAATATGATTCTGCACTTAAATGATACTAAAGAGCCAACCAGGAAATACTTGGATCACAAAAACATTTTCAGCAAAATAGCAGAAAACATATCTATTCACAAGCATAATTTTCCTATGTGCAAATAAATAAAAAAGGATGAAAATAAAAATTGATGCAAACATATTCAGATCATTAAGTTGACCTCTGCAAAATAAATAAGATTTTTGCTCACATGGAGTTAATACACTCAGAGAAATTGTCTATCTCTAGACTGTACACTGTCACCACACTCAATGTGCAAATTTTGCATTCACTTCTATCACACTCTCTCAATTCCTGCTTTTTGCCTCTGTGGATCTGTCTGTCTTGCATGTAGTATAGAGCTCTACTTACCTATAAGGAACACTGTATTTTCCACCCTTTCATTGAGTATATTTCAAAGTACATCCTGATATTAATATCTAAAATTGTTTTGCTGTGTAAAATTATATTTCCTTGCTATATATCAATACTTTGGCAGTTTCTGAGACCCAGAAACTAAAGTATGAAACAGAAGACAAACAGTCCTTTGCTATAATGAGACTTCATGAAACTGGGTGGTGCCCTACCCCCAACTCACCATGAGAACCATACAGGAAGGCAGAGGCTGAAACTTCTACGACAGCAACTTCTGCTTCCTCTTTTCTGGTTCCTTCATGAAACTGACTGACCTGGGTGTAAGGGAAGAGCCTTCAGTGTAAGGGGACTTTCCAGAAGCCCAGTTACCTCTGCTCCATTCATCTAGCCCTTTGTCTATCGGTTGATTCTGGGTGCTCCCTATTCCTCCTCTCACAGCTTCAAAAAGGAACCTTTAAGTTACTCAGATGTCTCAAAATTTGGTAAAGTTAAGATGATTCTGATTTTCTTTCTGAGACATAAACAACGAGCTTCTGCCTTTCCCTACAGTGTTGGGTTTCTAGGAGAACAGTTCTGACCACATAGTGGGTAAGGAAGACCACAGTCTCTCAGCTGAGTGGTTCCTGTGTGGAATCCTTTTGCATTGACCATGCTGGTTTAAAGCTCAATGATATGCAGTCTATTCGAACTCATTGCTGTGAAACATGAGATGCCTCCTTCTTCCATAGAATAAATATCTGAGGCTTCCAGGCTCTCATGAAATCATGACAGAATCAGGAAAATCTTTCAGTGGATGAAAATATGTGGAAGGTGTACACATTCCTGTTACATTTTTGGAATGATCTGGTCAGATGCTAGAAAGAAGTCCACCAGGGTAATAGCTCACTCATGTCCTAAAAGTGACCTAACGCATGTGAGGCCAGCATCATAATCTAACACCAACTCCAGACAAGCACATTATAAGAAAGCAAAGTATATACATGGATATCTCCTATAAGCATAAGTACTAAGTCTTCAACAAATATCATTCATACATGACTTAACAAAACTTCAGTAAATGGAAGATCTCATATATGATGTTGATCCCATTAGAGCACATCACCCATACAACTGTATCCAAGTGCTTTCTTTATGATGCTATTATAATGAAAAATATTCCCTAATATACCATTATCAGAACATTTTCTATTGTTGGTCATGCAAATTTAGTATAATGCTGTGTAACCAGTTTAATACATAATGAACAAATACAATTTACCTTATTCTGTAATGCTGGTTCAACAATCCCCCAAACCAGTTATTATCACTAATCACAGCTACCAAGTAAAAGTGGAAATAAACATAATAATGGAATGAAGGGAGAGAAAGAAATACATTAGACAATTCTCAAAAGCTGTTCATATACTCACCATAAACTAAGGATAGAGAACTCTCTTCACTGAATAAGATCTTACCAAAGGTAGCAACATTAACATCATATTTAGTGGTTAAAAAATGAGAAATTTCACATTAAGTTGGAAAGAAGACAATAATGTCCACTCTCTTCGTGCAATTTCAACCTTGTACTTGAGTCCCAGCTAATGAAGTAAGACCAGTAAGTGAAGGTTCACCTGTTCAGATTGAAGAACTACAGCTGTCATTGTTGGCTTATTGTATGATTTTCCATGTAGAAATTCTAAGTGATTTTGTAAATTTACTTTGTTGAATTAAGTAGTAATTTTTTTCCTTATTTGTGTGTGTGCGTGAGTTGCCTTAATAGATATTCATACTCACAAAGACCAGAAAATGTCAGATTATCTGGAAATGGAGTTGTGAGCCACTATGTGGATACTGGAAATTGAACCAGAGGCGTCTTGAGGAGCAGCCAGTGCTCAAAACCACCGAGCCACCTCTCCTGTACCCAAAGAAGTGATTATATCACAATGACTCAAGATTGATATATTAACAACTCAATTGTTCTTGCATGTGGCAGCAGTTGACAGTTTAACTGAAAGTACATCAACTCTATGTATCATTTCCAAACCTCTCACACATGGTTTTACATGGATGGTATGAAGTTGACCATGGAAAAATTATATTATATACACCAATCACACAAATGATATGACAAAGCATGTTAACAATGCCCCACCACAGAACTTCTCCAAACACAAGTGTGTTAGTGGCTGGCAAGACTTCATTTTTTCTTGGATATTTTATTTATTTACATTTCAGATGTTATCCCCTTTTTTAATTCCCCCTCCCCAGAAACCCGCTTTCACATCTCCCCTCCTCCTTTTTGCTTTTATACTATTTTAGTTACATGCAAGTATTATGGTCAGTTCTAGGTTGTGGAACTAGCAATACAATAGATGCAAATAGTCAAGGAACAAGCAAGTGAGGAATTTAGTGATTTATAATGAATGAAAATGTTACATTAAAGTAAGAAAAAGTTGGAGAAACATGAAGTTAAGGATCTTTAGGACATATTTTCCCTATTGCCATGTAGTAAAAAGAGAGAAGGCATCAGTCAACAAAAGCCTAAAGTAAGGTGAAGAGAAATAATCTTATTCTAGTGTGAAAATGCTCTGTACTCCATGTCCTCTCCCTGAACCTAAACATACATACTCCCTCAACAGTGCTGAAAACATTAGCCCCAGGTTTTCTTAAAGAAACACATTGAATCGTTAGATATATTTCCCAGAATCTGCCACCAGGAAGGGATATAGTGCTCTCTTCTATCTGTTTCCCAGATGAGTATTAGATCTGTCTCTGATTGTGCCAGGCCTTTAACTGCAGAATCCCCAAAACAAGAGGATCAAGCCAACCATAGCCATCCGGATGATGTTTTTCACTGTATGATCCTGGGGTTCTGAGGCTTGAGACAGTGCACAAATTGGTCAGGGCAGAAAAAGTCACTCCCAGGGGAACGGATGTCCAACCACAGCACCTGAATCAACTGAGTAAGAAACACTTGATCCTCTGCATCCTACCCTTAATGGAGAACTCTAATTACTCACCTGACTTGGCTTCTGGTGAGTTGATAGTCTCAAGTGCTCGTGAAAAAGAAAACAAAAGGAAAAAGGTAGGAGGTATGAAGTCCTCAAGAGACCTGGGCCTTTCACATGGGATTCATGTTATTTCTTTTATTGCTTGAATATATTAGTCTGACCACATAATTTCTTGAAGATTCTTTCCCTGCAAGGGTAGACCTGTCTCTGTTTTGTTTTTCTTAATAAATTCTACAGCTCCAGTTCTCACTGTTTATTCAGAATGTTAGTCTCATCACAAGTTTATCTGACTCCTAAGAGCTACAGATAAAAAGAATGGTCTCCCACTTGAGAATTAACGAAGCCTCCATTAGTTTCTGTTCACCAGCTGAGGATCCAAGATCCAGAGGTGATGGCTGCTCCTCAGGAGTTCCTGAAGTCAGGAGGACAAAAGAGAAGAACAATTCATCCTTTTTGCCAACAACAGCTAATTCCCATGTTGCTTCATTGCATATATCAATGCATAAATGCATCAGTGCACACATACATGCACATTGATGGGTTCTAGTAAGATATGGTATATGTCTGCAGAGAGTGGTCAAATAGTAAACTTGTAAAAACATATTAACAAGACGTTAATGTGATCTCCTGGATCTGAGGCCTGACGCAGACCCCTGCCCGGTCTGGTTCTGGGGACACCGGATCCCTCCTGACCCACCCTAGAGAGTGCAATGAACCCAGAGCAGTAGGTAAGAAGACCCGCTCACTGCCCTAGGCCCAGAGCTGAGGGCAGGGAGTGCTCAGATACCAGCAGAATCTCAAACTCCGCCCCTGCGGAATAGCACACCCCTTCAGCCCCTCTCCCGGATCTGAGACCTAATGAAGATCCCTGCGCTGTCTGCTCCTGGGGACACCAAATTCCTCCTGAACAACCTTAGAGGATCCACTGAACCCAGAGTGGCAGAAGACCAAAGGAACTCAGAGCGACAGACAACATATCTTGAGACATAATAGAGGAGCCACTACACTCAGAGCAGTGGACATCCTAGAAGAGACATTACACCCAGAACAGTGGACACCTAGCTGGACTGCTACCCTGGAGACACCATATTCTGAGTCATCCTAGAGCAACCATTGTATTCAGAGCAGCTGGAGAAGATCACAGAGACATTGGAACCCTGAGGAGACCAGACACAAGCAAGATAACTGGAAAGGTAGGCCTCAGTCAGAGACAGAAAGTACAGGAAGCACTAGAGTTAAACAAATGGCAAAAGGCAAGTGCAAGAACATAAGCAACAGAATCCAAAGTTACATGGAAATATCAGAACCCAGTTCCCCCATCATAGCAAGCCTTGAACACCACATCACACCAGAAAAGCAGGATTCAGAATTAAAATCTCTTCTCATGATGATGTTAGAGGACTTTAAGAAGGACATAAATAACACTCTGAAAGAAATTAAGGAGAACACAGGCAGACAGATAGAAGCCCTTAAAGAGGAAACACAAAAATCCCTTAAGGAATTTCAAGAAAAAATAACCAAACAGGAGAAGGAATCAAACAAAATCTTCCAAGATCTAAAAACGGAAGTAGAAACAATAAGGAAATCACAAAGGGAGACTAGCCTGGAGATAGAAAACTTAAAAAAAAAAATCAGGAGTCATAGACACAAGTATCACCAACAGAATACAAGAGATAGAAGAGAGAATCTCATGTGCAGAAGATACCATGGAAAACATTGACACAACTGTCAAAGAAAATGCAAAATGCAAAAAGCTACTAACCCAAAACATACAGGAAATCCAGGACACAATGAGAAGGCCAAACCTAAGGATAATAGGTATAGATGAGGAGGAAGAATCCCAATTTAAAGGACCAGTAAATATCTTCAACAAAATTACAGAGGAAAACTTTCCTAACCTACAGAAAGAGATGTCCATAAATATACAAGAAGCCTACAGAACGCCAAATACTTTAGACCAGAAGAGAAATACTTCCTGTCACATAATAATCAAAACATCAAATGTACAAAACAAAGCAAAAATACTAAAAGCAGTAAGGGGAAAAGGTAAAGTAACATGCAAAGGACGACCTATAAGAATTACACCAGACTTCTCACCAGAGACTATAAAAGCCAGAAGATCCTGGACGGATATTATACAAACCCTAAGAGAACACAAATGCCAGCCCAGACTACTATACCTAGCAAATCTTTCAATCAATATTGATGGAAAAACCAAAATATTCCATGACAAAATCAAATTTGCACAATATCTTAACACAACTCCAGCACTTCAAAGGATAATTGGGGGAAAACTCCAACAAAAGGAGGGAAACTACAACCTAGAAAAAGCAAGAAAGTAATCTTCCAACAACCCTAAAAGAAGACCGCTACACAAACATAACTCCAACGCCAATAACAAAAATAACAGGAAACAACATTCATTATTCCTTAATATGTCTTAATATCAATGGACTCAATTCTCCAATAAAAAGATATAGACTATCAGACTGGCTACATAAACACAACCCAGAATTTTGCTGCATACAGGAAATGCACCTCCATGAAAAAGACAAACACTACCTCAGAGTAAAAGGATGGAATAGAATCTTCCAAGCAAATGGTCCCAAGACACCAGCTGGAGTAGCCATTCTAATATCAAATAAAATCAATTTTCAACCAATAGTAATCAAAAAAGATAAAGACACTTCATATTAATCAAAGGAAAAATGTACCAAGAGGAACTTGCAATTCTGAACATCTATGCACCAAATGCAAGGGCACCCACATACATAAAAAAAAAACTTTAGTAAAATTTAAAGCATATATTACACCTCACACAATAATAGTGGGAGATTTCAACACCCCACTCTCAGCTATGGACAGATCCTGGAAACAGAAACTAAATCAAGACACAATGAAACTAACAAAAGATATGAACCAATTGGACTTAACTGACATCTATAGAACATTTCATCCTAAAACAAAAGAATATAACTTTTTCTCAGCACCACATGGTACCTTCTCCAAAATAGACCATATAATTGGTCACAAAACAGGCCTCAACAGATACAAAAAGACTGAAATAATCCCTTGTACCCTATCAGATCACCATGATATACTATCAGCAGAATTCTATCAGACTTTCCAGGAAGATCTAATACCAATTCTCTTCAAACTATTCCACAGAATAGAAACAGAAGTAAAAATGCCCAATTTGTTCTATGAAGCTACAATTACACTCATACCTAAGCCTCACAAAGACCCAACAAAGAAAGAGAACTACAGACCAATCTCTCTTATGAATATTGATTCAAAAATACTCAATAAAATCTCGCAAATCTAAACCAAGAACACATCAAAGCAATCATCCATCATGATCATCCAGTAGGCTTTATCCCAGGAATGCAGGGATGGTTCAAGACTCGTCTTTGATATGGTCAAAAACAACAGAAAGGCCACATACACATGGAAACTGAACAATGCTCTACTCAATGATAACTTGGTCAAGGAAGAAATAAAGAAAGAAATTAAAGACTTTTTAGAATTTAATGAAAATGAGGACACATCATATAAAAACTCGTGGGACTCCATGAAAGCAGTACTAAGAGGAAAACTCATAGCTCTATGTGCCCACAAAAGGAAACTGGAAAGACCATGCACTAACAGCTTGAGAGCACACCTGAAAGCTTTAGAACAAAAAGAAGCTAATATACCCAAGAGGAGTAGACAGCAGGAAATAATCAAACTCAGGGCTGAAATCAACCAAGTTGAAACAGAAAGAACTATACAAAATATCAACAAAACAGGAGCTGATTCTTTGAAAAAATGAACAAGATAGACAAACCCTTAGCCAGACTAACCAAAGGGTGCAGAGACAGTACTCAAATTAATAAAACCAGAACTGAAAAGGGAGACATAACTACAGAAAGAGAGGAAATTAAAAAAACATCAGATCCTACTACAAAGGCCTATACTCAACAAAATTGGAAAATATGGATGAAATGGATAGTTTTCTAGATAGATACCAAGTACCAAAGTTAAACGAGGAGCAGATAAACCATCTAAACAGTCTCATAACCCCTAAAGAAATAGAAGTAGTCATTAAAAATCTCCCCCCCCCCAAAAAAAAAAGTCCGGGGTCAGATGGCTTTAGTGCAGAATTCTATCAGACCTTCCAGGAAGATCTAATACCAATTCTCTTCAAACTATTCCACAGAATAGAGACAGAAGGAAAAATACCCAATTTGTTCTATGAAGCTACAATTACACTCATACCTAAGCCTCACAAAGACCAAACAAAGAAAGAGAACTACAGATCAATCTCTCTTATGAATATTGATTCAAAAATACTCAATAAAATTCTCGCAAACCTAAACCAAGAACACATCAAAGCAATCATCCATCATGATCCAGTAGGCTTTATCCCAGGAATGCAGGGATGGTTTTAAAAAACCACATAATCATCTCACTAGATGCTGAAAAAGCATTTGACAAAATTCAACATTCCTTCATATTAAAAGTCTTGGCAAGATCAGGAATTCAATGTCCATACCTAGACATAATAAAAGCAATATACAGAAAGCCAGTAGCCAAAATCAAACTACATGGCAAGAAACTTGAAGCAATCCCACTAAGATCTGAGACTAGACAAGGCTGCCCACTCTCACCTTACTTATTCAATATAGTACTGGAAATCCTAGCTAGAGTGATTAGACAACAAAAGGAAGTCAAAGGGATACAAATAGGAAAGGAAGAAGTCAAAATTTCTTTATTTGCAGATGATATGATAGTATACTTAAGTGACCCTAAAATTTCCACCAGAGAACTCCTAAACCTGATACACAAGTTCAGTAAAGTGACTGGATATAAAATCAACTCAAACAAATCAGTAGCCTTCCTATACTTAAAAGATAAATAGGCTGAGAAAGAAAGTAGAGAAATGACACTCTTCACAATAGTTACAAACAATACAAAATATCTTGGAGTGAACCTAACCAAGCAAGAAACATCTGTATGACAAGAATATCAAGTCTCTGAAGAAAAAAATAGAAGATCTCAGAAGATGAAAAGATCTCCCATGCTCCTGCATTGGCAGGATTAATTTAGTAAAAATGGCTATCTTGCCAAAAAGCGATCTATAGATTCAATACAATCCTCATCAAAATTCCAAATCAATTCTTCATAGAGATAGAAAGAGCAATTTGCAAATTTATTTGGAACAACAAAAAAACCCAGGATAGGGAGAACTATTCTCAACAATAAAAGAACATCTGAGGGAATCACCATCCCTGACCTCAAACTGTACTACAGGGCAATAGTAATAAAAACTGCATGGTATTGGTACAGAGGCAGTCAGGAAGATCAATGGAATAGAATTGAACATCCAGAAATGAGCCCACACATCTATGATGATTTCATCTTTGACAAAGGAGCCAAAACCATCCAGTGGAAAAAGGACAGCATTTTCAGCAAATGGTGCTGGTTCAACTGGAGGTCAACATGTAGAAGGATGCATATCAGTCCATTCTTATCTCCTTGTACAAAGCTCAAATCCAAGTGGATAAAAGACCTTCACTTAAAACCAGATACACTGAAACTAATAGAAGAGAAGGTGGGGAAGACCCTCGAATACCTGGGCACAGGGGAAAAGTTCCTGAACAGAACACCAATGGTATATGCTCTAAAATCAAGAATGGACAAATGAGACCTCATAAAATTGCCAAGCTTCTGTAAGGGATAGGACATTGTCAATAAGACAAAATGGCAACCAACAGATTGTGAAATGATCTTAACCAATACCACATCTGATAGAGGGCTAATATTCAAGATATACAAAGAACTCATGAAATTATACTCCAGAGAACAAAATAATCCTATGAAAAATGGGGTGCAACGCTAAAAAAAGAATTCTCAACAGAGGAAACTCGAATGACTGAGAAGCTCCTTAAGAATTGCTCAACATCCTTAGTCATCAGGGAAATGCAAATCAAAACAACCCTGAGATACTAACTCACACCAGTCAGAATGGCAAAGATCAAAAACTCAGGTGATAGTAGATCCTTGCAAGGATTTGGAGAAAGAGGAACATTCCTCCATTGTTGGTGGGATTCCAAGCTGGTACAACCACTCTGGAAATCAGTCTGGCGGTTCCTCAGAAAACTGGACATAGCATTACCTGAGGATTCAGCTATACCAGTCCTGGGCATATACCCAGAAGATGCTCCAGCATATAACAAGGACATATGCTCCACTATGTTCATAGCAGCATTATTTATAATAGCCAGAAGCTGGAAAGAACCCAGATGTCCTTCAGAAAAGGAATGGATACAAAACATGTGGTACATTTACACAATGGAGTATTAACTCAGCTATCAAAAATAACGAATCGAGAAATTTTTAGGTAAATGGAAGGAACTAGAAATTATCATCCTGAGTGAGTTAACCCAATCTCAAAAGAACACACATGGTATTTACTGACTGATAAGGGGATATTAGCCCAAAAGCTTGGAATAGTGAAGACTCAACTCACAGACCACATGAAGCTCATGAAGAAGGAAGACCAAGTGGGGATGCCTCAGTTCTACTTAGAACGAGTAACAAAATTACTCAAGGGAGCAGATATGGAAACAAAACATGGGACAGAAACTGAAGGAGGGGCCATCTAGAGACCATTCCACCTGGGCATCCATCCCATGTACTGTCACCTAGGCTAGACACTGATGTAGATGGCTGGAAGTGCATGCTGTCAAGAACATGATATAGCTGTCTCCTTAGAGGTCTGCCTGAGGCTGACACATTCAGAGACCGATGCTCACAGTTAACCACTGATATGATCAAGGGTTTCCCAATGGAGAAGTTAGAGAGAAGACTGAAGGAGCAGAAAGGGTTTGGGACCCCATGAGGAAAGCAACAATACCAACCAACCAAATCTCCCCAGGGTCTAAGTTACCAGACTGGGAACACATAGGGAGAGACTCATAACTCCACCTGTATATGTAGGGGAGGATGGCCTTGTTGGGCATAGGGGGGAGGGGAGATTCTTGGTCCCATGAAAAAGGAACACAGAGTAGGGGGGAATGTGAAGGTGGGGAGGGGGTAGTGGGGGTGGGGGGTAGGTGAGGGCACAGCCTAATAGAAGCATTGTAGAGGGGATGGGATAGGAGGTTTCTGGGTGGTGGTAGAAAGTAGGGTAAGGGGATAAAATCTGAAACATAAATATAATACCCAATTAAAAATTTTTTTTAATTTAAATAAAAAAGAAAGCAAAGAATGAAAAAAATAAAAATAAAAAAAAATTAGCTTGATATTAAAATTTGTTTTGAGAATTGTATATTGCAGAATACACAGCCTTGGTGTATCTACTCATCAAGCAAGCTGAGTAGACCTGCTCAAAACTCTGATGTCCTGGAATTCCATCTGGATGCAGGGAAGACCCAGCATCAGAGGCTTATCAGTTTACTCTACCCCCACCCCTCTTCTAATATCTCAATGCCCGTAATCAGCTTGAAGAAGTTAATGATGAGTCAGTGCCCCTATTCCCTGGGTTTGGGGACTAAGGTGGTTAATATTGGGCTGTCTTTCTAGGGAAAAGGAATGGTTTTGTTGGAACAGGGAGGACTAGCTGGGATTTATTGCATAGCCATAACCTATTGGTAGAAATCTGTATAATTATTCTCAAGATGAAGTTATAATTTCTTAAATTGTACAAAATTTACTTCAATTTCAAATTTAAGGTTTTCATTGGTATGAGCTTCTTATTGATATAAAAGTGAGATGAATATTGATACTCACGTAGCCATTGTGCCTGTATAACACATTTAGGAATACAAGGCTTAGACCCAGTAATATTTAACTTTTTTAACTGATTTGAGATGATTAGCCTGTGAGTTAAGGGAGTATAGCAAATTCAGGGCTTTGAGTTTATTGTTAGGGTGTTTTCTATATTTTATTTAGAAAGAGCTGAGAGGAGTTAACAGACAACAATCCAGATGGCCTTACATGGATAGTTGGTTTTCAAAATGTCAGCAGTCCAAAGAATTGACTTTACAAACAATTCTATATTAATGTTCATTTTGGTTAGAGACCTGTCTGCCCCTGACAGCTTCCTGTCTTGAATTCTAAGAAGAAATTGAGCATCTTTGGATTTATTCCAGTTGTGGTGAGACAGCCACTGGGCAAGAATTGCCTCTTCCCATCTACAGACAAATTACTGTCCAGTAAAGGCCACACTTGCAGAATAGTTTACTGATTATATCTGCCTAGACAGAGTAATCAGCCCTTAATAACTCTGCACCACTAAGGTCTGTCAGATGATTCTGGGCCAGAAGGCTGAAGATTTGATGCTCCAATGTTCGGTAGTATAGGGGCTGTGCAGGTGTTCAGCGGTCTCTATAAATTGGCTAAGTTTTAGAAGCTATGCTTTGTGCTTCCCATAATTTCAGTTAACTCAGTCATTCTGAATTTCTGACAAGGTTGAAAACTTATGGTCGCATAGACAATCCTGGCTATTTACTTTGAGAGAAAAGATTTGAGTGAAGGGTTTTCAGCTGACATTCATTCTAAAGCCAAGAAAAATTCAGGTTCAGAACTAAGTGTTTTAGTTAGGAGAGATGACAGATGTTCTGGCTAGTCAACAAAATGATGGACTGGGTATTAGGACTATCTTGTACCTCACTGGTACAAATCAGCATAATTATGCTCTAATTGTATTTTAAGAGAAAAGTTTTATTTTAACAGGAAGGGTGTTATGTAGGAGGAGCTTAGGTGGGAGGAATACGGAGAGAAAGATAAGGATAAGGAGAGGAGGAGAAGGACAGGAGAAGCTATGTGATGAGAGTGAGAAAGAGAGAGAAAGAGAAGGAGGGACATGGAGGCAGATGTTCACGTGTCTCCACCAATCAAAGATAGTTGATATAACTAGGTTGAGTATTGGGTTACACTTCTGATTGAGCATTACCAAACTTATAAAGCCTTTGATTAACATTTTAAAAAATTGTATAAAAGCAAAAAGGGAAAGGGGGCATGGTATCTCATGGGGTTTTCTAGGGAGGGGAAATGGGGAAAGGGATTACATCTTAAATGTAAATAAAATATCCAATCAAAATTATAAAAAAAAAAAGAAGATATTAACTTAGGAGTGCCAGAGGAGAGGGTTTGCTAGCAGCAGAAAGGATTAGAAATGCCCAGCTGTGCCCACTCAAGGCATATAAAAATTAAATGGCATGGGTAAAAAAAAGAGAGAGATGACATCTGACTAAAAACTAATTGTACTAGAGAAATGGTTACATGCATACAAAAAAGATCCAGTGTTCTTCACACATGGGAACCCAGAGAATGCAGGACTTAGTCCACCAGTCCTATGTTATAATTAGAGGTGCCAATTTGAAAACAGCTGAAAGTGGTAAAAACTGTAAGGCCTGTCAATTGACTAATGCAATTGCCAATAAGAAGAATCCCAGTACTCAATACCAGAGCACCAAGCCAGGGGCCTATCAGGAAACAGACTTCACAGAATTAAAACCAGGAAAATTTGGATACAAATATTTGATGATATTCACAGATAACTTTTCAGGATAGACTGAGACTTTCCCAACTAAATATGAGACTGTGAAGACAGTAACAAATAAAGTACTAAAAATTTTTCCAAGGTATGCTTTTTCTAAGATTATGCAGTCAGACACTGGACCTACATTTGTGTTCCAGGTAAGTTAGAGATTAACTAATATTCTGGGAATTGATTGAAAACTTCATTGTTCTTACAGACCTCAGAGTTCAGGACAAGTAGAAATGAAAAACAGAACCCTAAAAAGAGACCTTAACTAGATTGACCTTAGAGACTGATGGTGTCTGGGTGACTCTTCTCCTTGTCATCATTTATAGAATATATAACTTCCCATACCAGATGGGGATTCACCTCTTTTAAAGTTATGTTTGGCTCTCCTACTGACAGAAGTTATTACATGATCTCTAGGGTGTCCAATGGGTACATAAATATGTTTGATTCATATGTATTCAAAATATTTCGTTTTCCATGAAACAGGTCTACCTCTGGAGCTCCACCAACTTTAGCCCAGCCATTGGGTCCTAATCAAGAGACAATGCCAGGGGTGACTAGAGCTTCACTGAAAGGGTCCCTGTGCTGCAGAGTTATAGCATGGATCTACCAGATTATCTGTTTGAAGTTAAAGAAGACTCTGACAGCCGGAGGAGAACAGCCTCAAAACTCCTCACGTCTTCCACTGATGGATCCCTACCCACGCCCCAGGGATACCACAAAGACATCACTCTGTTACTGTTTTCATGAAGTTTCAGGAAGTCCCATGACTGGGACTTCTAATCACAAGAAAAAAAGGGTAGGGGGTGAGATGCCAAAGGTTTTAAGTTCAGACTTCATTTTAGAGAACCTGACTTAAGTTTGAACTCAGGTAAACTAATAAGCAGATACCTAACATTAGTTTCCAAGTTGCCCCCAACAAACTCCAAGCCTAGCTTCAATCTCTAGACTAATCCCCAACAAGATTACATGACTCCTAGCACCAGCCAATTATCTTAAAGGCCAGAGTAGCTTTCCAATTAGATGCTTGCACACATACTCCCTGTTTGCAGGTTACTATAAAGCCTTTCCCTGATAGACAATCAGGGTTCCCTCATCATCAAAACCATCCTGTGTGATGGTGGTGTGTAGGGGTGTCCAAGCTAGTTCGAATAGAATACAGAACCTGTTGTATGTTGCATCAGATTGGGTTCTGTCTAGTTTGTGGGGATCACTAACATTTACCTGGCACTACAATATGAAACAACCCTGGGAGAAAGTCAGGAGACAGATGACAAACACTGTGGAGTACTATTGTTAGCCAGCACATCTTCTTCAGTGGGAATGTTAAAAAAAAAAAAACAAACAAAAAAATCAAAAAACAACCAAACAAACATATCTTTGTGCTAGCAAAGATCAACAGAATCAATAAAATCATTGCATGTATATAGTAAGTGGATGTATTAGAATGGTTCAGAGGCTGTAGTCCAAATAGTCCAAGAATAGCTATCTACCAGTGAAAAGTTGAAAAAGAAGACAGCAATGTATCAGTCCATGTGGCTGGATGTTTCAGTTGGTCTTAAGCAAATACCAGAATTCCAAAGAAATAGTCTCTAATGATAGTGAAAAAAATGAACTTACTAGCTAGATGTAGGGAAAGCTGACAAAGAGCTACTATCTCTAATATCCTTCATATGTAGGCTATCACCAGAAGCTGTGGCCTAGAAGTAAGTTAGATGTTATCACCTAAAAAGTCACAAAAAAAGAAGAGTTTTCCTAATTAAAAAAATTCAATTGAAGAAAATCCCTCACAGTACTCAACTGTGGTTTTAATTATTTCCATGTGTAGTCAATTTGACTATCAAGATTAATGATCACAACAGTCAAGACAAAAGAACTGAGGAAGTTTTTTTTTTTTTATTCTGGCAGACCAGGAGTGCTTGGGAGTCATTTTCAAAGCAATAATTTTCTTAAACAAATGAAGGATTGAGATTTTACGTAGAGATTCTGGGTATGTTCACATATAGGTTTGCTTGCTTAATAGGCATCCATAGTTAAAACCTAGTCTAAACATAGTCACAGTGTAAAAGCAAAAATGTTTAAGGGTATTTTAAACACAAAGTCATGCAGAAGCATATGCAAATTATAAAAATGATGGGCAGAAATGACTCTGGAATGTTCATCTTGTACCATAAGATGTTAGCTGAAAACAAAATAAATGATTTTTGCCCCATCCAGCAGGGCAATAATCTGGAGTCCTAGGAGGTCCCCTGAAAGAGAGCATGGGGAAACAGGCAGACACAAAAAAATGACAGCTTGTATATAGGCTGATCAAATTGTGATTTTTACTTTTTCACACAGGGGTTATATACACAAAAATGTGGGGGAGAGGATGACGCAGGAGTGTAGGTGTTCAGGGGAAGTATAGATATCTTCCAGAACAGGGTATCTGCTGGGTAAAGGTTCATGGGACAGGTCACCATGACTCCGCCTATGATTCACTTGTCTTATCTAAGTTGGTACTATCCAGCAAGGCTACCTATTCACAAGGTCTATGACTATCCATAAGACCCATGACTACTTGTTCTTATCCAGGCTGGTAAATTTCCACCAAAGCTGCCTGTTTACAATATATTACAGCTATCTGTTTCAGTGTTTTTCCACAGAGACCCAAGACTTTGTGTTAGCAGGCTGACTTAGGCCTTCAGTGTATACGCAAGGATGCCCATGACAGATTCTGTGTAAGTAGATTGCTTAGGAGCCAATGCCACCTGTTCATGACATATGATCTAACAGACACATACATTATTGCCACAATTCTCATATAAAGGACAGAGAACAGATTAAAAAATCAACAAGGAAAAGCCACCTTTCAGCTCTGTGAACACTGTTCTTAAAGAAACAACTTCAATGTACTTGTCTAACATCAGAAGGAGAGTTTTGTCTCTGTGGAGGCTACTTTAAAAGTGAGGCCACAGCTGTTTGCATGCAGAATCAGAAATATTTCTATTTAACTACAACTGCTTGTTGTTTCTCTCAGAGATTTGTTACCACTATATGCAAATCTATTTCTTTTAAGGTTTACTTTACTTTCATATATATGGATGTTTCTCTGCATGCGTCTGTCTGAAGTACACACATGGAAGCCAGAAGGAGGCAGGAGATGACCAGGGATTGAAGTTCCATCAAATGTTTAGCTAATATATGGTTTCTTGGGGTGAAACCTGTATACTTTGTAACAATGCCAATGGCTCTTAAATAGCAAACTATATCTCCTGTCACATTCTGATATAAAATTTATATTTACATATTTTAATTAAAATTTATTAAATCAGTTTTCTGCTTTCAGTCTTCTCTTCATCCCTTCCCAAATGGTTTTCAGCTGATTTCTTTCTTGTTAAGTGTGAGTGACTTACTATCAACAAATATATTAATAAAACTTTCTGAGTCCATTTCTGTTGACTGAGTGTATAATGCCTTTAGGACTGGCCGAGTTGCACTGAATAGCCAATTAGCTCTTCAAATTGCTCAAGAGAGTTATTCTTTAGTGAACAGAAGGTTGTTGGGAGCAAAACATCTCTTGTACTCACAGCTAACTATGGAGTACAGAAATATTCATAACACAGGGTACTCTTCTCAGTGAAGGAGAAAAAATACTTGCCATTCTATTCTAATCTGAAAGGCTTAGAGTAGATTTTGCTAATGACTTGGTGACCTCTTTGCTATCTGGAGGCAGACCTTACATATCTTTTGCAATAGAAGCAGACCTTATCCAACTTCTGCAGAATGATTATTCCAGACTCTCCCTTTCCTCGAATGTTAACCATACTTAGGGGAAATGTTCAATGTACTTTATGAAAGGATGACCTTTAGGCTATTGACCATAGACAACATTAAATTCTAGGGCTTTTATTTTTTTCCTTTTAAAAAATGGATATTTTTTAAATGTATAGTTAAAATGTTATCCACTTTCCCAGTTTCCCCCTGAAAACCCCCTATCTCACCCCCCACTTCTATGAGGGTGCTACCCCATTCACCCACTCACTCCTGTCTCCCCACTCTAATAAAGGCATCAAACCTTCATAAGTCCAAGGGCCTCTTCCCCCATTGATGCCCGACGAGACCATCCTCTGCTACATATGCATCTGGAGTAATGGGTCCCTCCATGTGTACTCCTTGTTTGGTGGTTTAGTCCCTGAGAGCTCTGGGGAATCTGGTTGATTGATACTGTTGTTCTTCATATTCGGTTGCAAGCCCATGGGTCTGGGTTAGTTGAGACTGCAGGTCTTCCTATAAGGTTGCCCTCCACTTCAGCTCCTTCAATCCTTTCCCTAACTCCTCTACAGGGCTCTGTGACTTCAGTTCAATAGTTGGGTGTAAGTATCTGCATCTGTCTCAGTAGGCAGTTGCTATGATGTGCTTATAGATAAGAGCTTAGCATGGCTGTCCTATGGTTCCAATTTTTGATACCTAAATAAATGAAGTGTACTTTCAAACTCATGTTGCATTTCATAATTGGAAAAAGGGTGTAAAAATAAAATACTGGTTACAAAGAAGTCAGCATCACTAACTTTATAATATTGGCAATACATGTGCTCTAAGTTGAATTTATCATTTTGAGGTATGTCCCTTATATCCCTATTGTCTCCAGGAGTTTATTATGAAGAGATGTTGGATTTTCTCAATGACTTTTTTTTCATTTAATGAAATGACTATATGTTTTATTTTAGTTTCATGGTAGATTACATTAATTAAATTTTTCATATTGAACCATTCCTGTATCTCTTGGATGAAGCAGACTTGATTATGGTAAAAAATCTTTTTGATGCATTCTTAGATTTGACTTGCAATTATTTTAT
>JANHMN010000003.1:18215870-18322880 GCA_030674055.1 Rhabdomys pumilio
TTAGACTTCAGACAACCAAATAACCCTATTAAAAATGGGGTACAGAGCTAAAAAAAAGTATTCTCAAATGAGGAAGCTCGAATGTCCTAGAAGCACCTAAAGAAATGTTCAATATCCTTAGTCATCAGAGAAATGCAAATCAAAACAACCCTGAGATGCCACCTCACACTAGACAGAATGGTCAACATCAAAAACTCAGGTGATAACAGATGCTGGCAAGTATGTGGAGAAAGAGAAACACTCCTCCATTGTTGGTGGGATTGCAAGCTGGTACAACCAGTCTGAAAATCAGTCTGGCAGTATCTCACAAAATTGGATCCAGTGCTACCACTCCTGGGCATACACCCAGAAGATGCTACAACATATAACAAGGACACATGATCCACTATGTTTATAGCAGCCTTATTTATAATAGCCAGATGCTGGAAAGAACCCAGATATCCTTCAACAGAGGAATGGATACAGAAAATGTGGTACATTTACACAATGGAGTATTACTCAGCTATTAAAAACAATGAATACATGAAATTCTTAGGTAAATGGATGGAACTAGAAAATACCATCCTGAGCGAGGTAACCCAATCATAAAAGAACACACATGGTATGTAGTCACTTATAATTGGATATTATCCCAAAAGCTCACAATATCCAAGATACAACTCACAGACTATATGAAGCTCATGAACAAAGAAGACCAAAGTGTGGGTGCTTTGGTCATCCTTGAAGGGGTAACAAAATACTCATGGGAGAAAATATGGAGACAAATCGTGGGGCAGAAACTGAAAGAGGGGTCATCCAGAGACTGCTCCACCTGGGTATCCATCCCTTGTGCAGTCACCAAATGTAGACTCTGATATGAATGCCAGCAGGTGAATGCTGTCTCCTTAGAGGTCTAATGTTTTGCTGTGGATCTCTCAATCTGTTTCCATCAGCTATTGAGTAGAGGCTCTCAGAAAGCAGTCATGCTAGGCTCCTGTCTGCAAGCATAGCAGATCTGCAACATCAGAAGTTGTTTAGGGAAAGCATGGTACCTATCATGATGGCTCATCTATATTTTCTATACCTGAGATGGATGCTAGTGAACAGGAGAGTAAATTTAATTCCTTTGTCAAGAAAATTCAATGAAGTGCCCATTCTATCTCTATTCCTATTTGAGAGGAGGTAATGGGAAAAGGGAAGGAAGCAAGCAGAAGGCAAGATATTATGCAAACACTATCTGTGATGAAATAGCCTTGAATTCACTTTTTCTCTTTGGGTTTTGTACAGGGTTGGTGGTGGTGTATACATTGCAAAACAGATTCACGGAACACTGGTATGAATCTCTGGTTAAGAGAGCAAACATATGGCCTGCACATTTTCTGTCATTGGCATAAGTTAGATGAGATGGAACACTAATGCACAAGTCACATAAAATAGAAGTAATGTACTGGTAAGCTATAAGAGATAAAAATTAATGATTCATGTTGACCTAGTCTTCCAAGTTTCAGGAAAGCTGCAGATGGATAATGGTATTGTATCAGTACCTTCTGTATGGCACAGGACAGCCCATCCTGGATTTTATAAAACCTTAGGTGCATCTAGCTGAAGTAAAATCATTTTCTAGTATAAATATAAGAGAACCCAGGGTATTCTGGAAGGCTCCTCCTTACCTCCACTCATAGGATATATAGCAATATTGTATTTATTCTAAGAATTTTATATGAAAAAATATAGAAAACGTAATCATATGACACATGCAATCTATATTAACATATTTTAATATTTTATTTGTATTAGCTCTTTGAGAATTCCATACAGTGTGCTTTAATGATTTTCACCTTTCCCTTCATTTTACCTGCACATACCTATCAAGGGCATGCACATACCTAGTAGGTAATATGTTTTATATACATAAATTTTAATTTGTGATTCCCATATACTCATAAATGTGTGGTCTCCCATGAATGCATGTTCCAAGTACTAGTAGCAACCTTTAAAACACTGGCTCTCCCTCTTCCAACAGTTTTCATTTGCCTATAGCTCCTTGGCTACGTTTGGGATTGATATCCACCTCCCCTCTACATGCTCATTTTTTTCTTGCTTGAGCATGTACTACTCTTGTGCATGCTGCCACAACTACTTGTGAGTTCATATTTGCAACTTCCCTGCTGTGTCTAGTAGTCACTATTTCCTTGTAGTTACCCACAGCCTCTTTCTGCCATCATGTTTTCCATCTCTTTCACAATGATCACTGAACTTTTGGAGAAAATTACATGCTATAAGTGACCCAATTGTAATCAAGCATGCTAGAGTCACTTATTCTCCACACTGTTGCTAGTTATGAGTATCTGTATTGATCACTATCCATTGCAAATATCAGCTTCCCTGATGAGGACTAATATATATATATATATATATATATATATATATATATATATATATGCAACAATAAGTCGTTAGGAGCCAGTTCGGCACTATGTCCATTTAGCAAAAATAAATAAATAAATAAATAAATAAATAAATAAATAAATAACAGTAAGTTGGTTACCCATCAAGATTCTTTTTCTAAAAGATATTACATTAACTATCTGTATATCATTAAACGTAAGACAGTTGTGGAGATCCTAAAATATGCTTTTTATTGTGTTCACATCTTCCTCCACATAATCATGGGCTTCTGTAGAATCTGATTAGATTGTCAGTTTTCATGATGGCTGCATTCCCATTCATTCTTGGTGCTCTGCCAAAAGGAATATACATCTAGAAGAAGCCAGTGGATGTCATCTGAGCATCATAAGGAATTTAGACTGGAGTAATACACGTGTTTATTTTTTGTTTACTTAGCCCAAGACAGGGCTCCAAGACAAGTTGTCTAGGGAGAACACCAGAGCCCCTTACTCTTTCCATAAGTTACCAGATCTCTGTCTAATTTTTCACATTCTATCCTATTCTGTAAGGGTATGCACATACAACATCATTCAATATTTTTGTCTTTCTAAGACCCCCCAAAAAAGGATATGAAATACACAGAATTTTATCAAAAGATATTTAAACAAAATTTGGTCACTCCCATTTCCTAAAGGCCCAAGGATTTCTCCACAGATACCAATGCGTACAAGGAAGTCATTAAATAATAAACGGAGATCAAAGATTGTCTGTATCCCATTAGCTCTCAAAGAAAAATTTGAAGAAATCAGGGGAGACCACATTTCATTTTCCAGCAAATACTAATAGACACAGAGAACTAACAACTGGAATCTGAAGAAAAATGTCTTTAACTTTGGCACTGCCCTTAATTCCAAATCTGAATTTGATTTTTCTTTACTTAACAGTTTTATGGTCCTTACTGTCCACTGGACAGAAATCAAAGTCTATTGCTCAGTTTATGGGTCTTTATTTCTCTTCTCTTTTGTCAACTTCTATGGATATACTAGCTGTACTTTCTAGACCTACTTAACTTGTAACCATTTTGAGTATCTCCCAATTCCTAATCAACCATAGGCTCACCCCTTTTATTAGTATATATTACTTGTATTATACTGTACAGCATCATGTGTCATGATATTTCCATATACTTATATGTCTGTGTGTATGTACACATGTATGCATGTATGTATTTTAACCATATTAGGACCCATATTCCACCACTACTGCTGATATCATTCAAGAAACTCTCTCTTATCATTGGGCTCTAACATATGCTGCTCTGTGTATCCAAAATGCTGTTTTTAAATGTCTTCTCTCACCAGGAGTATCTATATGTTTACCTAAAATTTCAATATAGACCTCTCCTTTATTGAGAAACATTTTTTAATGTGGTTCAAGTACAGCACTATTTCGTTCTTGCATAGTTCCATTGCTATGCTGTTGAAAAGTTAAGCTCCTCTAAATGAAAACATTGCCCTTTGGAAGAGAACTCATTAAGACTCAGGATGTAAAAAAAAAATCTTCACAAGGTTTCCTCACTAAGTGTAGATGAGTTATAACAAAAACAGAAGAGGAGACCTTCAAGGTCACCACGATGCCTTAAGGCATGTAGGGAGCTCCTGGAATGCACCTTTCCTGTACCATCTCTCATAATATCCTGGGCCTTTGTAGGTTTTGCCCCCTTTGAGTCACCCATCTTTCCATAATTATATTCTCACACATTGCTATGGATAACTGTTATTGATAACTACATTTAAGTTTGAGAGTTTAATATTTCTGTGCTCAAGAAAACTGTAAAGCGAACTTGGACTTGTAAATTTTAAAGACTGCAAAGTGTTCATTTTTGTAATTGCCTGGTCTTGTACCACTTTATTGAAACTGCTCCTTTCATATCTGTAAACAAAACCTTGCTTTGTATCAGATGACCTTCTCTTTGTAAGTAGAAAGAATGTAACTTTGGGTTCTTCACCCATAAAATCCTCTGAATAAGGTGTCTTGGGCTGCACTTGGGAGTCCTGATTCCAGGTATAGTCCTGGTGCCAGCTATGAATAAAAGTCTCTTCTTTGGTAAAATGTATTAAAGGACAGACTGGTCAAATTCTGAATGAACCAACACCCTTAACACCAGGATCCTGTAAGTAATCTTAAACTTAAATTGCCCTGTATGGGTCACTTGTTTGATCTGTCTGTTGTCCCAGCTGAGATCAATAGATGTTTGCCCATTTCTCCTTAGAAAGAGCCACATAATCTATGTACACACAACCAATGTAAGACATGTTTTCTTGTTGCTGTGAAACAAATCCATGACCAAAATCTAATTGGGGTGAAAGATTTATTTGGGTTACATATATAATACATCCCAAGTCACAAATCTTGAGGGAAGGAAGGGAAGTAAATTGAAAGTAGAAACCGAAGCAGTTGTCATGGAGGTTAATCACATACTGGACTGACACTCATGTCTTGCTCAGCCTGATTTATCATACAACTTAATATGACCTACCCAGGAGACTTACCACCTATATAAATCAAATAATTCAAGAGACTTGCCTGTGTGCTAAGTATTTGGATAAATACTCTTAATCAAGAGTTCCACTACTCAAACGACTATAGTTTATGCCAAGTATGAAAAAAACAACTATTACACTACCACATAAGTTCTTTATCATTCTCATGCCTGGACTATAAGAAACATCATTGCTTGTGTGGCTCTCTATCTATTGTTTTGAAACGGGCTTGCTGGGCATTTTACAACTTGTGGACTACCTGATTCAACCCCACATTATCTGGACTCCATTTAAATATAGTTTTCTTCAAAGGGTGCATCAGAGATATGCTTTCAAGAGCTGTGTGACTCAAAACATTTTTTCATTAAAAAAATGTCAAATGTAAGAAAATAGATGCAACTGGAAATTATTATCTTAGCCAAATAAACTAGATTCACAAAGGTAAACACTGCATTTTTATATAGAGAGATTTAAAAATATGTCTTTACCTTTAATTTTTATTAACATTTTTGTTACATACAAAGTTTTGTGTATCTTTATGACATGTGAATACGTGTGTGTGTGTGTGTGTGTGTGTGTGTGTGTGTATGTGTGTGTGTAATGAATTTAGAAATGTCATGAGAAGAAAAGAAGTGATATTTTAATATAAGATTTTTTTCAATTTGGAGAAAATTTCAACATGCATACACTGTATTTTAATCCTATACAATGATTACTCATCTCCCTGACTCCTCCCATAAACAGCCATCTTGGCACATCTACATCAACCCCTTCCAGCACTCAGGAAACATCACAAAAAAAGACGCAGTGAGAAGATCATTAGAGGCAGAGGATGGGGAGGAGTGCTGTGACAGGCTAGCCTCTGTACATGACATGGCTGTTATACACATGAACTCACAGTAGCTGTGAATACCTAGTAGATCAATAAACATGAATATGCAAATATCTCCATGGTGTATTGACTTAAAGTTTTTCAGGTATCACTCCAGGCATCTGGAGGTCAGAAGATGACCTCTGAGATACTTATTCTTGCCCTTTACCCTAGTATTATATTATGTTTAGAGCCTTCAGACTCCCTGAAATTGTTTATTCTAAAGTATACAATGGATTACTAAAAACTGTAGTCATCTACCTGTGTTATAGAAAACTAGCATATATCAAACTTTATATTATTCAAGCTTCACCTGTTTCTACTCCCTCATACTTCCCAGCCTCTAGAGACCACTATTATATGTCTAAGACAGCTTTTACTCTTATCACCATTTACTGCTTATTTAACCTATGTATGGGGCAAAATGTGATGTCAGGCATATAGATTAATGGGTGGATGGATGGATGGATGGATGGGTGGATTGAAAATTAGAATCATGGTTAAAATTACTCAGCAGTTTAAACATATGAAATCATGGAGGTAGTTACAATACCTCAATTTAGAAATGGTGAAGAGATATCATATTCTTCAGTAGTCTAGACTCTGCTACATTATCTGCATGACATTATATAACATCCCACCCATTCTCAAGAAATTCTAGCTCAAGAATTTCTTTCGCTGGGTCAAAAGAAAATATCACAGTAGAAAGAGGCTTTATTGAAAAGAGTGGTTTCAGTGACAGAGCGACTCAGAGGATTAAAGAGAGAAATGTGAAATCTGGGTAGTGTTTGGTTTCTCAATTCATAAAAGTCCTGGAAGAAGAAAGTATCCATTTTGTCAAAAGACAAAATTTTTTATTTTGATAATTATGTGACCAAATAATTAAATTGATATTTAAATTGACCAGACATCAGCAGGGAAGCACTCCTAGTCTCAATAACAAACAATACATACAGATGAGCACCACAGTCATGAGTGACCTGAAAAAGACAAATAAAAAGACAAATTAAAGAAGGAAATACAATCTAAATGGCATTGGTATCATGGGAAACCTTTTCATCAAATGCCTTATTTAGCAGAACCGTGAGGAGTTTGAGGACAATCTATTAAGGATACCAGACTTTAAACAAACTTTGTTTTTATCTACTTTGTTTAGGATAAACCTTGACAGCATTTAAAGAAGACAAAAGTCCACCCTTGTAAATGAATTACATTTGTTCTTCATGTGACTACGACCATAATTTTGGGTACATGAAAGAATTTAATCATTAATGAGGTGAATGACAATCAACTTGCATGGCTTAATTATTTTTAACAGTTTGTAGCAAGCTAGTAGCTTTTGTATAATTATGATGATATGGGTTAATACCTGCTATATTGGAACCATAAAATATGAATTGGATAATCATTAGTGTCAAAATAGAAACTTAAATCACAAAAATAGTCTTAAGAACAAAGAATATGTATGTATGTATATATATATATTTTTTTTCAAGTAAGTTTCTACTAGCCTGAATAGACAATAGGAATAATATATATTATGTATCATATATTATATATTATATGGTGAATATATATATTCTACATATAATAAAAAATAGTGTTGCTTATTTAAAATTTTACAAAATATCTTGAAGAACTGCTGTTACCACCTTAGTCTAAAAAGAAAATGCAATAATAAGCAGAGGGCCCATTAAAATTAAATTTTATGATTGTTGCCTTAGTGAGTTTATACCACGTGATCATCGTATTAAGCTGGTTGTGAAGCTACAAGGCATGTACCCTTTAACCCTTGAAAAGATGTGAGCCACATGTTTACTTCCTTTTATTTTTTCCATTGGCTATTTTATTTACTTACATTTCAAATGATATACTCCTTCGCAGTTTCCCCTCTGCAAATTTCCTATACCCTCCCCTCGACCTGCCTCTATGAGAGTGCTTCCTCTACCAACCCTCGCACTCCTGCACCACAACCCTAGCATTCCCCTATGCTGGGGCATCAAGCCTCCATAGGAACAAGGGCCTTCTCACTCATTGATGCCATATAAGGCAATCTTCTGCTACATATACAGCTCAAGCCATGGCTCCCTCAATGTGCACTCTTTTGTTGGTAGTTTAGTCCCTTGGAGCTTTGAGAGGTCTAGTTGGTATTTTTGTTCTTCCTATTATGGTTTCAAACACATGAATCTAATAAAAGATAAAGTGGGAAAGAGTTTCAAACACATCAGCACAAGGGAAAATTTCCTGAACAGAACCCCAATGCCTCAGGCTCTAAGATCAACTGTAAACAAATGGAATCTTATAAAATTGAATAGCTTCTTAAGGGAAAAGACACTGTAAACAGGAAAAACCAGCAACTTACAGATTTGGAAAAGATCTTTACCAATCCTACATCTGATAGAATACTAATATCCAATATATACAAAGAATTCAAAAAGTTAAACTCCAGAAAACCAAATAACCCTATTAAAAATGGGGTACAGAGCTAAGCAAAGAATTCTCAACTGAGGAATACTGAATGGCCCAGAAACACCTAAAGAAATGTTCAACATCCTTATTCATCAGGGAAACGCAAATTAAAACAACCATGAGATTCTACCTCACAACAGTTAGAATGGCTAAGATCAAAACCTTAGGCAACAGCAGATGCTAACAAAGGATGTGGAGAAAAAGGAACACTCCTCCATTACTGGTGGATTGCAAGCTGGCTTTTGTTCCTATTTAAGTGGTTCATGAAACTCTAGCCCCTCACACAAGTTCTCAAGATCAAAAGTGAAAGTGGAATTAACATGAGTTTTTGTCAGTCCTATGACACAAAGCATTTGGCACAATTATCAGATTTTTTAAAAGATCCAAAGTAAAAGTAATGAAATATTCAGAAAAAAAAGTTGCGACGTTGTGCCCTGAAGGACTAATATATGGAGAGCCCATTGAAAGGGATATAATATCACTGTTAATTATTTTTGCAAGACAGAGTACAGTATTATATTGTCTGGATCCTCTCAGGGAAACAAAAGAAAAAGAAAAAATGAATAGAGACAGACAGACACAGACAGACAGAAAGAGATATTATCAAGAGTGGTATAGCTGGATAAAGTGGTGAGACTTGTTTCTAAACACGTTAAGCAACTGTAAATGAGAGTATTATCTTGATATTTCTTCTAGTGTGATTTTTTTAAAAAAAAATTAAAATGGCAACTTGCTTTATTCTGGAATTACTTCAAAATAGAATCTGACAGAGAATTTGTATAAATCAGAGAGAGTTGACCTATGCTGATTTGGGGGGAATATTGCATTACTAGATTAATTGTTGTAAGATCTGCCTACTACATTCTCCAAGCATGATATTCTTTGTTTAAATGTAAAGAGTACAGGCTGATGTAAGTATGAGTTCTTTGATCTCTGCTCTCCACTAAGGACGAAATGTGACCAATATTTCTCTAAAATTAGTGACACTGTGACCAATAATGATGGAACTGGGAGTCAAGTAAACATTTATTTTATTTAAAAAATAAGATGTATAAAACAAGTGTGGTAATGCATATCTGTAGCATATATCAGGCTAAAAGAGGAAGAACAAAAGTTTAAGGACAGTCTGTGGTTCATGGGTTAGTACTGGGGTAACTGTACTGCAAAGATATACTCTGCCTCCAAATATATATATATTTTTATATATAATATAAAAATATATATATTTTATATTATATAATATAAAATATATATAAAATATATGTAATATTTATATTTATATAATATAAAATATATATAAAATATATATAATATAAAATATATATATAATATTTATATATTTTTATATATATATATAAAGACTGAAAAGGACACACATATTTGAGCACAATTAGACATAGTACTGAGGCAACCCTTTTGGGCTGAAATATAAACGGAAGAATTTTTAGTTACTTCTAAAACTCATCCCAAGTATAACTAAAAATTAAGTATTTCAAAAAAAAACTCTATTCCTTTTTTATATAAAGTAATGGATGAAGAAACAGTGTGGTCAATAACTCAAACATTACAGATCTTGAAGGTCTTACATTATCAGAAGAATTTGTTGTGAACACAAATGCACAGGAGGGTAACTGGGCTGAGCATCATGGCCCCATAAGACACTACCTTTCTGTGTTTTGGTAAGTTTTTAATTGAAAGAGTGTTATGCTGGGTGGTGGTGGCACACGCCTTTAATCCCAGCACTTGGGAGGCAGAGGCAGGAGAATTTCTGAGTTAGAGGCCAGCCTGGTCTACAGAGTGAGTTCCAGGACAGCCAGGGCTACACAGAGAAACCCTGTCTCGAAAAACCAAAAAAAAAAGAGTGTTATCAAGAAAGATGGGCAGTGCAGACTCCCGCCTGGTCTGCTCCTGTGTGGGTGCCATATCGCTAGACATCCTAGAGGGTCCACTGAACCCAGAACAACAGAGGTACCACTGAACCCAGAGTGGAAAAGGAACAAATGAACTCAGAGAGACAGACAACATATCCTGAGAACTCCTAGAGGAGCCACTGCACTCAGAGCAGTGGACACCTTATCCTGAGACATCCTAGAGGAAACACTGCACCTGGAACAGTGGACACCTAGGTGGTCTGCTACATTGGAGACACCATATCCTGAGACATCCTAGAGGAACCACTGTACTCAGAGCAGCTGGAGCTCAGGATCACAGGATCACAGAGACATCTGGACCTTGAGGAGTTCTGACACAAACAAGATAACTGGAAAGGCAGGCTCCAGTCAGAGTCAGTGAGTACAGATAGCACTAGAGTTAACCACGTGGCAAAAGGCAAGCTCAAGAACGTAAGCAAGAGAATCCAAAGTTACATGACATCATCAGAACCCAGTTCTCCCATGATAGCAAGCCCTGAACACCCCATCCCACAGGAAAATCAGGATTCAGAATTAAAATCACATCTCATGACGATGATAGAGGACTTTAAGAAGGACATAAATAACACTCTCAAAGAATTTAAGGAGAATACAGGTAGACAGGCAGAAGCCCTTAAAGAGGAAACACAAAAATCCTTTAAGGAATTGCAAGAAAACACAACCAAACAGGTGAAGGAATTAAACAAAACCATCCAAGATCTAAAAATGGAAGTAGAAACAATAAAGAAATCACAAAGGGAGACTACCCTGGAGATAAAAAACCTAGGAAAAGATCAAAAGTCATAGACACAAGTATCACCAACAGAATACAAGAGAGAAGAGAGAATCTCATGTGCAGAAGATAACATGGAAAGCATTTAAACAACTGTCAAAGAAAATAAAAAATACAAAAATCTACTAACCCAAAACATCCAGGAAATCCAACACACAACGAGAAGGCCAAACCCAAGGATAATAGGTATAGACGAGGGTGAAGACTCCCAACTTAAAGGACCAGTAAATATCTTCAACAAAATTATAGAGAAAAACTTCCCTAACCTAAAGAAAGAGATGTCCATAAATATAAAAGAAGCCTAGAGAACTCCAAATACATTAGAGCAAAAAAGAAATATCTCTGGCCACATAATAATCAAAACATCAAATGTACAAAACAAAGAAAAAATACTAAAAGCAATAAGGGAAAAAGGCAAACTAATATATAAAGGCAGACTTGTCAGAATTACACCAGACTTCTCATCAGAGACTATAAAAGCCAATAGATCCTGGACTGATATCATACAGAACCTAAAAAAACAAAAATGCCAGCCCAGACTACTATACACAGCAAAACTCTCAATCAATATTGATGGAGAAACCAAAATATTCCATGACAAAACCAAATTTACACAATATCTTACCACAAATCCAGCACTTCAAAAGATAATTGGTGGAAAACTCCAAGACAAGGAGGGAAACTACAACCTAGAAAAAGCAAGAAAGTAATCTTCCAACAACCCTAAAAGAAGAGAGGTACACAAATATAACTCCACCACCAATAACAAAAATAACAGAAAGAAACATTCATTTTTCTTTGATATTTTTTAATATCAGTGGACTCAGTTCTCCGATAAAAAGACATAGACTATCAGACTGGATACATAAACATAACCCAGCATTTTGCTGAATACAGGAAATGCACCTCAGTGAAAAAGACAGACACTACCTCAGAGTAAAAGAATGGAAAACAATCTTCCAAGCAAATGGTCCCAAGAAACAAGCTGGAGTGGTGATTTATTTTATCAAATAAAATCGACTTTCAACCAAAAGTAATCAAAAAAGATAAGGAAGGACACTTCATATTCATCAAAAGAAAAATGTACCAAGAGGAACTCTCAATTCTGAACATCTATGCCACAAATGCAAGGGCACCCACATACATAAAAGAAACTTTACTAAAGCTTAAAGTATACATTGCAATTCACAAAGTAATAGTGGGAGATTTCAGCACCCCACTCTCACCAATGGACAGATCATGGAAACAAAAACTAAACCAAGACACAATGAAACTAACAGAACTTATGAATCAATGGACTTAACTGACATCTACAGAACATTTCGTCCTAAAACAAAAGAATATACCTTTTTCTCAGTACCTCATGGTAACTTCTCCAAAATAGACCATATAATTGGTCACAGAACAGGCCTCAACAGATACAAAAAGATTAAAATAATCCCTTGTACCCTATCAGATTACCATGGACTAAGACTCTTTATTATGGACAAAACAATGCAAAGTCCACATACATGTGGAAACTGAACAATGCTCTACTAAATGATGACTTGGTCAAGAAAGAAATAAAGAAAGAAATTAAAGACTTTTTATAATTTAATGAAAATAAGGACACATCATATTAAAACTTGTGGGACTCCATGAAAGTAGTACTAAGAGGAAAACTCATAGCTCTAAGTGCCCACAAAAAGAAACTGAAAAGAGCATGCACTAACAAGTTGACAGAACACCTGAAAGGTTTAGAACAAAAAGAAGCTAATATACCCAAGAGAAGTAGACAGCAGAAAATAATCAAACTCAGAGGTGAAATCAACGAAGTTGAAACAGAAAGTACTATACAAAATATCAACAAAACCAGGAGGTGGTTCTTTGAGAAAATCAACAAGATAGACGAACCCTTAGCCAGACTAATCAAAGGGTGCAGAGACAGTACTCAAATTAATAAAATCAGAACTGAAAAGAAAGACATAACAATAGAAACTGAGGAATTTAAAAAAATCATCAGATCCTACTACAGAGGCCTATACTCAACAAAATTGGAAAATCTGGATGAAATAGACAATTTTCTAGACAGATACCAAGTATCAAAATTAAAACAGGAGCAAATAAACCATCTAAACAGTCCTATAACCCCTAAAGAAATAGAAGCAGTCATTAAAAGTCTTCACACCAAAAAAGTAAAGGACCAGATGGTTTTAGTGCAGAATTCTATCAGACCTTCAAGGAAGACCAATATTCTTCAAACTATTCCACAGAATAAAAACAGAAGAAGCAATACCCAATTTGTTCTATGAAGCTACAATTACACTAATACCTAAACCTCACAAAGACCCAACAAAGAAAGAGAACTACACACCAATCTCGCTTTTGAATGATGCAAAAGCACTCAATAAAATTCTCACAAACTGAATCCAAGAACACATCAAAACAATCATTCATCATGATCCAGTAGGCTTTATCCCAGAAATGCAGGAATGGTTCAATATACAGAAATCCATCATTGTAATCCACTATTTAAACACACTCAAAGAAAATAACCACATGATCATCTCACTAGATGCTGAAAAAGCATTTGACAAAATTCAACATCCCTTCATGTTAAAAGTCTTGGAAAGATCAGAAATTCAAGGTCCATACCTAAACATAGTAAAAGCAATATTCAGCAAGCCAGTAGCCAACATCAAACTAAATGGAGAGAAACTTGAAGCAATTCCACTAAGATCAGGGACTAGACAAGGCTGCCCACTCTCACCCTACCTATTCAATATAGTACTGGAAGTCCTAGCCAGAGAAATTAGACAACAAAAGGAAGCCAAAGGGATACAAATATGAAAGGAAGAAGTCAAAATTTCACTATTTGCAGATGATATGACAGTATACTTAACTGACCCTAAAATTTCCACCAGAGAACTCCTAAACCTGATAAACAACTTCAGCAAAGTGGCTGGATATAAAATCAACTCAAATAAATCAGTAGCCTTCCTCTATTCAAAGTATAAACAGGCTGAGGAAGAAATTAGGGAAATGACACCCTTCACAATAGTTACAAACAATATAAAATACCTTGGAGTGAATCTAACAAAGCAAGTAAAAGATCTGTATGACAAGAACTTCAAGTCTCTGAAGAAAGAAATAGAAGAAGACTTCAGAAAATGGAAAGATCTCCCATGCTCTTGGATTGGCAGGATTAATTTAGTAAAAATGGCCATCTCGCCAAAAGCAATCTATAGATTCAATGCAATCCCCATCAAAATTCCAAATCAATTCTTCATAGAGATAGAAAGAGCAATTTCCAAATTCATTTGGAATAACAAAAATCCCATGATAGTGAGAATTATTCTCAACAATAAAAGAACTTCTGAGGGAATCACTGTCCCTGACCTCAAACTGTACTACAGGGCAATAGTAATAAGAACTGCATGGTATTGGTACAGAGACAGGCAGGAAGATAAATGTAATAGAATTGAAGATCCAGAAATGAGCCCACACACCAATGATCATTTGATTTTTGACAAAGGAGTTAAAACCATCCAGTGGAAAAAAGACAACATTTTCAGCAAATGGTCCTGGTTCAACTTGAGGTCAACATGTAGAAGAATGTAAATCAATCCATTCTTATCTCCTTGTACAAATTTCAAATCCAAGTGGATAAAAGACCTTCACTTAAGACCAGATATATTGAAACTGGTAGAAGACAAGGTAGGGAAGACCCTCAAATACCTGGGCACAGGGGAAAATTTTCTGAACAGAACACCAGTGGCGTATGCTCTAAGATCAAGAATTGACAAATGGGACCTCATAAAATTGCAAAGCTTCTGCAAGGCAAAGGACATTGTCAATAAGACAAAATAGCAACCAACAGATTGGGAAAAGATCTTAACCAATCCTACATCCAATAGAGGGCTAATACCAAGATATACAAAGAACTTGAGAAATTATACTCCAGACAACAAAATAACCCTATTAAAACTGGGGTACATAGCTAAACAAAGAATTCTCAACTGAGGAAACTCGAATGGCTGAGAAGCACCTTAAGAAATGCTCAACATCCTTAGTCATCAGAGAAATGCAAATCAAAACAACCCTGAGATAAAACCTCACAACAGTCAAAATGGCTAAGATCAAAAACTCAGGTGATAGTAGATGCTGTCAAGGATTCGGAGAAAGAGGAACACTCCTCCATTGTTGGTGGGATTGCAACCTGGTACAACCACTCTGGAAGTCAGTCTGGCAGTTCCTCAGAAAACTGGACATAGCATTACCTGAGGATACAGCTATACCACTCCTGGGTATATATCCAGAAGATGCTTCAACATATAACAAGGACATATGCTCCACTATGTTCATAGCAACCTTATTTATAATAGCCAGAAGCTGGAAAGAACCCAGATGTCCTTCAACAGAGGAATTGATACAAAAAAATGTGGTACATTTACAGAATGGAGTATTACTCAGCTATTAAAAATAATGAATTCGAGAAATTCTTAGGTAAATGGATGGAACTAGAAATTATCATCCTGAAGTGAGTTAACCCAATCAGAAAAGAACACACATGGTATTTACTCACTGATAAACAGATGTTAGCCCAAAAGCTTGGAATAGTGAAGACTCAATTCACAGACCACATGAAGCTCATGAAGAAGGAAAAACAAGTGGGGATGCCTCAGTCCTACTTAGAAGGAGTAACAAAAATACTCAAGGGAGTAAATATGGAAACAAAACACGGGACAGAAACTGAAGGAGGGGCCATCAGGAGACCATTCCACCTAAGTATCCATCCCATGCACAGTCACCTAAGCTAGACACTGATGTGGATGGCAGGAAGTGCATGCTGACAAGAACCTGATGTAGCTGTCTCCTTAGAGGTCTGCCAGAGGCTGACACATTCAGAGGACGATGCTCACAGCTAACCACTGATGTGATCAAGGGTTTCCCAATGGAGAAGTCAGAGAGAAGACTGAAGGAGCAGAAAGGGTTTGTGTCTTCATGAGGAGAGCAACAATACCAACCAACCAGAGCTTCCCAGGGTCTAAACCACCAGCCTGGGAGCACATAGGGAGGGACACATGACTCCAGCTGTATATGTAGGGGAGGATGGCCCTGTAGGGCATAGTTGGGAGAGGAGATTCTTGGTCCCATGAAAAATGAACACAGAGTGTGGGGGGAAATGTGAAGGTGGGGAGGGGGAAGTGAGGACGTGGGGTAGGTGTTGGCACAGCGTCATAGAAGCATGAGGAGGGGGGATGGGATAGGAGGTTTCTGGGTGGTGGGGGGAAGTGTGGTAAGGGGATAAAATCTGAAATGTAAATATAATTCCCAATTAAAAAAAGAAAGAAAGAAAGAAAGATGAGTCTCCTTCAAAAGCTAGACCCTCTCTTAACATGAAGATTAGCTGATGTTACGTGCAGTCAAGGATAGTCTAATCTCCTTATCACTCTGCTGAAATGGATGTAACTGGGTCTTTATTAGTTGCAGGACTTTCTTGCCTCTATTCAATCCATGACATGCAAACTCATGATAACTATTGGATTTCTAGAGAGGAGTGAATGAAGGGCTGAAAATTTAAGAGTATTCCTCAAGACCTTGCTTTATTGGAAAAAGTGTGTTCATGAGTCATCATTTGCCTCCTAGTTCTGATCTAAAATATTCAATATTGTTATTTTTCCATCTCTACTTTCAATCTTGTATTCCAGCTTAGGACTTTCTTCAGTTTTTCACTTCCCACATATGCCACACACCCTATTTCCACAGGCCTTGTTAACTCTGAGTAATTTTCTCAATTCCCCTCATCTGACTCACTATGAGTGTACACATTTCTATGTCTCTGCTACTTTCGTATCTGCTTATCACTGGGGACACCTCCCTAACATTTTCTTCAGCCATCCTAGACTATCTGGAAAACCTAGGAACATGGATTGAAAGAAGTTTGGAGATGAAGGAAACAGACACTAATTAATTCTCTATTCAACTACCCAAGAATAGTGAGTTAACCACACATAAGAAAGAAATAACTGGCAAACTAGACAGAAATTCTACGGGTAACACCTCTATAGGCCTATGGACTCAAGAAAAGCCAGCCAGACTCAGCACGTAAACTGAGATCAAATATGTAATATGTTGAGTTCCTGGTAGATTTCATGTAAATGTAGAAAGCTAAAAAAATCTGAATTAGGTATCTGAATTTTAGTAGAAGGTCTTCATTCTCTCTGGTACATTTCAAGCTCACCAAGTTATCCCTTCCTTTTTATCTCTACTTACAACTTCTGTGGACTTCCTTGTATCTCTACTCATATTTCTTATACCATCCCAGGGCTTCCAATATAAAGAATTTCTGTTCAGCATCACAAAGAGGCTGATGAAGAGATATGCAAACTATTAGTCAGTATCTTGCTGTCAATAGAGTCACTGGAGTCTAATAACTCATGTGAATTGTAGTTTAAAGAACCTGTATAAGTCTCAGAATAGGCAAGTGTCATAACATCTGTGGAAAAATTGGATGGGAAACCCAAAAGGAAATACTGCAGAAATCTGGAAATTGCCCTTGATTATTATTTTTTCCATAAAGAGTCAAAGTTTTCAAGAATAACCCTGAATGAATATCCAAGATAATATTCTCTCTCAATTTTATCAGGGGAAACCATATGACTGACAAGAAAGGGTCCCTATAAGTTCTCCAGAATAAAGAGATTATGAATAATCTTGTTCCACTTAAGCTAGGTCCTTAAAAAACTTACGTTTTACCAGCATTAGCCTGTCCATTCTGCCAGTGTCATCACATCCTTGTCTACAGTTCTGTCAACTCTGTTTGCAAATTTCTCCATCTTTTTGTGTCCATTTATCCTTTCTTTGGCTATAATATCAAAACAATATTTTCCCATTGTCTTGTCTTGTGAATCTGTCTGTTGAATCTATCTGTCTACTAACATGGACAAACTTTGTCCCTATCTAATTTTGGAGCATGCAGAAAAATCGCATGCTTCATTTCCAGGTCTCATGATATTTTGGAACAGGGTATCATCCTTGGCAAAATAAGAAAATTGTAAGGATAAATAATAGGGAAAAACTTCTGATCTTCACTGGGGTTTAAATTTCTGTAAGGCAGATCTGATTCAGAATCACAGACATCCACCCAATATGATGATGCATCAGTATCCAGACCACCCTACTATCTGCATATCCCTTCCCTGTTTTTAAAATTCCAATTACTACCACAATAAACTACCAAAGACATGATGTTTTCAAAAGATCAGAAGTGTTCTGGAGACCATTATTCTGAAACAAAACAAAATGTAATTAATCAAGTAACTAAGCATAGTTTCTACTGCAAAAAGCTCTAGAGAAGCATGCATTTCTTTTTGCCTTCCAGGTTCTAGAGGTCTCATGAATTAGTTGAGATTTGGAATTCTCTTCCATTACCAGAGTTGGCAATATGGTGTCTCCCTTATGATGCTATGTTCTGACCATTCGTGTATATTTCTTTATTTTGTTATATGAACCTTTGATGGCCTACAGACCTAGAATAATTTACTATAATTATTCAAAATATATTCAAGTTGGCACTTCCAATGCCAACTTGAGAATACCTGTATTTGATCTTATAGCCCAATATTTCCATGACTTTTTTTTAAACACCCAGGAGGCCTTTGGTTTTATAAATTGCATGTGTTTGGGAATGATTTTATCCTCACCACATTATCTTATTCCTTATGCTAAATATTCTTTTACCAAAGTTATTTGGACATATTCCTGTTGTAGTGATAAGACTCATCACAGAAAATTCTAGAGTTGGGAGATTTAGGGGAATGAACTGACTGTCCAAACATGGTCTGTGAACTGAAATTCTGATCTTCAGAGGGTCAGTATTTGCTGGAATTTCATCAGGGGATTGATGATTAAAATCATAATATCTTAATGCGTCTGCATATGCTGGAGTTCACAGGTTCAAAGAAAAGATATTTTGTGGAATATCTGTCATGAGGAATAAGAGTTCCACATTCTTTATATAACTTGAGTATGTCAGACTCACTATGACAGTCACAACAAAGAGCCATATGTTGTCCTGAGGAATGACATTGTTTGATCAGGCAGACAATGAGGCTTGTCATAACTGCCTGCAGAAAGAGGAACAGAGTGAAAATTTTAATGATCCTGTTGAACTGAGCATCCCCTTTTCACTTCTTCTGGGTCTTTTGTATAAATGTTGTCTCTGAATTGAAACATGCTTGGCCCAAATTGAAAGACTGGAAGACTCAGGAGACTCAGGAGGTAAACAAACTTTACAAGTCCTGGAAAGCTGATACTTGAAAGATTCAACAGTACCCCTTAGCAGCTCTGCAGAAACAGTAATAAAGTGGGACAGCTGACTTCTAAAATATTACTCAGACTAATTTAGCTGCCTGTTAATTGTGCAGAAAGCTCTAGGGTCTGCTTCAATAATACTGACCCATGTTGTGCTGTGCTTTAAGTAATGTTACTGAGTCATTTCTTGCTTCTGTAAGTAACTCCTCAGCCATGTTGCTATTAGTGATAATAAACTCACTAGTACAATAGTAGAGAGGTGATATTAGAGAGATATATTAGGAGGTTCCCAAGAGTCAATGGGGATGTCCTTAGCTGTGACTCAGAATTGAAGAGACTACCTCCTGTAGCCAGGCAGGAACCCCAGTGGAGTGATAGGTACACAAACCTACCCACAAAACTTTCCACCCAAACTTTATCTTATCTACAAGAAATATGGGGACAGGAGGATGAAGTAGAGGCTGAAGGAATGACCAATCAAAAATCAGCCAACTTGAGACTCATCACATGGGCAAGCACCACTCCATGACACTATTCATGATATTCTGTTATGCTTACAGACAGGAGTCTAGAATTGCTGTCCTCTGAGAGATACCAACCAGCAGCTAACTCCTACAGCCACACAGTGGGTAGAGCTTGGGGACTCTTATGGAAGAATAGGAGGAAAGATTGTGGGCCTGAAGAGAGTAAGAACTTCACAGGAAGACCAACAGAATCAACTAACCTGAACCCTTGGGGCACTGGGAATGCAGAGTCATAACAGGATATGTCTTGTCAAGAAATGAAGCTTCTGGTACCAAGAATGGGTTACATCTAATGGTGATGTGAGCCAAGGGAGTGCCATAGGAATTCCTAAAATTCCTAGTCTTTTGCCAAGACTATAGGTTGTTCTTCAGAAACTAAAATCAATGTCATACTACTGAAGACAACACCACCACAATTCATTGAGCATTGAGAAGTTGAACTGGTGATTTTATAAAGCCCTCACTCCAAAGTGCTAGCCACGTTGGTATTGGAACATACATTGCACACTACCAAAAGTGAAAATAAAAAAACCAACCAAGCCACACATATTTTTCTCTACATTTATGTTCTGCCCACAAGATATGCTAGGGCAATGGTGGCATAAAATGTAATTAATCAGTGTCTGGTTTGACCTAAAATCCCCTCTATGGAATGGAATCCATAAACAATACTACTTGGGTGACCAAGAACTTGAGACTAGAGAGCCTAGGGAGCTCTGTTAAAAATCCTCAATATTAACTCTTTTATCTTACCAACAATTATACTTGGCCCAAAGTATCATAAAAAGAACACATAAAGAAGTCTGGCATGAAGTTTGTCATGTTTCTGTAATTCCCTGAACATAGAAAGGGACAAATATTTTCTACAAGCCAGTGGGAAAATATTGTGCTGCTACTAGAACCAAATAAGTGGAAAATGGACAGAAAAAGATGGAAGAGTCTGTGTACAAAGTTTTCATAAGTACAGATAAGGACAGTGAGGTACTGACAGAAAGAACAGGCTAAGGGAGGGAATATCATTCAGCATCTTTTAATCCTAGTAATCTACAGGAAGCTTTTTCTCTTGTCCTTACAAACACCCTTGGTAAATTAAGAAAGAATGTGTCTCTGGAGTATCATTGAAAGATTATGTTCGATGCCTTTATTTTGATTCCCTAAAACAGGGACTAATTGAGGACTATTCTCATATTTCTGCAGAATCTCATCTTTAGAGGTGGAGAGTATTTCATGACAACTTTTCAATAGGTCCTGTGACACCTAACTAGGCTGAGACTTCCCATGCAATGATTCTGATAATCAAACCCCATATGAGTGGTCAAATACAGTGACACCATTGACATCACAATCACAGGTAAAAGAGTGTATAGCTGCTAATTATTTTCTTTCTAATGCAGAACAGATATACTATAGACTGGAAGCCCCAGAATGTCATGAGTAAGATGAAAGTGGGAAACTTAGAGAAAGGTAGCCATGGTGAGTATTTTACAAACATAAACCATGAATAATGTAAATGCAAAAATGAACTATTGGTCACATAGTATATCACAAATACAGTGGGATAACTGGAGACATAAAGAGCATCAAAGAAAGTGAAATCATTTCACTAATATTTAGAGGCCTAGACAGTTCAAACTTCTATGTGACTTCTACTTCTACAAGACATCTGCCAGAAGAGCTAGACATATTGTATGCCTGACCTGAGTTTCAGTGCTAAGTGGAGCTGATTCTTGATGAAGAAGCCTTGGTAGAAGATGGTACCTATAGATTTTCTGTCTAGTTTGAGTTCTTCCTTTCTTGTAATTGACTCATTACTCAACACGGAGTATCATGACCCTGAGTAATTGAGTACAGCAACAATAACTATCTGCTCTATACATCCACAAACTGTTTAAAATTCATGAAAAAAAGTTATTCAAACACACTATGGTGGCTGATAAAACTCTGAGTCTTCTAGTAATAACCAGATAAGAATAAAGCAGAAACATGGAAATATTTATGCATAAGTTACTCAGACAAGGGAACTGAAAGATTCAGAGATAGAATGAGCTGAGGAAATTATAATAAGGCATGTGTGGGATAAAAAACTTACAAAAAGCCAGAAAGCTGTGTGGAAGAACTGAAAGTAGAGATGAAGAAATAATGTTAGATATTTCAAAACAGCTGGGGAAGTATATGATAAATCACACTGAAGCAATTCATACACTAAGAGGAACAAGAGAAAGAAACTCATTATGGTTCCTGTTCAAGGTCAAAAAACCCACACATTCATAGAATATTCTGTTCTTTGAAAAGAGAAATTAATTAACAAATATGTAAAAATATAAGATATGACTTAGTAAATTAGAATGAATTTCCAAAAGCAAAAAGTAGAGTAAAATTTTTAATAAAGAAGTGATGTAAGAGACTCAGTGTGATAACCTATAAGAAAAAGGTAGAAAGAGAAGAGAGAGGGGATGGGAGGAAATGAAGAAAGACATGGGAAGATAAGAGATCACAAAAATGTAAGCAGAGCGAGTAGTACTGAGGAGTGAATAAACACTGCTAACAAACTGGCCTCCTAACTTTCTACCTACTTTTTCCAGGTTTATACAAGAAACATTCTCTTTCAGACCTGATGGACCCTGTAGTGATATCAGGAGAGAACATGACCTTAACTTGCTTCTCTGACTATCAGACTGATATATTCTATCTGTCCGTGAAACATGTGCCTCAGCTACAAGGACTGACTGCAGTGCAGAGTCATGGTAGTACATTCTAGGTCAGTCTCCTTCTTGGTCCTGAAATTCAGGCAGAGACCTATAGATACCATGCCTCTTTCAGCCCTGTTCCTATGCTTGGTCATCTATACTTTCCTACCACTGTTAAGAAAGCTTTATACATATACTTCATGTATTATGAGTAACAAAATCCTAAAGCAATGTTTGAGAAATACATATAATTTACATAAATAAAGACTACATATATATATATATATATATATATATATATATATATATATATACACATATATATAACAAAATAATAATCAAACAAAAAGAGGCTATCAATTTAAGAAATGTGTTTTGGTAAGTATCCAAAAAGGGTACCTGGAACAGGATGTAGAGATGAAAGAAAAGAGGAAATAGATATATGCACATTTCATATAATAACTTTCTAAAAAGATGGAGCTTGAGAATAATTATCAGGTTACAAAATATAGATATGGAGTCTCTCCTAAACACTCATAATTTTCCTTGGCCATCACACTTGGACATCTACATGTCTAGACAACTATAGAAATAGGACAGGACAGACTCATAATGGATAAGGTAGGGATCTATTTGGGCAGGTCGGAGACAGAGCACCCCTCCTGATCTGTCACTAAAATAGATTTCCCCAGAATATTCCTATTGTCTCATCATATGACTAAGATCAAAAACTCAAAAGACAGCACATGCTGGCAATGATGTCAAGAGAGGGGATCACTCTTCTATCGCTGGTTGGATTGCAAACTTGTACCAGTATTCTAGAAATCAATTTGGCAGTTTCTCAGAAAATGGGAAATAAATTCTACATGAAGACCAAGCTATTCCACTCCTGAGAATTTAACCAAATAATGCATTACAGTATAACAAGGACACATGGTTCACAATGTTCATAGCACCCTTTTTCATAATAGCCAAAAACTGGAAGCTAGATGTACATCAATTAAAGATTGTATACATAAAATATGATTCATTATACAATGGAATCAGCTATTGAACACAAGGACATTATGAATTTTGCAGGTAAATGGATGCAACTAGGAAATATCATCTTTACTGAGGTACTCTAGACCCCAAATTATATGTATGCTATATACTCACTAATAAGTGGACATTAGCCAAAAAGTCCAGAAAATCCATGATACACAACTCAGAACCTAGGAAGCAGGAAGGCCCAATTAAGGAAGCTTCAATTACACTTAGAAGGCAAAGCAAAATAATCATGAGAGGCCAAGGGAAGGAAGAACCTGGGTGGTATAGGAGAGAGGGAGGGGCAAGAGGATAAGATCATGTATTGGAAGAGACAGAAGAAAGGCCCAAAGGGGCCAAGAGAATGAATGGCAATATGCTATTGCCAGGGGTGTAATTTGGTAGGGACCTCTAGAAAGCCTCAGAGACCTGGGATGGAGGAGGTTTCCAGGACTCAGTGAGGGTGATCTTATACAAAATGTCCAAAAGTGGGGGTAGGGAACTTGAAGACACCACCTGTAGTAGTCAGACAGAACCCCCAGTGGAAGGATGGGGGTGTAAACCCACCTACAAAACTCTCAATCCCAAATTGTTCCTGGTAAAAGGAAGTGCAGTAACAGAGTAGAAACTGAGCAGAAACTGAAGGAATGGATGACCAGTGGCTGGCCCAACTTGGGATCCATCCCATGAGTGGGCACCAAACCCTGAAACTATTACTGATGTTAAGTTGTGCTTGCAGATTGGAGGCTAGCATGGCTGTCCTCTTAGAGGCTTTACCTGCAACTGATTGAGCCAGATGCAGATACAGCCAACATTGGACCAAGGTCTGGGACCTATATAATATGAGTTAGGGGAAGGTCTGAAGGAACTGAAGCACATGGTAACCCCATAGTGACACCCACAGTGTCAACTAACCTTGACCCCTGGGAGCTCTCGGAGACTGAGCCACCAACCATAAAGCATACACTGACTGGTCTGAGGTCCCTGGAACATATGTAGCAGAGGACTGTCTTGTCTGACCACAGTGGAAGAGGATGTACCTAATTCTCTAGAGAGTTGGTGCCCCAAGGTGGGCAAACACATGGGAGGACAATCCTCTCAAAAATAAAGGGGAGGAGGGAAAAACTTTGTAAGGGGGAACTGGGAGGTAGGCAGCATTTAGACTATAAATAAATAAATATAAATAAATAAAAATAAATAAATAAATAAATAAATAAATGAATGGTGTGTATATTGAAATAGAGAATTCTCAACAAAAAAAATATCGAAAGTCTGAGCAGCACTTATAAAAATATTCAACATCCTTAGCCACCAGAGAAACGCAAATCAAAATAATTCAGGGATTTCATTTTGTATCTGTCAAAGTGATTAAGATTAAAAATCCAGTGACAACTCATACTGGTGAGGATGTGGAACAAGAAGAACAGCCTTTCACTGCTGGTGGGAGTGAAAACTTGCACAGTAGCTTTGGAAGTCAATTTTGTAGTGCTTTGTAAAATTGAGAATCAATTCATCTCAAGACTCAGCTATACCACTCCTGGGCCTGTACTCAACGGATGTTCCACTGTACCACAAGGACACTTGCTCAACTATGTTCATAGAAGCTCTGTTCATAATAGCCAGAAACTAGAAACAATGCAGATGTCCCTGAACTGAAAAATGGATAAAGAAATAGTTTTTTTTTTTTTACTCAGCTGTTAAAAACAATGACATCATGAAATTTGAAGGCAAGTGGATCAATTAGAAAAGGACATCATGTGTGAGATAACTCAGACCCAGGAAGAAAATGGTATGTACTCGCTTATAAGTGGGTGTTAGCCTTAAAGTAAAGAGTAAGCATTATCAGGAGTCATAATTAGACAAGCTAATAACTAGCAGGTGATAATTCTGAAAAAGTCTGCCTTGGATTATTATATAATCTGCGACAAGTGAGCTCTTATTGAGCAAGGCTGTAAGGGATTCATTTTTAGGAAAGATTTCTGATATTGATGTGCTTTTCCTATTATTATTAAACAAATATAACAATCACTAAGTAATAGCACCCCCTTTGGAGCAGATCTCTGCAAATTCATGAAGATGTACTGTCTTGTAGTGATGCTATATAGACAAATGGATGACTTATAGATGATCATATAAGAATTCCTAAAACTATATCAATGATTATTAAGCTCTTCTATAATGGGACTGCTATTAGGTCCCTTTCTGATAGTCAAATCTGCAATGAGAACTCTGCCAGTCTCCCAAGTGTCATCAGTTACTTGCTCTTAGATAGTAACCAGACTTTCTCCTACTCAGAGCACATTCCAAGAGGTTGTAAAACAATTAAACAAAGATTATAAAAAGGGAACTAATGATTTATTATAGGTGCTAGGACAAAAGATAAAATATTGACTGAGTTTATCTATACAAAACTTTACTAATAACTTATAGTTTTAAACCTTCAGTGAACCTGTGGAGCTAGACAAGTGATGGATGTTTAGCCAAATAATTATTCTCAATGGATTTGCATGTAAACATTCTCGTCGTAAACTTCTATTTCAATTTATGATTGTATTTTTGGTGTGAACTTGTGATGAACTTTGTAACATGAGATCATGTATTCTGAAAAATGCATAAGTACTGAGGACAAAGAAATGAGAGGCAGATATAATAGATAGAATAGAATTTTTTCCCTTTTCCCAGATAGATAATTTTCCCCCTTCCCCACTTAGGGTCTTTCTGCTTTTCCCCTTAGACAGATTTCATAGGAAACTTTTAACAACTTAGTAATAGATGCTATAACCACATCTCTAAGTGTCTTTTCTTCCTGTGAATAGCAGGGTGAAAGTTAGAGCCCAGCAGGGTCTGCTGAGATAGAACAAAGGCCACATTGCCTTATCCTCCGCTGTTAGGCTAAGCCAGCAGTCTTTTACCCTCAGAAGGAGCAAGAAATTTTTAGAACTTTTTAGAAGTTATCATCAGCATTTCAGTACAGGTCAGAGAGCCAGAAAGCCCTGAGGCCCTCAGACTTTAAAGCCATCACCAGAGTTCTACTCTCTATCTCTCTGGCCAGGAGGCTCCTGGCAAAACATGCAACAATCCATAGACCCAGAATGTTAAGCATCAAGGAGGGCTCAAGGAAAGATGCACAAACCTCACTGTGAAGGATAAATAGAATCATAGAATCGACATTGAGGACAAACAGGGGAACAGTTCTGGTGGGGGTTATGGATAGGAACAGGAGGGATCTGATCAGTGAGCATAGATGGAGACAGTACTGAGAGACAACTGGAATCAGGAGACATCTCTGGAACAAGCTAAAAAGCCAGTGCAATGGAAAATCTCAGGAATCTGACAGTGACCCCAATTAAGACTCCTACTGATGAAGGACAAGCGTCTGAAGTGCCTATCTCCTATAACCAGGCAAGTCTTTCAGTGAAGAGGTTGAGACATTCAGTCAGCAGCAAAATCTCCAATGTATAATGTGTCCTGCATACAAGATATGGCACCGTAAAGATGGCAAGGATATTGTGAGAGTGACTAATCGCTGATTTGTCCAGCTTGAGGCTCATGTCATGAGAGATAGACAACCTTGAACACTGTTAATAATATTCTGCTATACTTGCAGACATGAGCCTAGCATAACAGTCCTCAGGGAGGTTTAATCCAGTAACTGATGGAAACAGATGCAGAGACACACAGTCAAACATTAAGGAGAGATTGGATAATCCTGCAGAAGATCAGAAGGAAGGTTGTAGAATCCAGCGGTTAAGAACACCACAAGAAAACCAACAGAATCAACTAATCTGTGTTCATTCATAGGCTTTCGTAGAGACTGAATCAACATCCAGTAAACACACATAGGACTGACCTAAGCTTTCTGCATATATGTTACAGTTGTTAGGTTTGTGCTTCTTATTATATTTCTCTAACAGAGCCTTGAACTCATTGGCACAGGGGGAAATTTTCTAAACAAAACTCCAATGGCTCATGCTCTAAGATCAAGAATTGATAAATGGGACCTCATGAAACTGGGAAGCTTCTGTAAGGCAAAGGACATAGTCAATAAGACAAATCGGCAACCTAGAGATTGGGAAAAAAATCTTCACTAAGCCCACATCTGATAGAGAGCTAATATTCAAAATATATAAAGAACTCAAGAAGCTGACCACCATAAAACCAAACAACCCAATCAAAAAATGGTATATAGAAATAAACAGAAAATTTACAATAGACGAATCTTGAAAGACTGAGAAGTAACTAAAGAAATGTTCAAAGTCCTACAGAAATGCAAATTAAAACAACTCTGAGAGTACACCTTACAGAAATCCACAGAACTCAAAAAAGTCAGCAAGCTGAAGGGCCCAAGTGAAGACACTTCAGTCCCACTTGAGAGGGAGAAGAAAGCAATCATAAGTTGGGAGGGAGAAAGAGACCTGGGAGGGAAAGTGGGCAGGGGTTAGGGGAGAAATGGGAACCTAATCTGGTATTGGGTAAGGGAAAAGGGTCAACAGAAAGAATGGAGACAGTCAACCTAGGTAGGTAAGAGGTTGGGGTGACTCTCCAGAATTCACCAGATACCTGAAAGATGAGAGACTCTCAGGACTCAAAGGGTGGGACCTTAGATGAAATGCTGGACAGCAGAGAGTGGAACTTATAAAGCCTACCTCCAGCAGGAAGACAGAGCATCAAATGAGGGAAGGGATTGCCATCCTACAGTCAAAACTCTGACCTATAATTGTTCCTGTTTGAAAGAACTACAGTGATGGAAATGGAGAGGAGCCCAAGAAAAAGAAGGTCCTGCAACAGGCCCAAATTGGGATCTAGCTCAAAGGGAGGTCCCAAGGCCTAACACTATTACTGAGGCTATAGAGTGCTCACAAAGAGACCTTTCATGACTGCTTACCAGAAGACCCAACAAGCAGCTGAGTTAGATACAGGTATTTGTACCCAACCAATGGCCAGAAGCTGCTGACCCCTGTGGATGAATTGGGGGAAAGCCTGAAAGAAGCTGAGGAGAAGGGCGACCCTTAGGAGGACCAGTAGCCTCAATTAACCTGGACCCCCGAGATCTCTCAAACATTAGACCACCAAAAGGGCAGCATACACCAGATGATATGAGGCCCCCAACATATATACAGCAGAGCACTGCTGGATCTATGTTCAATCACAGATGATGTACTTAACTGTACCCAATCTACCCAATCTACCCAACATTAGGGGCCAAAATGTCGGGGACAACTCTATCAATGTTGGAACCCACACTGCCAAAAGCCTTGGGGGCTAAATTGTTAGAGCCTGCACTGCACCAAGCTGCTCCAGTCCATGGGGCGGGGTTGAGCAAGAGAGAGAGTGAGGACAGACACAAAGAATAGAGACCAGACAGAGTATGATTCAATCCCTTTTATTCTTCAGTCTCTCTTCTTCTCTCCAAGTCCCTAGTTCCTAGTACCAAGTTTCAGGTCCTGGGCTTTGGACCAAGTCTCAAGTCCTAATCCTAGTTCTAAGTTGCTAGTCTCTTTTCCAGTTCCAAGTTACTTCTTCCAAGTGTCTAATAATAGTGTCTAATTCCTAGTTGCTTGTCTCAAGTCTCAAGTGCCTACTAAGTACAAGTGTCTACTTCCAAGTGTCTAATAATCTTTTCTGTCTGCCTCTCACCTTTTATATGTCTCATTTCTAAGCCATGCCTTTAAGTCACATCTTTAAGCCACGCCTTTAAGTCTTATCTCTATATTACACCTTTAAGTTGTACCTTTAAGTCTTGGCTCTAAATTACACCTTTAAGTCACACACCTGTAGGAAAAATCTCTCAGGGCGTCAGCAGTCAGCGGTGGGGACCCACAGTGGTCTGGCAGCAGGGTTCCGGCAGGCTTCCCACACCGCCAGTAGAAGAGGGTCCCACATTCACACAGCCAGCTAGCAGCTGAATCAGCAAGGTTCCAGGGTTCCAAAGGCTGAGAACCTGGCAGTGGCAGGCCCAGGAGACACGTGGAGTCCAGTTTTCCAAAGTTTTTATTGTTCATGGTGTGGTGAATGGGTGTAGATGGTACGCGCTCCCCACAAAAAGCCAGCTTTTATAGGGAGGGAGAAAAAGAGAGGCAATAACTTAATTAGCTACACCCCCTGGCCTTTAGATAACTCATTAATCTTTTAATCTCTGGAGGTGGAAACCTGCTAATCATGCCCTCTACCTGTGTGTTATGTGACTGAAGGGCACAGGTTAAGTGGAGTTACCTCGTCTAAGGCCCAACACACACCCAAGGGAAAATCCTGGGTATCTAAGACAAGATGTTATCAGAGTGTGCTCAGCTGTTGTAGGCTATTGTAAACAAGTCTCTTGTCAGGGTATATGGCTCAAGACTGCAAGGATGATAGCCACCTCCTGTCAGCTCCCCACACCTAACCCTCAAAAGAGTGGAGACCCCAGGGAACTTAGAGGTCAGGTGCGGTGGGGGATGGGGTGTGGGGACAGCCTCTTGGAGACAGGAGTGTGTTGGAAGTATGGGATGTGGAACAGTCAGAGGGTGGATGGTGGTGGGAATAAAATCTGGAGTGTAAAAATAAATAAATAAATAAACAGTAACCAAAAAAAAAATGTTTAAAGGTAAGTGTGGAGGTTAGTACACACCTGTATTTCCAGCAGTTGGCAGGCAGAAGGAGAAGGAACTCAGTTTGACTCAAAGTTCCTCGTGAGTTCTGGGACAAACTTGGCTGAATAATAATGCTGTAAGAAAAAAATAAAAGGCAGTTTAGATGAAAAGACAGACAGCAATGTGAACACCACAAGACAGTCTTTGAGGAAAACCGTCCCTTCATTTTCATTCTATATAAAGAACTGTTTCTTTGAAAAGTCCTCCTAGGAGCAACAAAGAGCAAAGTATTTCAGAAAGCAGCTGGGGTTTTTATTATTATTATTTTTGGTCTTTAGAGTAAGAGACATAGAAGTGAGTGGCAAAACTGAGACCTCACACTTCCTGTGGGTCATAGTCTATCATAGTATCTATCTGTGGTTGTGAATACTCATGGACAGGAAGCTAACTGAACTGAAGCTATTTCAACATCTGGCCCCACAAGTCACCACTTTCCTGTGTCTTGTTAACTCTTGAATTAAAAGTACATTAGCAAGGAAGACAGGTGTCCCAGAAAAGCTAGACTCTCTCTTAACTTGAAGACTAGCTGATTTTGGTGGTGGCCAAAAATACTCTAATCTCCTTAGCCTTATGCTGAGTTGTCTGTAACTAGGTCTTGAGTGTGAGCCTTAGTTACATTTATTCAAATACTCCCTGAATTTCATGGTGACTTTGGGGCTTCTAGAATTAGAGACTGGTGGGCTGAAAACATAATGGGGCCGTTCAAGACTTGCTTATTTTAGAAACAGGAAGTTCATTCACTTAAAAAAATCAAACTATTATACAAATAAATGAAAACACAGAGAGAGACTCTCCAATTTAACCAATGAGATATGAATATAGGGATGTAAAAGCAGACACTAAGAAAATACAGAGAGACTCAGGACCAACTTTAAAAACCTGCACTCCACCAAATCAGAAATATCTAAAAATAAATGAATATTTTCTTAACACATACTATTTACAAAAGTTAAATCAAGTGCAGATAAGCAATTTAAACAGATCTACAACCCCTAGTGAAATAGAACCAGTCATTAAAAAACCTCCCAAACCCCCTCACCAAATATAGAAGAAGCCTAAGACAGACTAAGCAGAATTGAGTCAGAATTACAAAGATTTAATGTAAATATTCTTCAAGTTATTCTACAAGCTATAAACAAACATAATATTGCTCAGTTAATTTTTTGAGGGCACAGTTACCCTGATATCCAAACCACATTAAGACCCAAGAAAGAAAGAAAATTGCAGACCAACTTTCCCTCATGAAAATATGGTGCAAAAATATCCAAAAATATTTGCTAACTGAATGCAAGAATACATCAAAAGAATTATACACTGTGATCATGTAGTTTCAGTCACAGAGATTCAAGGATGGTTTTACATATGTAAAATGATAAATGTGAAACTCCATATTGAAGTGGAAGCTTTTTATTATGTCATGTGATGCACACTCATGTAGTGATGTGCTGAGGCAGACTCATGGTGTTCTGCTGAGGCAACGTCTTGGGGAGGACACGTGATGTTTGGAGAGTGTATAAGTGGGATTCAACAGACAGGGAGTGGCTGCTTGCATAGCCAGTTGTACAACTCTTCATTGGTCTTGCATCTCCACTGACCTTCACTTTGTTGGGAGAGGCATGGAAGAAAACTCCTGGCATTCCATCTGGTCTTGACTGTGTCCACTGACTCATACTAATTCAGAGGAGGCATGGCAGTTTCTGCTAGATTTTGCTTTCATTGCTGATTGGTGTTTGGTGACATTTTAAAACTGGACTGCTAGTATCCTGGCACTGTTGTGCCTGTTCAGGATTGTGAACCCCAAAAGACCACCAAGGAGCTGATTAAATAAATTTATTTTTTGAATAAAAAAGGATCAAACTAGGGTCTTTTTTTAATTAAAGCTCCAGCTTGGGCTCATCGCCTATCCTGACACAGCAGGATGGGAAGGTGAAGCCCTGAGCCCAGTTTTAAGCAAGCATTTACTGAGGTTAACAAACAAGCAAAAGGATTTTTTAGCTTAGCACACATCTGATGGGGAGGGGCTATTATTGCCCTTTAAAATGATTGGCTAGTGCTGGCAACCAAACCATAAGCTTAACTTCTGCTTTCCTCCTGATTGGTGGTTGTTAGGGAGTGACTTGAAACTAGTGTTAGGTGTGTGCTTGTTGAGGAGTAACCTGGAACCTAGTGTTAAATGCAGGCTTGTTGGGGAGTAACCTGGAAACTAGTGCTAGGTGCAGGCTTATTGGCTAACCTGAGTTCAACCTTAGGTCAAATTCTCTAAGACTGAGCCAGAACCCAAGATGAAGTTGATCTGGTCTCTAAACACTTCTAAACTAGACTGCTGGTATTCTGACAAACACAGATTGAAATTGCCCCCAACAAACTATTTCTAAACAGGTCCACATCCTCTTGACCTATTTACCATCTTTTCTCTCCTACCTTTGGACAGTGGGCTAGAAAGGGGATCAGAGCATTTAAAAACCCTTATTAAAGTAGTTTTTAAAAATCTAAGCATATGGTATGCATTTGCTTGTATATGGACTTTGGCTGTTTAGAAAATGTTGCAGAACTACAAGTCATGAAGCCACAGAGGCTAAGTATTATCTACAGGAGTAGTGGTAGAAATATATCTTGTTATAAACAAGAGAATGAAAAGTATTGTATAAATATTTTTATCCAATGGGGGGATAAACCATGAGGATCAAGTGTGGAGGGAGATGGAAGGGAAAATATGGGAAGGAATTTGGGTAGAGACAGCTAAAAAATAAGGGCCATTTGAGGGGCAGTATAGAAAATTAATGGAATAGAAGCTTCCTAAAATATGTACAATATAAAAAAAATTACCGAATAATAGAAGAGACAGATTTCTAACAGGATGTCTCTTCTCACAAAAATAAGTTTCCAGTCCTAGGAATGGGTTCCATCTTAACTGAGATGGTGTCCCAATGGGTCCCATGGAAATTTCCAAACAACTCAGGCTGTTTCCAAGGCTATATTTTGTTCTCCACAAATTGACAGCATGGTCTTATTGCTAGGGACAACTGAACTCATTGAAAATGGAAATTTTGATCTGCTAACTATACAGAGCATTCATATCTGTGCACTAGCATCTTTGGTACAAGAAGGTACTTTGCATGCTACCAAAAGAGAAATATAAATACCAACCCAGCCACAAAGCCTTTAAGCTACATTGGTGTCATGCCTACAATATATGCTAAGTCAGTGGTGTCTAAAGTTTGTGGGAGTAATCAACTATTATCTGGTTTGACTTAAAGCCCACTACATAAGATAGAACCTGTCCTCAACACCACTTGGGTTGGGAATGAGACACTAGGTATCCTATGATCATAGTGTGAAAAAAAAAAAAAAAACAGTGTACTCTAAAAAAAGGAGAAATGTCCTAATGACATTTTTTATACTCACATAAGTACCTGAACATTCATTCCTAAACAGATACCTCCCTCAAACCCATCCTTTTACAGCTCGGTAAACCCAGAGGAAAAGGAGGCAAGAAGGGTATACAAGCTAGAGGGGATAGAGACCAAATGTAAACAAGATGCTGTTAAATCACTGGTTCTAAACTCTTCTAATGCTGTGACACTTTAATACATTTCATTATGTTGTGGTGACCCCCAACCATAAAATTATATTTGTTGCTATTTCATAACTGTAGTTTTGATACTGTCACAAATGATAGTGTAATTCTCTATTATGCAGGATATCTGATATGTGACCCATGTGAAAGTGTCATACATACCCAAAAAAATTAGTGATCCACAGGTTGAGAAACATTGCTCTAAAAACAATATGATCAAAGCTCAAATGAACTCACAGAGACTGGTGAGCACCATGTACAGAGCCTGCTGGTTTCTAGGTGTCCTCTACGTGTGTACGTGTGTGTGTGTGTGTGTGTGTGTGTGTGTGTGTGTGTGTGTGAGAGAGAGAGAGGGAGAGAGAGAGAGAGAGAGAGAGGAAGAGAGAGAGAGGAAGAGAGGGAGAGAGATGGGTATATGAAAGGGGGATGGAGGAAGAGAGATGGAATGTGGTAAAGAGAGAATTGTGAGGGTAGAGCATGGGTTGAATGGGGCTCTGAACAAAGAGAGCCAGACTTCTAAGTCAGCTTTGTGGCAGATGAGGAGCCATGGGGTTTTATCACATGTCTCACTGGTATACTGGATTTGAAATGAGAGTGGAGAAATATTTCACTATTTGTTTTTAATTTCTCCTGTTCCCTAAAAATGCAGCCAGCATGGAACAAGTATCTGAAGTTAAAAAAAAAACAACAACAATAAACAGACAGGTAGGTCTTACTGAGCATGTCATCTTCTACCCAGTCTAATATCCCCTCATACTCTTCAATAATATGTGCATACAACATCATTTAACATTTACCTCTTTCTAGAACCCTGAAAGATGAGAAGGGCAGGAGGTGACATACATAGAATTTGAGCAGAGGATCTTCAACCAAAACAAGATTCCCAAGGAGTTTTCTACAGATACCATTGTGTACACAGAAGTTATGAAATGACAAACTGAGATCAAAGAATGTCTGCATCCTATCAGTTCTCAAACAAAGATCTAAGGAAGTCTTTTGTGAACAACAGAGCCCTTTCGTCAACCTAGACTGATGTAGTGAAATTACAGCTGGAATGTGAAGGCAGATGTCTTTAACTTTGGGATTATCCTTCATTATTCCAATATGGTTTTAATGTAGCTTACCTTTACATAAAAAGACTATGGTCCTCACTGACTACTTGACAGAAATCAAATTCTATTGATTAGTCCATGGTTCTCTACTTTGTTTCATTCCTTGGACCTTTACAATCTGACCAGTTATATATTCTAGACCCCCTTGAGGCTGTACACTGTCTGTCTTACAATTTCATACCAACAAAAGGATCATTCTTTTTGTTAGTGTGTATTACCAATCGATCAAAATATTTTAAAACATAATGGTTCTCATATAAATTATATATATATAGATATAGATAGATGTAGATGTGGATGTGGGTGTGGATGTGGATGTAGATAGATTAGATATAGATATAGATATAGATGATATAGATATAGATATAGATATAGATATAGATATAGATATAGATATAGATATAGATATAGATATAGATATAGATAATTTTCACACTCAATTACCCTACCTTGACTCTCTGCCACTCCTGCTAACATTCTCCCAGAAGCTTGCTCTTAACACTGAGCCTTAACATATGCTGTTCTGTATTCTCCAGGTGCTATTTGCTAAACTCTTCTCCTACCAGGAACATGTACCCTAAATCCCAGAGTTCACATAGGATACAAAAACCCCAAAGAGATACCCTACTGGACCTGGAGACTCAATAGCTACCAGAACCCAAAGAAACTTAAGCTAAAAGACAAGAGGGGAAACAAATTCAAGGGAAGAACATCCAAAAACACACATCTAATAAAGATAAACTCAGAAATCAGCACCTACCCCTATAATAGCCACAAAATCCAGATGACTAGAGGCCAATATAAGAACACAATCAATAACATCCAGGGCAATATAGCACCACTAGAGCCCAGATATCCTACTACAGCAAACTCTGGATAGTCTAACACAGCAGAACCAGATGAAAATGGCCTTAAATACAATCTTATGAAGATGATAAAGAACTTTAAAGAGAAAATAAATCCTTTAAAATATACAAAATACAATCAAATAGGTGAAGGAAATGGGAAAAGTTTAAGACATGAAAATGGAAACAGAAGTCATAAAGAAAACACAAACTAATGAAATCCTAAAGATTAAAAAACTAGGTATGTGAGCAGAAACTACAAATGCAAACATCACCAACAGAGTACATGATATGAAAAAGAGAATCTCAGGCATAGAAGATTTGATAGAAGCAACTGATACATCAAAGAAATTCCCACCCCTAGCCAAAAAGGTATAGGCAAATGATTGCAATTGGTTGAAGAAGTGTCAGTTTTGAGAGTATTGATACTGGTAAGGTGGCCATGCTACAGTGGAAGGCCATACATCCAAGAATATGTAGGCAACACAAATTGAAATTTGTGAATTAAAAATAAAATAGAGAGAACAAAAGTTTGTTGGTATATTCAGGAGGAATTGGGCCAGGGGCTGAATATAATCAAAGCACATTGAATATAATTCTCAAATATCTAATACAAATAAAATAAAACAAGAATCCAGATGTTAGATTTCTTTGTCATCTGTAGTTTCTCACATGGGGTTCTTAGACTACATAGAAGATGTGCCATGCACACAACTAACAGAGGTAAGAAGGACGCTTCTAGAATACCCTGAAGTCTGTAACTATAAAATCTAGAATGGAGAGCCTTTCATATTTCATTATGAAGGATGAAGGTACTGATCCAACTCCATTGTCATTCTGCAGCTTTCCTGGCTTTGGCCGACTGGATCACAGTGAATCCTCAATTTTTATGTCTTAAAAACAGTTGTAAATAATTATTTTTTCAAGTACTTTGTGCATGAGTGTTCTGTCTCACTAGCCATTATGTCACTGACAGAAAACAATAGAACTTATGTGTTCAGAGGGCTAAGTTGACACAGATACCAGTGCTCAGTTAATCTGCTTTGCAATGCCTACGAATATAACACCTTTGAAGCAAACGTTAAATTATCCTAAAAGAAAAATGTGAAATCAAGACCATTCCGTTACATGTAGTATTCATATAAAAATTGTCCCTTCTAGTTGCTTTCTCCCCTTTTCAGGCCCCAGTTACCTCCTGTTCAGGAGAAACAAAAATTCAAGGAGTATGTTGTTGTTCCTGGGAAGGAAATCAAATTTACGCTCCAGTTTACTTACAGGTCTCTGGTGCAGAAATTAGAGATGAGTCCTACCGAAATGTGCCACGCTTCCACTGAACAACTTCTATGTCTGTAAAGACTGAGAATAGGAGAGTGGAGATGGCAAAGTTAAGATTAAAGAGACATGGGACAGCTGAACCAAAAAAGGAACCCAAGAAGTTTTGATCCCTAAGTTTCCACGATAAAGAAAAATCATTTACTCACTACTTTTAAAGTCTGGTTCTGTGTGCAAAGTGCAACTTCTAGATGTAATTACAAGAAAAGAGAAAAGATAAAAAAAAAAAAAAAAGAAATAGGTGATCAATGACACTGTCTGTCCTCTCTGAATGGAAAGTTTTTTGAGTTCAGTCAGTAAGAAATACACACTTCACCCAGACCCCGAAAGACAAACATGGTATGTATTCACTTATAAGTGGATATTAGCAAAATAAAGGACAAAACACCTGCTATAATCTATAGACCCAGAGTTGTTAAATAACAAGGAGGTCTCAAGTGGGGAGTGTATGAATCTCACTATGATGGGGAAATAGAATAGATATAGTAGGTGGGTGGGGCAAGGGTTGGGGAGTGGTGATGGGAACAGAGTGGATCTGGGGGTAAAAGAGGAAAAGAGACAAAACGGGAAATGGAGTGTGTCTCTGGGATGATCTGGAAATGTAGTGCAATGGAAAGTCTCAGAAATCTATGAAGGTGTCCCTAGATAAGACACCTAGAAATGGGGAAAACAAATCCTGAACCAGCATGGCTTCTACTGGAGAGACAGAAATATTAACCCAGTCACAAAATCTTCAACCTGTAATTGTTCCTGCCTACATGATGTGCTGGAATAAAACTGGTACAGAAATTGTGGGAGTGACCAAACAACAACTAGTTCAGCTTGAGATCCATGCCATGAGAGAGAGCCCATCCCTGACACTGCTTAGAGGGCCAAGAGGCTTAATATCCCAGAGACCTAGAATACAATCAAACATATCTGAAAATAGTCAATGGAATGAATCCTAATGATATATTCTTCTGTACTCATCAATTGGTGCCTAACCCAATTGTCATCAGAGTCTTCAGCCAGCCAATTGATGGAAACTGATGACAAGACCCACAGCTAAACATTAGGCAGAGCATAAAGAGTTCTATGGAATGGAGGAAGGAACAATTGTAGGAGCCAGAGATGTCAAGGACACCACAAGAAAACCTACAGGACTTAACCTAGGTTCATAGGGGCTCACAGAGACTGAAACCCCAACAAAGGAGTTTGCATGGGACTAATCTAGGTCCTCTGAACATATGTTACAGCTGTGTAGTTTAGTCTTCTTGTATGACTCCTAAAAGTATGAGGAGAAGCTGTCTCTGACTCTGCGGCCTGCATTTGGGACCCTTTCTTCTTACTGGATTTACTCATCCAACCACAAGAGGAGAGGAGGTGCCTAGTCTTGCTGCAACTCAATGTGCCATGATTGTTTGATATTCATGGTAGGCCTGCTTTCATCTGAAGAAAAAAGGAAATAATGTGGGTTATGGAAAGAGGAAATTTTTGATAACTTCTGGTTGAAAGTCTATTTTCTTGAATATTGGGATGGCTATTCCAGCTTGTTTCTTGGGACCATTTGCTTGGAAAAATTTTTCCCATCCTTTTACTTTGAGGGAACATCTGTCTTTGACTGTGAGGTGTGTTTCTTGTGTGCAGCAAATTGCTGAATACTTTTTCTGTATCCAGTCTGTTAGCCTATGTCTTTTTATTGGGTAATTGAGTCTATTGATGTTGAGAGATATTGCTTACTGTTATTTTTGTTGTTACAGTGGAATTAGGTTTGTGTGTTTCTCTTCTTCTGGGCTTGTTATGAAAAGATTAATTTCTTACTTTTTCTTGGGTGTACTTTCCCTCCTTCTGTTGGACTTTCTTTCTATTATTTTCTGTAGGGCTGAATTAGTAGAAAGATATTGTTTAAATTTGGTTTTGTCTTGGAAAACTTTGGTTTCTCCATCTATGGTAATTAAGAGTTTTGCTAGGTATAGTAGCCTGGACTGGCATTTTTGATCTCTTAGGGTGTGTATGACATCTGCCCAGTCTTTTCTGTCTTTTATAGTTGCTGGTGAGAAATCTGGTGTAATTCTGATAGACTTTTTTTATATGTTACTTGACCCTTTTTCCCTTACTGCTTTCAATATTCTTTCTTTGTTCTGTGCATTTGGTGTTTTAATTATTATATGATGAAAGAAATTTCTTTCTGATTCCAACTGTTTACTGTTCTGTAGGTTTTTTGTATGTTTATGGTCATTTCCGTCTTTAGGTTAGGAAGCTTTTCTTCTACAATTTTGTTGAAAATGTTTGCTGGCCTTTTGAGTTTGGAATCTTCACCCTTTTCTATATCTATTATTTTCAGGTTGGGTCTTTTTGTTGTCTTAGATTTCTTGAATGTTTTGAGATAGGAGCTTTTTGCTTTCTCTATTTTCCTTGACTGTTGTGTCTATGTCTGGTATTTTATCTCCCTCTGCTGATATTCTCTTCTATCTCTTGTATTCTGTTAGTGATGCTTGCATCTGTGACTTCTGTTCTCTTTCCTAGGTTGTCCATCTCCAGGGCTGTCTCCCTTTGAGTTTTCTTTAACGATTCTACTTCCATTTTTAGATATTTTACAGTTTTGTTCAATTCCTTTACCTTTTGATTGCATTCCCCTGTATTTCTTTAAGGAATTTATGTGCTTCCTCTTTAATGGCTTCTACTTGTTTATTTGTATTCTTCTGCATTTTTAAGGGAGTTATTTATGTCCTTCTTGAAGTCCTCTATCATCTTCATGAAATGAGAATTTAGATCTGAATCTTGGTTTAAGGGTGTGTTTGGGTATCCAGGACTTGCTGTGGGAGTACTGGGTTCTGATCTTCACAAGTCAAATTGATTTCTGTTGCTTATGTTCTTATGCTTGCCTCTCACCATCTGGTTGTCTCTGGTGTTATCTGGCCTCCCTATCTCTGACTGGAGTCTGTCCTTCCTATGATCCTATGATCCTGTGTACTTGAGCTTGGGGGCCAAGTTGTCACTGCTGTATGTGCTGTGTGGGATCGAGTCACTGCACACAGTGGGCACAGGCAGGAGCTGGAAGGCTCCCTGGTATCCAGCTTCCCATGTTTGCAGGGGTCCTAGTATATCAAGTCTCTGAGCTCTCACCTATGAAGCTGGATGTGTCTGAATACCTAGGAGGTCAAGCTGCAACTGGAGTGTGCTGTGAGGGATCAGATTCAGCACAGTTCCCTGCTCCTGGCTGGCCAGCATAAGTGGGAGACTGAAGGCCTTCAAATACTTTTTGTGTTTCAAATATGTATACACTAAATGCTGCTCATTTTTATCATTCCCCATTTTCCTCTTTCATCCTCTTGGTCTCTTGCTAAAAATCACTCTTCTCATTCCTACTTTAGTGGGTTTTTGACCCACAAATTTAAGCAGAGTTTTTTGAACAGGCAAAGGAGTTTATTTAACTGGTTAACTTAGCAGGAACTACAACAATAAAGAAAATTACATCTCTTACATAGAACCCATTAACTGCCCGTAGATCTGCAATGAGATTTTAAAACTACTGCTAAGATTTCTTATGGTTAAAATTACTGAGTAATTTTATTCCTTACGCTAACAGCCAATTGATCAATCATTTAGATGACATTGGTGGAGTATTAATATATACATGACATTACTTTCATCTTGTATATACAAAGTTAAATAAACACTAAATGATGGTAACAATAAAAGTTGACATGAATATAGAATAGTGGTCACCAGAGCCTGGGAAGTATGAGGGAATTGGGACATGTGGAGGTTGAATAATGGGCACATTTAGGTAAATGCTAGTTATCTTGAGTACAGCATGATTACTACAGTTTCCAATAATCTACTATATACTTTATAAATAAACAAGTGAGAGTAATATGAAGGCGCTAAAGTAAAGAAATGTTGTCCTCTAACCTCTCAAACCATGCATACTATGGTATTTTCGTATATGAAGATAGAAATATTAATTAATCTGCTGTGATCCGCACATGTGGTATGAATACACTGATGTGTTACATCATGTTGTACACTGAAAATTTGTGCAGTTATGATCCAAAGTACAGTACATAATATGGCCTGTGATCCACAGTATAATGCTATGGAAAAGGATATCAGTTGACGTGTAGAAGTGAAAATGAAAGTAGAGGAATTGCCAAGGAGATGTGTCAAGGAGAGCATGGAGCACAGTAGGAGAAGGACCTATAAGAAGAAAGGTTGAGAGTTTAAAAACCGAAAAAATGGAGGATATGCTCTTTGAAGGCAAGACTGTGTGAAGCAGAAACAAGACAGACACTCAGGGAAGAGTAGATACTATACAGAAAGGGGAAGGTGGGAGAGAGCTCAGAACAGGACTCACCTAAGACAGATTTGAGAAAGGTCTGTGGGAAATACAGAGAACTCCATCTTAAGCATACAAATGACTCATGCTATTGTCTTTAGAAGGAATTTGGAGAGATAATACATGGTTAGCGGAGGAGGTCATAAGCATTAGAAGACCAAAACAGGAGCTAAGAGTGTCAGAGTATGCAGAACTTAACACTACCAGTGCTTCCTTGAGTTTAAGTTGATGCTTTCCAACTCAGTATTACTTAGGGTTCAACATTGTGTACATGGGTGTACCATAGAGCTAGGTTAGGTGACATCCATTAAATAAGTGAAGTAAATAAACTTGGCTTTGGAGAAAAAAAGGAATCAACACTCAGAAGGATGTTAAACAAAGGCAATTCATGACATCCTGTTATGAATATTCCATACAACAGAAGCTTTTGTGACACATGCAGCTAGCAGAGGGCAACGCTGTATCTCCAGAAGTTCTGGAGTCTCCTGAGTGAGATAACACTGAAGGAAACAAAAGACATTAGAGTGGGTAATTAAGGGGGAATTTCCCTGGGATTCAGACTATATTTTCATTATTCTACTCCAGAGCTGTTGTGAGCAGTACCTAAGATGATATAGAAAATGGAAATTACAGAGCACTTTCTTTCTTGTGTCCAAATTGTCTGGCCTAGCCAGATTACTGGAAGAGAACCACTGGTGAAAATTAACCCTCTAGTGTCCAAAGTCTGGTACAGATTGCCCTGCATAAGGAGTTAAGGAATAAATATATGTATACACACACACACACACACACACACACACACACACTCACACACACACACACACACACACATATATATATATATATATACATATATATGCATATATATATATACATCTATCTACCATCTACATATTATTTACATAACTGTTATTTATAGTAATTTTAATCATCTATCATCTATTACTCATCTAGTATGTATGAATATATGTATGTATGATGTAGTGATCATCTCTCTCCTTCTGTGTACCCATGTCTATTGATTGTTAATCTTTTATATTTTATATTCAATATGCCAGTCAGTTTCAACCACTTATTTATTACTTATCTTTCTTCTATACATGATCTATTTCTGTCTATTTGTGTATCACTTTTCACATAGCTTTAGCTTTCATATGTATATCTGTATATCCATAAGAATGGGTTTTCCGAAATAACCACAGTATTGAGGATCATCCTTACCTTTTCAGTCACCTACTCTCTTTTCCCATAATTTCTATCAGTCACCGTGAACTTAACAGGAGATCATTGGTTGAATGGAAGTAATCAAGTTCCATGACTCTAATTCTGGCAGAGACCCAGTTATGTCCACCTCAGCAGAATTCTAAGGAAATTAAACTATCCTTGGCTGCCACCAAAACTATAGGCTTTGAATTAGGACAGGAATTTTGAATTAGGACATCTGGCTTTTGTGAGAGACTGTCCTTTCTACCAGCCTCTTTTATTTCAGGACTACCAAGACACAGGAAGGTTGCGTCCTATGGGTCCATGATAATGATACAGCTTCAGCTCCATTAGGTTCCAATCTGCGCATTCACAGACAACAGACACTTGTGAGACAGTAGGAACAACAGGACATGTGTGGTCTGAGTTCCTGATCACTGAATTTCAACATCTTTTGCTCCATAGGCAAAAGGAACATTGTCTTCTTGAAATATATAGTTGTGAATTGTTCTTGGATGGACTCTTAGAAGAGACAAAGAATCATTTCTTTTATATTCCAGATATGAAAGGAGAATTTTCCTCAAACCAAGGTGCTATAGTGCTGAAATTCCTCTCTTCACATTAAATTTCTTTTATATTTTTTCATGACATGGTTTATTATGCATCTCAGTTTATCTCAGAACTCACTTATGTGGCACAGATTGGACTCAAAGTTCCTTTTTCTTCAGCTTGCCAAATGCTGAGAATACAGTGTGCATTGTAAGTCATCAATGGGAGGAGAGGACCTTGGTCCTGTGAAGGCTCGATGCCCCAGTGTACGGGAATTTGAGGGCAGGGAGGGGGTATGGGTGGTTGGGTGGAGGAACACCTTCATAGAAACAGGGGAGGTGGGATAGGATAGGTGGTTTTAGGGGGACCAGGAAAGGGAATAACATTTAAAATGTAGATAAAGAAAATATTCAATAAATATATTAAAACATTAAAACATAATTTTAAATTTAGCTTTCAAATATAAAAGCCTGCATGTATTTATCTTTCTGAATCGGTTTTATTTTGCTAAATGTAATTATTTCAAGTTGTATCAATGTTTATTTTATTTTTATTTCTCACTACTGAAAAATTTATGTCACTTGGAGTAAAGAGACTTCAAATAGAATTGTACCTTTATGATGCTCACCATTTGTGTAACCTTGACAGGTTGATATAGAAAGATCGCAAGCTGAAGGCTACCTAGCGAGCACCTGTTTCAAAACAGCTAACAGACAAACAAATATGCATCTCATTGTCTATGCAGGAAAATGAAAAAGAGAACATATGAAGTGGTCTGACAGTTGGGTCGTTTTTGTCAACTTAAGCTGTAGTCTCAACTGAGAAAAATCCATTGATATCATTAACCTATAGGTAAGTCTGCTGGGCATTTTCTGGATTCATAACTGATTTGAGAAAGCCTTGCCCACCGCAGGTGGTCCCACTCCTAGGAAAGTCACCCTAAGTTTTATAAGAGAGTTGGCTGAGAAAGTCATGAAGAACAGGCAACAGTGTGCTGAGCCTCCATGGTGTTTGTTTCAGTTCCTGCTTCTAGGTTCCTGCCTTGGCTTCCCTCAATGGACTGTGACCTGGGATATGTAAGAAAAAAAAAAACTTTTCCCTGAAGTTGCTTTTTGTCATTGAATTTTATCATAGAAATGGAAAACACATCAAATATTGGTAGTGTGCATATAGATTTGTGACTGTTTCTTTTGAGATAAAAGCAAACATCTCTTGATGCCAGATAGGATGCCAATGACACATCAAATAAAGAATTCGACTAGGTCTAGTTTGCTGAACCAATGAATTTATTAGGATTGATTATCGGAGCATGGGTAACTCAAAGGTGTCTATACACCATCAGCCCAAGCTATCATGGGTGACAATGCTCCTTCACCCCTATAGCTACACGCATGAGTTTCTGGCAGCTTGGATAATTGGGAGGTCTCTTCTCAGGTATTGTTATTACTCCTAGAACCTTCGTCAGGCCCCTGGGAAATCTTTAATGTTTCAGGATCTTGTTGAGACTTTTAAGATTTTGTTTATTTCCTGAGTCTTAATGAGCAATGTTTCAATGTTTCAGTTCAGAGGAACTAAATCCAAGAGCATAGTAATAGAAACATATAAGAAGAAGGAGATGCCACATCTTAGAAAATGGTCTCAACAGACAAGTCAAGCTCTAAATATTTTATTGGATATTTTATTTATTTACATTTTAAATGTTATCCCATTTCCTGGTTTCTCTTCCTAAAATCTCCTATCCTATCATCCCTCCCCCACTTCTTTGAGGGTGCTCCCCCACCCGCCCACCCACTCCCACCTCACTGCCCTGGCATTCCCCTACACTGGGGCATTGAACCTTCACAGGACCAAGAACCTCCTCTGTCATTGATAAGAGATAAGGCCATCCTCTGCTACATATGCAGCAATATGTAGATGTTCCTGGTGAGAGAAGACTCGTCAAACAGCATTTTGGGGTACACAGAACAATATGTGACAAAACTCAAAGTTAAGACTGGGCTTCTTAAATGGTATTAGCAGGAGTGCAACAAAGTCAAGATAGGTCAATTGTGTGATGTCCCGCGCTACCTCCCGCCAGCAGGAAAGACGCGGTACACACAGGATCCTTCTGCAGATGAAGCTTTAGTACATCTTGAGAGCGAGATCACAAGCTTCTTCAAGCAACGAGAAGTGGAGAGAGCCCCAAGGACAGAAAACCCATCCCTTATATAGAGCCTAACGCTCGCTTAGGACGTGGCAGCTCCTGACAGGCTCCCGCAGTCTCAGACCGGTTAACGTATGGCCTGGGCACACTCGCGCCAGGAAGGGGTGATGCGTAGGCATATGCGCACATTCTTCTTTACTCTACCTAGGACGTGAGCATGTGCACACACCGTAATGTAATGGTGGAGCCGCTCCCCACAGTGTGTTAACAAGATCAAAATAGTTTACATGCAATAAGAAATCTCATGAGAGATTTAATTTGCATAGCATTATACTAGTAATATTTACTAAAAGAAGTGGGCCTCTTGTTAATATGAAATTGTGAGATACACAACATGATTATGAGTTCAAATAGATTTAGAATTTATACCTGATTAAGTTGTAGAGGTCTGCATGCGTCAAACAAAATATAGAAACATGGACTAAGCAATTGGGGTTTTTTTCTGTCTAGTAGGCAGTGAGGACCATAAAATTAGCAAGTAAAGGGAAAACATATTTAAAACTATATTAGAATAATAAATAATGGTCCCAAAATCAGAGACCTCTTTCATCATTACTGCAACTCTTACTTTTTGCTGGAGGAATGGAAGCGGTCTTCATGGAAGACTTCCTCAGAACTTAACTGAGAGGTTTGTTGAGAATTCCTTGGCTGCAGGCAATCTTTGACCTCAGTTCATTATTTCATGACTCCTAAGTATACAGTGGTATCAATGGAGAATTCCTCAGGCACCTTGGAATCAAATGTAATCAAATTCTGTTTATGTCAGCTAGATTCTTTCTCTTAAAGAGTTTTAGAAAATGGTAAATGTTAGATGATGTATGCCCATATTCTGTCAGAGTACGAAGAAATGTAGACTGTTTGCAAGAGGGCAAGTTCAGGAGGACCTACTTATTTGTTCAGTGAAATTTCTAGTTCAGGCTCTTGGTCCATGTGACTATATTTTTAGGGGACAGACATAATTAAAAAGTCTTAGGAAAGCACTTCTGGACTTTTCAAACCCAATGTATTAAAAAGAGATAACTACAAGGAAAGTGTCTTCTTGACACAGAAGGGCAGTTACATACACAAACTCAACAAGCAGTTGTGACTGCATGCCCATAACTAGAGCAAGTTCAAGCCTGACAAAATTCTATCATGGAAAAAGGAGGTAAACATGAAGTCTAATCCTAGCCACGGAGCTATAGGCAATTGGTAGCTGCTGGGAGAAGGCATGTTAGTTTTAGGACTGTTGCTACTAGTAAGTTGACCAGGCTCCAGCAGAAGGCCACACATCTGTGAATGTGGGGACATCATAAATTGAACTTCATGAATTAAAAATGGTAACAGAGTTGGGTGAGTAGATCCAGGGTTTGTTGGGGCAGTGAGTGAATTTGACCAAGGCACATTGCTTATAATTCCTCATGGAACTAATACAAATAAAATAAAAGGAAAACAAGTATCAAGATGGAAGATGACACTTGTAATTCCTGTAATAAATATAAGATTGCTTTGCTAGGGTCACAACACCTATGAACCACAAAGTGTCTTGTTTGCAAGATACTCTAGGGCAATCAATGGTGACTCAGAGGTTGTGGGATTAGCCAAGCAATGACTGTTGTAACTTGTGGCTCAAGTCACTAGAGGGAGCCGATGCCTCACACTGCCTGAATAGCCAGACTCCTGAAGATAGATGGCTCACAGACCTAGGGTAGAACCAAGCAAGACTGTAAAAGAAAGTCAGTGAAATGATCCCTAATGAATTTCTGTACAGACAAGTGCCTAGCCCAGTAGCCATCAGAGAGGCTTCTTCTATCAGCTAACAAGAGCAGATACAGAAACACACAGTCAAACTTAGGTAGAGCTCAGGGAACCCACGATGGAGAGGAAGGATTATAGGAGACATAACGGTGGAGGCACCAGAAGAACATTGCCCACAATCAACTCAGCAGAGCTGATAGGGGCATACAGAGCATGATATGGTAACCATGGTGTCTGAGTGGGTCTGGGCTAGGTCCTTTGCAAACATGCTTTGGTTGTTTAGCTTGGTGTTTTTGCTGGACTCATAGTAGTTGGTATAGGTCTATCTCTGACTCTTTTGGCTGCTCACAGAACCCTGTTCCTCCCTCTGCTTGCTTCACTCTCCAGGATTGATATGAGGGTTTATGCCCAGTCTCATTGCATCTTGTTAAGCTGGGTTTGGTTTGTATCACTGGGAGGGATGCACCTTTCTAAAAAGAAACAAGGGAGCAGTGGATCTGGGAGAGTAGTGAGGTGGGCATGGGCTAAGAGTAGTGGTGGTTATTGTATTAAAGAGGAATAAAAAAAAAGAAAAGAAATAAGATGTGCCACACATGAAATGAATGGAGTTAAGGAGGACCCTTCCAGAGCTCCCTGTTACTGTCTGCCCTAGAGAATGCCTTGTATTGTACATAGATATCCCTGTGTCTTCCAAGTATAAAATACAGGCGAGCTACCCTTTATCTTCCATGAGGTACTTTTCAGGAGAGAAAGGCACTGATGTCATTCAAAACTTTCCTGACCCTTGGGAGATGGGAACACCACGAATCTTCAGTATTTATCTCTTAGAGCTTAGTTGTGCATAATTGTTATTCCATGTGACTTGTGCATGAGTGCTTCACTTCATCAGATTATGTCACTGACAGAAAATGGTAGGACATGAAGGGCAGGTGATATAGCCAGTCTTAATGTGAGATGTATACCAGTACTCGGTTCATCTACATCTACAACAACCTTGAACCAAACAATAAATCCTCCCAAGGGAAAAGGGGAAGTCAAGACCATTCCCTCACAGGCAGTGTTTCTGCATCATCTTCCCTTCTGATTGCTTCTTTCCTTTTTCAGGCCCCATCACCTCCTGTCCGGGAGGAACAGAGCTAGAACGAACATGTCATTGTTCCTCAGAAGGGAATAAAATTTCCTCTCTTGTTCCCTTGCAGGAGTCTCAGGTACAGAAATTGGAGATGAGTAGTCAGTACAAGTCCCATGCCTTACTAAACAATTCCTGATGTTACAGATTTTGAGAATCAGACAGCACAAAAGATGAGACTAAGTCTACAGAGCTGTGAGAAAGATAAGCCAGCATATAAACCCAAGGGTTTTGATCCCTAAGTTTCCACACTAGAGAAGAGAAATTGTTTATTTACTGGATATTGAGTCTGATTCTGTGCATGAAGGGTAATTTTCTGATGAATTAACTAGAGAAATGGACAGGAGAAGGAAGGAGAGTTTGTAGGTGATGCTATCTGTCTTCCAATGATGGAATGTCCTTTGAGAAGGACAGTGGCCAGCCCCTACTTCACTACTTGGTGCTGAGCATTTAGTGTTATAGGATGCCTGTATGTGGTTTGAGTAGAGGAGATGACTTTGTTCTTGGATTTCATGTGAGTAGACATCTGTTCTGCTCCATCCCTAGCCCACCCAAATTAATCTCTAATGAGTCTGACCTGACCCCATGCTATATCTTGCTAGACATGTAAATGTCATGCTGTGGCTGACCATGAACGATAAGGATTCTTTGGGATGCTTTGTGTATTCTGTAAACTGATACCCATTATAAAACTTCAACTCTTTAAAAATATTGTAATTGAAATATAGTTATACCCCTTTCCTCTCCCCGGGTCCCCCATGGTACCTTTCCCCAATATTTCTCATACCACCTACTCTTCAAATGATATGTATATACAAAAATGGATTCCTCGAGCCAGATATGTATATGTATACATAAATATGTATATGGATGCTTTCACACAAATACACATAAAAATAATAATCAATGAAAAGAGGTTATCAACTCGTGTGTGTGTGTGTGTGTGTGTGTGTGTGTGTGTGTGTGTGTGCTTACTTTCAGTGCAGACCACTTTATGTTGCCCTACTAACAAAACATAGTCTACTGTTTTCTTTCTTTTTAATTGGATATTATATTTATTACAATGCAGATGTCATCCTCTTTCCCCATTTCCCCTGCCTAGAACCCCCATCCCATCCCCCTCCTCCTTTATGCTTTTATACCATTTTGATTACATGCATGTATTAAGGTCAGTTCGAGGTTGAGGCTCTAGCAATACAATAGATACAAATAGTCAAGGAAAAAGCAATATAATAAACACAAATAGTCAAAGAAAAATCAAGGAATTATACCCAGTTACATGAACACACCCCCCCATCACTGTTTCTAAGGGCTTATCAGGATGACCAAAGTATCTGCATCTGCTTCCCTGTCCTAGCCCAAGGTCATTTTCATGTCTGACGCCCACTTCCTTGTTCTAGGCTAAAATTTAGATTCCTGTCTAAATTTCTTCTTTGTTCTAGCCTAATGTCAGGTTCCTGTCTGAAGCCTACTTCCTTCTCCTTGGCCAATGTCATATTCCTGTCAAGCAGCCCATTTCCTTGTCCTTGGCCCATGTCAGATTCTTGCCAAGCAGCCCTTTTTTAAATTTTATTAGCAAGACTGAGCCTGTCTTAGGTCTTTCTGACAAGAATGCCTTTCTTACTTGTCATGGAATATGCATTATCAAAAGCAATGCACTTCTGTCTTAGGTTGGTAAGGCTCTGTGTAAAATCTTACCTATCCTTGGCTTGCCAGCCTGTTAATTTAATAACTCTTTATGGGAGTTCCTTTTCAGTTTCTAGTCATGTACTTTGGCTGCCAACCTGTTGTTGTAGTTAGAGACAAGCTTTAACACAACGGGCAGGAATAAAAGTATTCCTAGGACAAGAAGGGTGTGATCAAGCTATATACGCCATTCCTGAGGTTTGACCAAAATGGAAATACTGACCTCAGGCCATGAATAATTTTATCAGCATTGTCTGCAGGATCAAAGCTCAGCAGAGCAGCATTCTTGAAATTCATAAGCTCCCTATATATCGTTAAAACATCCAGAGAGGTGTTAGAATTATGCCAAATACACTGCACGTGTCATTAAACTGCTTCCTAATTATAATGACTACCACTTCAAATTTTAGAAGTAACATGAATCCAATGGTATTTGGCATGACATGAAGTTGACTCCTTACCATTAAATTCTGAACCTCCTTCCAGTAATTTGAATAGGATAAAGAGCATCAATTCCTTCTTCCAAATGCCTATTTAAATCCTCTTGTATATTCAACACATTAGTAACATTTTTGGCTAAATGATTAACAAAAGTAGCTGTCACAGCAATTGCAGAAGCAAATGTAATTAAAACTGTGATACCAGCAATAATCAAGCCCACTACCCTCTTGCTTCTGCTTAAAGCCTGACTCATTTCTTCTAGTACTTGCAAGCTATTTTTAAGAATACCAAGGTTCTGTGATACTCAGGGCACTAAAACAAAAGCTGGTTGATAGACCTCCATAAATGACATGCCGGATTTCAAAACACAAATACAGTTAGAAAGTATACAATGAATGCAACTTACATTAAATACTATAGAAGAAACAAACATATTTTTAACTTGATAGTTAAAAGAGCCTTAACACATATGCTAACACCTATTTAAAATCCAGATCCTGCCCCAATTTTATCTCTTGCTAATATAACATAATAGAGAACTGTAGCTAATTTCCATATATGTCTCTGAACATGTCCAGAACCAGACTTCCAAATGAAGATTGTTATTTCCAATATTGGATTGATTTCTAGACCAGTCCATGATTGAGTCTTAATAACTGGTCACATTTAATAACAATACAAGAGGCATTATAACTTCTCTTTTTGATTCTCTGTTCCAGAAGGTTTAAGGACTTGAGGCAAGGCAGCTTGTCCCATCAGGGGTATAGGTAAGCAATGGTGGGTTGGGAACTTATGTCCAATACAGCTTCCCAGTCACCATTGTCAGGGCACTCAGCAAGCTCATGGGTCAGCATCATTCTTTGTGCCGGCATCAGCATCAGCATGTCTCACCCATACCTCTGGTGGTTACCATACACCTTCATTATCCTGCAGAAAAAGCACAAACATGCCCTTTTCCCCATATTTAATACCTGATCAGGATCATGCATTATGCCAGTAAGTGGAACTTTCCCTTTCATGTATGCATAAGTATGCCTAGTTGTAGAGTACCAAGACACTCAACAGAAAGTTCTTTGGCATCCAAATTAAAAAAAAAAAAAACTTTAAAATAAAATATAAAAAGAATATGATTTAAATAAATTTGTGGTGTACAGGGGTATATATCCCCCTTTTTAATTTTATGAAGATAATGTTTTAATGTTTCATGGGCCTGTTCCACAGTCCTTTGTCCTTGACAATTATAAGGAATCCCCATAATATGAGTAATGTTAAATTGCTGCTAAAGTGTCTCAAATGTCCTACTGCCATAGCCTGTTCCATTATTTGTTTGTTCATTTGTTTGTTTTTCTTTTACATTTTCTATAATTATTGGGTAATTTATTTATCTATATTTCAGATGTTATCCACTTTCCCCATTCTTCACTTCCAGAAACTCCTTAATGCATCCTCCCTCCTTTTATTTCTATGAGAGTGTGCCCCTACCCACCCACTCACTCCCACCTCCCCTCCCTCAAATTCCCTCTCACTTGGGCATCCAGCCTTCAAGGGACCAAGGCCCTCCTCTCCCACCGATGCACAACAAGTCCATCCTCCTCTACAAATACAGCTAGAAAACATGGACCCCTCCATGTGTGTTCCTAGGCTAGGTGTTTAGACCCAGGGAGTTCTGGTTAGTTGGTATTGTCGCTCTCCCATGGGGCCACAAGCCCTTCAACTCAATCAGTCTTCTCTCTAACTCCTCCACTGGGAACCCTGTGGTCATTGTGATGGTGAACTGTGAGCATCCACTTCTGTATATGTCAGGCTCTTGCAGTGCCTCTCAGGAGACAGGTATATCAGGCTCCTGTCAGCATGCACTTCCTGACATGCACAACAGTGTTTGCATATAGTGATGGCTTCTGGAAGGGATCCCCAGGTGGGGCAGTCTCTGGATGGTCTCTCCTCCAGTTTCTGCCCCAAACATTGTCTCATATTTGCTCCTGTATTTTGTTACTCCTTCTAAGAAGGACTGAAGCACCTACTCTTTGGTCTTTCTTTTTCTTGAGCTTCATGTGGTCTGTGAGTTGTATCTTGGGTATTGTGAGATTTTGGGCTAATAGCCACTTATCAATGAGTGTATACTATGTGTGTTTTTTGTGATTGGGTTACCTCGCTCAGGATGGTATTTTCTAGTTCCATCCATTTACCTAAGAATTTCATGAATTCATTGTTTTTAATAGCTGAGTAATACTCCATTGTGTAAATGTACCACATTTTCTGTATCCATTCCTCTGTTGAAGGATATCTGGGTTCTTTCCAGCATCTGGCTATTATAAATAAGGCTGCTATAAACATAGTGGAGCATGTGTCTTTGTTATATGTTGGAGCATCTTTTGGGTATATGCCCCAAGTGGTATTGCTGGATCCACTGGTAATATTATGTCCAATTTTTTAAGTTTCCAATAGACTGATTTCCAGATTGGTTGTACAAGCTTACAATCCCATCGACAATGAAGGAGTGTTCCTCTTTCTCCACATCCTTGCTGTCATCTGCTATCACCTGAGTTTTGGTCTTAGCCATTCTGACTGGTGTGAGATAGAATCTGAGTGTTGCTTTGATTTCCATTTCCCTGATGACTAAAGATGTTGAACATTTCTTTAGGTGCTTCACAGCCATTCAATATTCTTCAGTTGAAAATGTTTTGTTGAGCTCTGTATCCCATTTTAATAGGGTTATTTGATTGTCTAGAGTCTAATTTCTTGAGTTCTTTGTAAATTTTAGATATTAGCACACTATCAGATGTAAGATTGTTAAAGATCTTTTCCCAATTTGTGGGTGGCCATTTTGTCCTATTGACAGGGTCCCTTGCCTTAGAGAAGCTTTGGAATTTTATGAGGTCCCATTTCTCAATCCTTGATCTTAAAGCATAAGCCATTGGTGTTCTATTCAGGAACTTTTCCCCTGTGCCCATGTGTTTAAGGCTTTCCCCCACTTTCTCTTCTATTAGTTACACTGTGTCCAGCTTTATATGGAGGTCCTTGACCCGCTTGGACTTGAGTTTTGTACAAGGAGATAAGTATAGATCAATTTATATTTTCCAACATGCTGGCCTCCAGTTCAACCTGACCACCTGTTGAAAATGCTGTCTTTTTTTGACTGAATGGTTTTAGCTCCTTTGTCAAATATCAAGTGACCATAGGTGTGTGGGTTCATTTCTGGGTCTTATATTCCACTGATCTTCCTGCCTGTCTCTGTACCAATACCATGCAGTTTTTATCACTACTGCTCTGTAGTACAGCTTGACGTCTGGGATGGTGATTCCCCCAGATGCTCTTTTATTGTTAAGAATAGTTTTAGATATCCTGGGTTTTATGTTATTCCAAATGAATTTAAGAATTGTTCTTTCTTTCTCTCTGGAGAACTGAGTTGAAATTTTAATGGGGATTGCATTAAATCTGTAGATTGCTCTTGGCTAGATGGCCATTTTTACTATATTAATCCTACCAATCCTTGAGCATGGGAGATCTTTCCATCTTCTGAGATCTTCTTCTATTTCTTTCTTTAGAGACTTGAAGTTCTTGTCATACAGATCTTTCATTTGCTTTGTTATAGTCACACCAAGTTATTTTATATTATTTGTGAATATTGTAAAGAGTATCATTTCCCTAATTTCTTTCTCAGCCTGTTTATCCTTTGAGTAGAGAAAAGCTACTGAGTTGTTTGAGTTAATTTTATATCCAGCCACTTTGCTGAAGTTGTTTATCAAGTTTAGGAGTTCTCTGGTGGAATTTTGGGGGTAAATTAAGTATACTATCACATCATCTGCCAGTGCTGATATTTTAACACATATGCAGAAAACCTAAGTCATTCCCATGCAGGCCCCATGGTTGTCAGCTCAGTTTCTGAGAGTACCTAGGAGACAATATTGTGCCATACTGTATAGGTCTGCATACAGGTGTGAGGCAGGCAGAGAATTCTATGTGGGAATAAAAGGTCTTATGAGGCTCGGGTGAGACCAGAAGGATCCAGTTGTTACTACTTTCTGAGAGGAAGCTGAGGAAAAGCAAGCTGATGAGCTTCTGTCCAGAGATGTTCGTTGATTCCAGTTGTCTTTCTCAGTATTCTTTTCCTTCATGCTCCAACCATTTGATCCATCTTGCTCCCAACAATGCACTCCTATTCAGGGTATTCTGCCAATACACCCGTGATGTCTATACTATATTCCCTTCACAGTGAGATTCATATGACCTCCCCTTGGAGTGCCCTTGCTACTTAGCATCTCCGGGTTATGGATTGTAGCATGATTATACTTTACAGCTAATATCCACTTATAAGTTAGTACATATTATATTTGTATTTCTTAGCTGGGTTTACCTCACTTAGATTGCTCTATTCAAATATGTCCAACTAGAATAAAGAACAAGGGCTATGATATGAATTCAGGAACTAGCCTTGGAAAATAAAAATGTCTAAAAATGCAAAATTAATTTATCAAAATTTGCATATTAAATACTCCCAGAACATGCTCAGATATTTCTATGTGAGCCATTAACAAAAAATGATACAAAACACACACACACTTACACACACATACACACACACATGCTATTTTATGAATAATGGTATGTGTATAGGGCAGAAAATATTAAATACTGCTCAGGGGTTAAGAATATGTTCTTTGCTTTTAGAGGATCTAACTTAAGTTTGAAATGCCCATATGAGGAGGCTCACTACCATGTGTGACTCTTGCTCTACACGACTCAATCAGCACCATCATCTGCCTTTACATGAACCAGCACTCACATGCTCATATCACACAAAATTTAAGGTGAAATTTTTTAGGAACCTGAATGCTAGGTCCAAAAATATTTTCAATTAAAGATAAATTAAATTTTCTTTGTTTCTTTGATTTTTAATGGTAAGCATATTTTCATTTGTCTAAATAACTATATAACCAATCAACTAGGAAATTAAATAATGATAACCTGAGACTAGACTAACACCAGCATGATTGTTTTGAATGACACACTAGGATGGCTGTTATAACATGAATAATACTCATTGTAAATGTTTCAAAAAACAGCAGAAAAGCACTGAGTCTCAGATTTAAAAAACAACAACAAAGCATATCAAAAATCTTTACTTCTGTATTAATATTTCATCACTTGGAATAAAAGAAGTCAGATCTAATTGCAATCTCACTGTAATCATGGTAAATGCTGTGGCTGAAGACCTGAAGTCTTAGCAATTTCCGAGAAGCTATATTGCTCCAAGATCATGGTACAAACGGGAGTGCACTTGAAACCTGACATGGAAACACACCTTTAATTGAAGGGCATGGCAGGCAGATTCAGGTGGGTCATTGAATCCAAAGCCAGCCTGCTCTACAAAGTCTGCTCCCGGACTGTCAGATCTATAGAGAAATTCTGTCTCAAAAAAATTAGTAAGACTGGGGATGAAGATTGATGTGCTGTATTGGCAAGCTTTACACGCTGTGGTCTGGTAGAAGCTTCGACTCTCTAACCACATTTTATGACTTTTTGACTTGGTCTGCCGCTTGTCAGCCAAAGCAGCACCATGCGGCTCACACTCCTAAACCTGATGTGTGCTGGTGAGTCCTGATAAGAATGCAGGCTGTGGAGTAGCGAGCTGCAGATACCCTGCATGGCTGGAACTGTCCACAGCAGAAAGCCTGGGTTCCATGGTGAACACTGGTGCATGAGTTCATCAGAAATTGGTGGGCTCCAATTCTGCTTTGCAGTGTCCCAACAGGGAAGGGGGTCAAATGGCCAGACTACTGGAAGGAGATAGATCATCTGTCATGTTCTTTTCTTTCCAGGCTTCTTCCTAGCCCAGGGAACACTGGCATAAGTGAATGAATCCATTCTTAAAACCTCCACCCCAAAAGGTTTCTTTCTGACAATAGACGAGGCAGCACAGGTCTTGAAGTTTCTGACAGAGATTTGTTGATGAGTCTTCTGAACTTCAAAGTTAAGACCCTGGAAGCCTGACTCTTAGTTCTGCCCCAGATATCCAAGACACTGTGCCTGGATGAGTCAGGCATCAACTTTGAAGGGATAAACAATTATTCCTGTTGTTTTGATTTTTGAAACAGGGTTTGTCTGTGTAGCTCTGGCTATTTTAGGATGAACTTTGAAGATCAGGCTGGTCTGGAACTTAGAGTGTTGGGATTAAAAGCTCGGTAGATAATCAACTAAGGTAAATAATCAACTTTTTAAATTAAAAAATATATATATATCTTTTTCTACACTTTCACCTGACCACACCCACATATTTTTGATGTATTGATATAAAATTTTCTGATTTTCTAAGTATGTGCGTTACCTGACAAATGATTGAGGTTATAGTTTTTGCATTTAGACATCTATGATACAGGTGGGATTCATATACCACAACAGAAATGTAACACTTTATTTTGGATTTCTCTTAATGAACTACATTTATTTTTCTACATAAAGATGTTTCCCTGTAACTCACTATCAGACTTTTCTTTCAGCTTGAAGAACTCCAGACCATTTCCTGTGATTATATTGATGAACTCTGTCTGCTACTGTGTTTCTGTGACAATCATTATACACTTCATTTCTGAAAAACATTGTTATTGATATTTATAGGCAGAGTGTAGTTTCCCATTGACTTCACTGAATGCATCATTAAGGAAATCTTCCATTAGCTATACTGAAAGTCCTTGCATGTAATCTGAGTCTCTTATTATTATGATGTCAGGATCTTTTATGATAATAATATGGTCTGTGATCTTTATTATATGTGCTGAGTTTTTTTTTCTGTCCTTTATCCTTGTTGGACCAGATCATTTGTGAGTGTGTGTGTGTGTGTGTGTTTCAATTTTGTTTTATACTTTTTTCTCTAAGTTTTCCTGCTTATTTTTATTAGCTGTTTGTTGTATCTTTTGTCAATATTTTACAAATCCTTTGAGAACTTCATCCGATGTATTCTTATCATATTCAACCCTTTGCGACTCCTAGATCCACACCACCTACTATGCACCCTGTTTCTTCCATGTTCCTTCATCCTTTATTGAATAGTTATGATGGAAATTTTGACATTTGGATGATGTCATAAATCCTACCATTCTTCTTCATTGTGTTTTTGACCAGTTTCTCTATTTACCCATCAGAATAGACAATGCCTGACTTATGCCCAATGCTTCTCCTATTTTATCAAGTAAAATATTAATATATTCTATTATTTTTTATCTTTTCCATGTATTTGGGGTGTGTGTGTGTGTGTGTGTGTGTGTGTGTGTGTGTGTGTGTACCATGGCACAAGTATGGAGGTCAGAGGACAACCTGCAGGAGTCATTTCTCTCCCTTCACTACCGCACTGATTTTCACACTGGCCATGCAGAAGTTGTACTGTCATCAACAGTAGATGAAGGTTCCCTGGAAACACCCACCAGCATTTTCTTTTCTTAATCAGCCATCCTAACTGGAGTAAGATGAAATTTCAAAATAGTCTTAATTTGAATTTCTGTGGGTAAGGATGGTAAATACTATTTAAAATATTTCTTAGTCGTTTGTTTTCTTTTTCTGAGAACTCTGTGTTCATTTCCATAGCCTGCTTATGAATTAGTTTTCATGTTGCTTGTTTGCTGGTTTCTGTAATTTGCATTGTCAGCTACAGGGACTTGCTTGTGTAGTTAGTTGGTCAGAAAATTACCTACTGAGAACCTACACACACTACAGAAACATTGCTGGCACTTCACTTCTATATTCCAAGTTGCTGTATTGCATGTCTGCCTATATCCCATTCAGAACAGTCTGTTAGGGTAGATTCATTGAATATTGGGGATCCATATTTTCTGCCTGCATCCCTGTTTTCTATGACACTGCACTTTGGAAGTTGGCCTTTTTATGCATTGTGATGCTAAATACTGGCCACAAAGACCTGGTTGTCCCCAAGGACAAGAGAATGTATAAATAGACCCAAGTGACTCTTTTGCTGTCTAACCTTGGCCCTCTACGTTATCCCTGATGTCTATAGCCTATACCAGGGCAGAATGGCTTGGGGTTCCTGGGATCAGGGTCTGAGCAGAACCACAATAGAAAGAGAAAACAGTGGAGAGAAGAGGAAGCCTCTATGCATTAGACAAATTGTGAAAGCATAGCCATGAGGGCTAGCCAATTGGAGTAGAGAGCTCCAGATGGAACATGGCCAATTATAACTTGGGGTCATGGATGGAGAAATAGATTCTAGTAGCACAGAGGGTAAATGTCTGCCCAGCTCTAGTGCTGATTAAGGCTTATTATAAAGGTTGTGTGGATTTTATCTGGGGACTGAACACTCAAAGGTAGGTTAGAAGCCCTTGATTAACATTAAAAAATGTCTACAGTTGGCAGCAAGTCTATAGATAGCAGATATGGGAGCAGAAAAAAATATAACCACATTCATAATATCTTTGAGAATTTAAAACCAGAACAGGAAGTCTATAGAGGAACTGTTGCCTGGCCCAGAGATGTAGTGTAGAATTGAATAGTCAGAGACAGGTTTTGTCCCACAGCATGTCTTATTCCTCTTTTGAACTGAATGACATCATCCTTGACAGGGGTACCGGACCCCAGGCTGCTCTATCCCACGAGTGTCTCTCCCTGTGCAGACTGTGTCTCCAGGTCTGTATGTGTATATGTAGAGATCTGGTATGAGACATTGCCATGGGCCTTGGGGCTGCTCTTCTCTTATTTGGTAAGTGCTACAGGGGTCATTATTCTTGTTCAGAGGGGAGATGAATACAGACTCCCAGATTTATAACCTGGGCTCTTTTCACAGAACTTTCCTTCTATGAAGACTTGGCCTAATGGCTGCAAAAGGTCCAATCCTAACGTCAGCATCTGTCCTGCTCTTTTTATCTGAGCTCTTAGTTAAGATTAGTGTATAACAGAACAGACTTCTCTTACCTAGTCTTTTTTTTTCTTTTTTCGTTTCAGCATGTTTAATGGAGCACAGGATCTGGGCATACTATGGTGAGTCTGTTCTATGTTTCAGCCCTGGGAAACTGAATTTGGCTGGGAGTAACTTGAAGCATTTAAAGAAATTCTCAGATAGATTTTCATTGGCAGACACACATATACTTTACATTTAGTCCTAATTGTTGCAGCCATTTTTAGGGTAAGGATTGTCCACCATGGGCTGGTAATACTCACATGTGCAGAAGGATATTGAAACACATGACACAGAGGTAGGGGCACCCACACACATTTTCTTTTGGGGTTGTAGACATTTGATTTTTTTTCTTTAAATTTATTTATTTGACATATGAGTGCTTTACCTGTATGTACACTTGAATGCCAGAAGAAGACATCAGATCACATTATAGATAGTTGTGAGCCACCAAGTGGTTTATAGAAATTGAACACAGACACTCTGAAGAGCAGACAGTGCTCATAACCACTGAGCCATCTCTCCAACCCTGACATTTGACTTTTAATTTGCTTTCCTTTTCTATCCATCTCTTCTCATGTGGTCTCTATCTGGATCTCTTACCAAGGCCTGCTCCTGGGGACAACCATCATCCATGGACAGAGTTGAAATAACTATTGACAAATGTGGACACAACTCAGATGAGAATCATTTATTTTCAGAGGCTCTGGGGCTTTGAAGGAGTGCATAATGGTTGGGTTTTACATGGAGGCAAGAAACAAAGTAAGACATAGGCTAGTGATTTAATGCGAAACAGTGTTGACTGGCCCACGGAAGTGGCAAGGCTTGATGTTAAGAATGGCAACCCACAGGGTTCATTCCTAGGATAGCAGGAGACAATGAGAGAGGCCAGTGGATAGCACTAAGTTATGACAGTTATTCTATCTTTATTTAGGAACTGTAAACATGATTAGAACACCTAAAATTTGCCAAAACCTCTGAAAACTCTGAGTTGAAACTTTACAAACATTACAGGTTTGATGGTTAGTTTTTAATTCAACATGACATAAGTTTGAGTCATCTGGGAAGGAATGTCAACAGAGGAATTGTCTCTGCCATACTGGTCTGTGAGCATGTCTGTGGGGCATTTTCTTGAATCATGATTGATGTGGGAGCTACTCCATAACTCCTTGGATCCAGGCTCTCCTGATGTCAGATGACTAGACTTCTTTTTTGTGTCTTTTAGGGCCAGCACACCAGCCTTCCATCTGGGCAGTTCCAGGATCTGTGATTTCCATGGGCAGTGCTGTGACCATCTTCTGCAGAACTCCTCCAGATGTAACCCATGTGCGTCTACAACAAAATGCACCCAATGCAACATTGTATGAGCGCACCACACAGAGAACCCAGGAAGTCTTTGAGTTCAGTCTGCAGAATATGATGCACGTGAATGCGGGGATTTACTACTGTGACTACCACCAAAGAGGCAACTGGTCACGACTTAAAGACAAACTGGAGCTGATGGTGACAGGTGAGTAATTGCCCTTAACAGTGTTCTTCAGCCTTTATCTCTGCTATTCTGCCTCAGGGAACCACATATACTCCACCCCAGGCCCTGCCCTGTATATCTCTGTGCCTGTACATTGGACTTGTTTCTACTCCACTCTTCTCTCTCCTCTTTTCTCTTCACTTCTCTTCCTCTCCTCTTGTCCTATCTTTTCCCTTTCAGTTTTCACTTTATTTGCATTTTTGAGACATGTTCTTAAATATCTCAGTCTCATCTTGATCTTGATCTGATTCCACACATAACCCAGAACTTCTCATTCCTCTTAGTACTAGTATTATTGATAGACCTTGATAACCACTGCAACCATGGAGTGATGGGCATAGAACCCAGGCATTTTGTATATTAGGCAAGAATTCTCCCAACTGAAATTTATCCCCCGACCCTCTTTGTTTTGTGACCCTCCCACTGTGCTGAATGTGGTCTAAGTTCCCTTTTAAATGATGCCTATGGCCCCTAAGGGATAAAGTTCATGAAAAATGATAGCAGTCTCTGTACTTATATACATCCTCCTTTCTATGGTCCTGGTTCCTGGAAAAATAATAAAAATATGTGTGGTAATCCTCATAGATTAAAACAACAAATGAAATTCCTTTTGTCTTCATCTTTTCTTCTCTCTGGTCAGACTCTGTAAATTGTAGGCTTATTTTTAATAATATTCTAAATAATAGTCTTTTGTGAGACAGGGCCACGCCATGTAACTCTGGCTGAATTTGACATCTCAAAATACACAGATTAGGCTGGTTTTAAACTTACTGAGATTCACTCTCCTCTGCCTTCTGAGTGCTAGGAATAAAGGCCTGTGATACCATGACCAGCTAGTGACAGAGTCTTTTCACTTCCAGGTGTTTACAGGGAGAAGCCATCCCTTACTGTTGATTCAGAACCCCAGGGATTCTCTGAAAGAAATGTGACTCTCCTCTGTCACACACATCATATCTTTGACATCTTCATCCTCTGCAAAGATGGAAATGCTTCCTTTCCTCAGAACTGCTGTCATCAGAACCGTAACACATTCTCCATTGCCCCTGTGAGCCCAGGTTGCAGGAAGACATACAGATGCTTTGGTTCTTTTCAAAACAATTCCTACATGTGGTCACTGCCTAGTGACCCCCTTGAACTTCCAATCCCAGGTAATTGTGTCTGATAGTTATTCATTATCTCTGTGTTTAGGCAGGCCCCAGGGATGCCACATGGTATATATTAAGTCCACTTTATGTCTGCTCTGTGTTACTGATATTATTTTGGGTAGATACAAGTATATTCATCTGGGGAATAGAAGTTCTTACCTACCCATAATGAGAACCATTCTGAAAGTTGCTGTGTCCCTTGATTGCTGACTGTTACCCACCAATATTCCTTTCTGAGTTGTGTGTGTGTGAAAAACACAACACTAGCCAATAGTGACAGAAAAGTTGAAAGTTTATTTGTCAGTTAAGATATAGAAGGTGATTTTCTAGATCTCAAAATTTAACCACCTCTTTTTTCTTTTCTTTCTCTTTTATTTTTCAATTGTAATATAGTTATTACACATTATTTACCCCTTTTCCTTCTAAACTCTCCCATATGTGCCTCCTTTCTTTCTTTCAAATTCATGGATTTTTTTACATTAGTTGATATGTGTGTGTGTGTGTGTGTGTGTGTGTGTGTGTGTGTGTGTGTGTGTAATGTTATTCTATGTATGTTTCTAGAGCTGACCATTTTAGTATTGAATAACCAGTTGGTGTGCTCCTCTTTGGGGAAGGCTATTTCTCCAAGTCTCAGCATTCCTAGTTCCCTGTAGGTTTTTAGGCTTCTCCCATTCACTTTGGTCTATCTATGTGGTTGTCCTTATTCAGCCCATGTTTAGGCAGACATGTTGTGAAACTTTGTGGGTGTTGCTCTGACATTACTAGGAGACACAATCTCATAGTATACTCTCTGGTCCTTTGGTACTTATCATCTTTCCTCCCATTCTTTTACAATGTAGGAGTTGTCTGTAGCTATTGTGACTGAGCTTCAGTTTGATTTGTTGGGTTTATGATGCCATGTATAATGTAATGTGTAATGGTCTTCATCTGTTGAAGGAAAGTTTCCTGGAGGAGCGATGAGCACTGCACTCATCTGTCCCACCACATTTTGTCACTCACAGTTCTACCTCCAAACAGCCATCAGTCCAGTGGAGGATGAAGGAGACATTTACAGAACTCAGGAGGGTTCCCTTGAATATTCACATTCATGACATAAAAGTAGATAAAAAGACTACACAGGAATAGAAGCCTAGAAGGAGTGGGGACTGCCTTGTTTGGCCTTAGTGGGAGAGGATACACTTAGCCTTAGAGAATACACTTGCAGAGACTTGATGTGCCAGGATAAAGGGATACCCATGGGGATCTCCACTCTCCCAGAGAAGGGGAGATGAATGGACTGTGTGAGTTGGAAACAGCAACCAGGATGTAAAGTGAATAAATAATTAAAGTAATGTAAAAAAATAAATGTTCATCATCTTTAGTCATCAGGAAAATGCAAATCAAAATGACACTGACATTCCACATTATAACATACAGTTTTCTAGTTTCCTTTCTATGTTTATGTCATGAATATGTAGTAAGCATGTGTGTCTGTGTATGTGTGTGTATGTGTGTGTGTGTGTGTGTGTGTTGCTGATTCCACGTATATAGTAAAACAGACACATTTGAGTCTGATTTATTTTTATTAATATGAAGAATATTTTCATCTAAAATTCTGACCAACTGCATGAGTTAGTTCATCTTTAGGTCTGAATAAAAACCCATTCTATGTATATACTACTACTGTTTTAGTTAACTTTTTTATTGTTGCCATGAAACCTGTGACAAATGCCACTTAAGGCAGTCAATGTTTACTTGATTTTACATTCTGAGGTATTTGAGGTTTATTCATCACAGTGGGAAAGGCATGGTGACAAGAACTTCAGGCAGCTGATCACATTGCATCAGCATTTAAGAAGAAAGGGACAGACAGAAGTGATTGCTTGGGGTCACATACCGCTCCCCTTTTTTATACAATGCAATACTCAAGTCCTGGAAATAGAGTTTCTCACTTTTAGAGTTGATAGTCCCACCTCAATTAATATAATCAGTATGATCTTTCATAAGCATGACTAGAAACTAGCTGGATCTATAGTCCCCCTCACAGACACGCCCAGAAGCTTGTTTCATATGTGGATACTGTCAAGAACTTATCAATACTACCAACACAAGAACATATTTTAATTTAGATTTTATATTAGGACACTCAAAGCAATACATAATATTGAAACATCTTTACATGTGTGCCATTATGCTTTGTTCTCATTGCTACCCTCCCACTCTGCCCTCGCCTGTGTCCCTTCTCTGTTGCCAACTGGTTTCCTTTCTCCCACAGTTAGTCCCTATTTTTCCTATTCTTGTTTTAAAAGTATAAGCGGTGTGTGGTCTGTGGTGCATGTACACATAAAGGTGTGGTTGTTTGCACACACATAAAAGCCAGAGTAGAATAACCAGTGTCTTCCTCTACCACACACTCATGTCCTTAAGACAGGGCCTATCACTGAACCTGCTGCTTGCTGTTTTGGTTAGGCTGGCTGACCACTGAATCCTTGAGACTCTCCTGTCTCCTCTCCTCAATACTGAGGTTACAAGCATGTACAGCTTATGCCTATGTTTTCATGTGGTTGCTGGAGATTTGCACTAAAATCCTCATGCTTACAAGGCAAGTATGCGTATCTACTGAGCCACTCCACCAGCCTTTCGCCTTCTTTTCTTTGAACCATATGATTTTTCTTTTAGATTTTTGAGACTTGTTCTTCTGTGTAATGACAACTGTCCTGGAACATGCTCTGTAGAGCAGACTGAACTCAAATTCAGAGACATGCCTGCCTCTGCCTTTCATGTGCTGGGATTAAAGGTATATACCACCACTGACAGGCTCAGTTAAATGTTGCATTAAAATTTCAGGCCAGGTGTGATGGCACAGGCTCACATCTTTACTCCCAGCATTCAGATCTCTGTGAGTTCAAGGCCACATGTGTTATCATCACTGCCTCTTTTTGTTTCCCAAGATAGTCCCCACTTCTGCTTTCCTATTACATAATTTTATTACACTTTTTATTACACTTCAGTTTCCTACCTTTCTTGAGTTTTTCTCACATGATCCCCTTCTTAGTTCCAACGTGCATGCGCACACACACATATGCACACATACATTTAAATTATGCTTCATATTTGAGTGAATTACATATTTGAGTGAATCCACATACACACCCCAAGTGTGGCTTACATGGTGTAATATAATGGTACACAAATATGCGAGACCCTGCTAGGTTGACTTAGAGTTTGCCAGGATTTGCTATGAGGCTCTGTCCTTTTTATTAAAGCAAACAAACAAAACACAGTTCATAAGTCACTGTATGTTAATTACTCTGTAGGCTGTTATTTCATTTATACTTGTCTTTGGCGCTTGTAATATTTTTCCATTTCTGACTGTTGCCTATCACTTTTGATCTCCTGTGTTTTCATTTTGGTTTTGTTTTTAAGAAAACACCTTCCCTGGGGTCTCCTGACTGTACTCTCTGTAGGTGGTTCACTCAGGCTCCTGGATAAGATTAGTTTATGTTTTTCATAGACTATCTGGAAGAGTTCTCCTTGAACCCCAGAGAACTGGGTGCTTCTTGTCCTTTATGGACCATTTACCCAATTGAATTTTGTTTGGTATTGTATTTAATTTCTCTCATCAGTTGGGTATGCTGATGCATGCCTATGATCCCAGCTTTTGGCAGCTGAAGGTAAGAAGATCTCAAGGCTGAAGTCATCCTGGGCTTATGTTTATGTAAGACCTTATGTTTAAAAGACTCATCATCAGCGCTACCTATATGACCAATAACACGTGAATTGATTGCTTCAATTGTTTTGTTAGGAAGTTCCCTACAGTTTCTTAAATGTCTTGTTCTGTATCTGGTATAAAACTGGCACTCAATAATTGTTGGATTTAATGAGTAATTTAATGTAACATACCTTCAGTAACAACTCACTACTGTGTTCTAATTCTAGGTCCATCTGTGTCTCCCGTTGTCATTTGGGTCTCAGTTGCTACTGTCTGCTTCCTCCTATTCCTCCTCCTCTTCATCTGCCTCTGCCTCCATTGGGCCAAATACAGTATGTCCAAGAAGGAGGATTAATATGGGAGGGGTGTATGGGTTTCCTTGTGTTCTAAGACTGATCTTTGTGTCTCTGTAGGGGCCACAAATAGCAAGACCAGAAGCCAAGTGAAATATAAGAGGTAGGGAAACTTGATTCTCTGAATAAATATATCCCTGCATCTCCATCTAAGACATTTGTCTGAGCACTGGGGATTAAAGCCAGGGCCCCTGCTGCTAAACAAGCACTCTATCATTGAGCTACAATGACAATTCCTAAAAAGTCTACTTTTGTAACATTTCTCAGTCATAATTTAACATTTCCACTTCTTTTCACTCAGTTCCAGCCCAGCCATGGATGACGAGGAAAAAAATAAAAGTAAGGTGGAATGAGTCTCTCTGAGAAAACTGATGCTTGTGAGACTTAGGAGGCCTTCAGGGAAGAGCAGAAGAGGTGGGAGGTGCAACCCTGCTGTATAATGTTGCTGGGTTTTTTTCCTGAGATTCTACTGGTCATCTAAGAAATATAAAATACAAAGCTATATAGTTTAAAGGCTCATGTGAAACAGACCCATTCTCTCGCTTTTCCTTCCAGATGATGACTTAGAGACCATTCAGCCTGAGAACTGCAGCCAGGTGGACACTCAGGTAAGTTCACTCTACCTCTCTGCTCTCCTTTCCAGGATCCCACCTGGATATTCTCTTCATAATATGTGTCTCACAATGACAGGTGTCTGCAGCAGAAGACTCAAAGGAGGTGACTTATGCCCAACTGTGCCAAGAGATCTTCATGAAGAACACAGATTCACATCCCTCCAATACTCTTCAGGGCATATCTACACAGACCTGTGTATATGCAGCCCTCATGTTATCCAAAGAGGAGAACCAAGCTAGCAATGAGGTGTGTAGGTTTCCTCAGCAGAGGGAGGTATCATGAATGAAACTTCTCGTGTTCTTCAGCTCAAGCCGTCAGCTTGGGGCTCCAAAGAACTCAAGAGTAGAAAAACTTGTTAACTGGAAAGGAACTTGAGGATCATAGACATCACTCAGCAAACTTGTGATTCCTTGTGATTTGCTCATTCACTCACTTATATCTGTCAGATGTTTGCAGATGACTCTTTCCTTGGGCTCACATTAACTTAGTAAGACATGGTTTCCATCATCTACTGAAAAAGGCAAGCTGTAAAGTCTGGACTCCTATTAATTGGTGGTCAGAACACCTCAACAGCCAAGTTGATGGGTTTTAGAATTATCTAAGAGATAGACCTGTAAGTACTTCTGTAGTGCTTTTCCACGGATGTTTACCTGAAGTGAAAAAGACATACTATGAATATAGGTGATATTATTTTATGGGGCAGGGTATTAGATTAAATAAAAAATAGAAATTAAGTGTAACATCACTATTCATTGATCTGTCTCTGCTTTCTGACTATGGATTTAGAATATATATATATATATATATATATATATATATATATATATATATCATGTACCTACTACTGCACCTAGAGGCATGTTTATCTACTGTATCCTCACTTCCGTGATAGATTACACCTTCCAGCTAAGTCAAAATATACCCTTGGTGATTATTATTCTTAATTGTCAACTTGATGAGATATAGTCTCCTGGGAGACTGGCCTCTGCCCATGCTTGTGAAGGGATATTTAGATTAGATTAATTGAGATGTGATGACCTGCTCATTACATTCTCTAGGTTGAGATTCTGGACTACAAAAATTGAAAGTCAGTTTTACGCACAAGGATTCATAAACTTTCTTCGTGTTGATTGTAGGTGCAGTATGTTAGTTATAATAGGACCTTGCTGCATTGACTTCCCCAAATGATGGACTGTAACCTTGGATTCTCCCTAAGTCACCTTTCATAAAGTTGTTTTATCATAAAAACAGGAAAAATAACTAAGGTACCCTCTCTTCTTCAACTCGATTTTTTCACAGTCACCAGAAAAGTAGCCCATATAGAAAGTGAAGAGTTAGTCACTCTCTAGAGTTTTTCAGTGAAACTTTGGGTTCTAAGTATGTTGAATCACTCAGGTTTGCTCATGGAGACATACAGGCACCAGGGAAGTCAACAATAATGAGAATTCTTGCCATCATTTGGCACTGTGAATAATACTGAAATAAATATGAGACTGCAGGAATCTTTATGAGATGGTGATGTTATTTTATTTGTGCATATATGTAAAAGAGGTGGTTTGGGTAGTACTATAGACAGGTCTTTTTACATTTATTTAATAACCTGATATTGTTTTCCACAAGGGCGGTGGCAATTTATGTTCTCTCCAACAGAGTAAAAGTGTCCTCTATTCTCGACACTCTTTCCAATCCTCTCTCCTTTGCTTTTTGGTGACAGACATCCTATCAGATGTGATGTGTTATCTCATGGTGGTTTTTATTGGCATTTACAAGATGGTTATTGATATTAAACACCTTTCTGTGTACTTGCTGGAAATTTTATATCTTCTTGAAGGTGAAAAAATTCAGGGCTTTCTCCATTTTGTTTTTTATTACTAATTTTTTAGTTAGCATATAGAATAATGTGCTTCATTATGACATTTTACACACACACACACACACAAACACACACACACACACACACTACCCTCTTGTGTTTCCACCTCCTACAACTGGCTTGCTCTCTCACTGACAGTAACTCTGATGGAGGACACCAACTATTTAAGGTTACATGTGTAGAAGCAGGAGGAGAGGTTAACAAGTCTCAGTGGCAGGTACCTGCTGTTAAGCCTAAAAACCTGAGTTTAATCCCTGGCATCTACATGGTAAAAAAAGAGAACTGAATCATAAGTAAGACCTTGTCTCTAAAAGTAAAAAAAAATAAATAAATAAATAGAGAAAAGTGAGGAGGACAGTTATGGAAAGGTTCTAAGAAAGAGATCCAATCACATTATATGCATGTATGAATAATAAATAAAATGTATTTGAAGTTACTGAAGAGAAGAAGAATGAAGAGGAAGCTGAGAAGTAAGTTGTATGCAGGAGCAGTGAGATGCTATGAAATAGCTTTGGGTGTGGAGAAGAATCACAAGGAACTGAAAGTGTGAAGCGGGAGTGAACTGGGGGATGGAGGTGAAAGAGCGCGTCCATTTCTGGGGGAAGAGAGGTGAGTAGCACCTGGAGGCAGAGGCGGATTCTGCTTCTGCATAGCTAGCCTCATGAGCATACATGTACCTTGTAAATTGTTCCTTCAGGCAGAAGGACAGTTTACAGGAGAACTGTTCATGCCCATATGACCATATAAGGGTCATGCTCAACACTACTGGGAACTGGAGAAATAAACATTGCAGAGCTGGGTGTGGAGGTGCTGGAGAAACTAGAAGTATTAAAGACTCTAATACCAGCACTAAAGACAATGAGGCAGGAGATCCGTCTTCGCTACATAACACATTTGAGTTCACCCTGTGGAACATGAGACCCTGTCCTAAAGCAATAACAGAGGCAAGCAGCATCAAAAATGTAAAGTTTCAATGGCAATGTGAGGTTACTCAATGCTAATGAGCTGGGGTTGCATGTCCTCACATTTCTATGTTGAAATCTCATCTCTTGCTTAGATTCTTGGCTTAAAATGTGACCTTATTTAGACATAGGACTGTTGAATATATAACTAATATAGTTAAAATGAAGAAATACTGGTGTTCAGTGGGTGCACAATCTGATATGACTTGTAACCTCATGAGAATTTTAGACACACAGCACACATAAAGCTTCACAGCATGCACATATACTCGGCAACAACACATATGCACCAAACACAGCGTGCACACACACACACACACACACACACACAGAGAGAGAGAGAGAGAGAGAGAGAGAGAGAGAGAGAGAGAGAGAGAGACTACACACATGGGAGAGAAAGAAAAGTGTAACAGTTTCTGCACTATGAAGAAAGGTGGAACTGGATATGCCACAGTGGTGGGAACAGCCTGGTGTGAGTAGCCTGTGCTGCCACCTGAGGCCATGCTGAAGTCCTGGCCATGCTGACCCTGAGAGCCATGTTGCTGTTTGAGGGATGATCAGATCTGGCCCTCCCCCTTGCTTAGGCAGCTCAGGAGAGTTGTCTCAACCCTCAGAAGCTGCAGCACTCCAGAGGGAGGGCTCCACACCTTTCCTGGGCTGCACAGTAAAACTGATCCTGGTCGTAGGTGAGACTGCTCTGAGGGTTTCAGCAAAGGAGAATTGGCCCTGCTCCTTAACAGCTGTGCAGCAGCATGGCCTATCTTGTCCCTACCCTTCTGCAGCAGGCAGGAGAGCTAGTACCATCCCCTGCTGGCCATTTGGGTGAATGAGTACAGAAGAGATGGTCCTGCCCCTTACTGCCTGTGGCAAGCAGAAAAGCTGGCAGCACCCCTTGCCTGGGCAGCATGGGAGAGCTGGCCCCTTCCATTGCCAGCTGCAACACTCAGTAGAGTGACTTCCACACCTCACATGAACAGCACAGTAGTGCTGACCCTGGTGGCAGGAGGGTGTAAGTGAGATGGTCCTAAGCAAGAGAAAGCTGACCTTGACCCTCATCACCCATCAAGTTGTTTGCCTGTAAGCTGCTCCATCTCCTACTCCTCATCTCTTGTCCCAAGCAGGAGAGCTGGCCCCATTGATTACTGACTACTGTACGTGGAAGAATGGGTCTCACACCTCACCTCAGTTGGGCCTGGCAGTAGGGGTTCTAGTAAGCTTGCCCTGAGAACCAGTCTTGCCCCTCCCCTGATGTTGCAGACAGGAAAATTGATCCTGCCCCTAGCCTGAACTAGTAAAAGAGATGGCCCTGGTGATATTAGTGAAGGAGAGCTGGTAGGCAGACCAACTCAGCTACCACCAGCCTATATCCAGGACTTTGGCTTAACCCATCTCCCCCATCTACGAGCTGCTGAAATGTGTGAAGGGGCTGGTCCTGCAGGACTAGATCTAAGCTACAAGATCTCCATGGCATAGAGTAACAACAGAATATATCCCAGAGGAGTCCCAGTGAGGATCCAGTATTCAAAGTGTGGCAGAAGCCAGAAGCTTTGAACCAGACCAATGACTCATTGTAATGAGCATTTGCAAATGAAGCAGTTTGGACAAAAGGGTGTACTATGTATGCAGCTTCCACAGTGAGATAGTTTTGTTTTGTTTTGTTTTTTTATTTTGATTTTGTTTTCTTTGGAGGGTGGGTTACAAGGGCAGAGGGTAGATATGGAGAGACTAGTGGGTGAGTGGGATTAGTGTACATGACATGAAATTCATAAATAACCAATAAAAACTGTTTTCACAAAAATACAACCATTAACAGCCAATATGTCATCACCAAAGCTCAGGTATCCTACTAAAGAAAGCCCTAGATAGTTTATCACAGCTGAAACATAAGAAAAAGATCTTTAAAACTACTTTATGAAGATGATAGAGGCCTTTAAAGAAGAAGTAAATAAACCTCTTACAGAATTTTTTAAAAAGACAAATAATTGGAAGAAATGTGTAAAATATTTCCCTAAAGCCACAAAAGACAGGAAAAAAACAGATGAACAGTTGAAGGAAACAAATAAAAATGTTCAAGAGCTGAAATTGAAATAGAACCAATGAAGAAAACATGATCTAAGGGAATGCTGGAGATAAAAAATAATCTAAATAAGCAAACAGAAACTACAGAGGCCAGCATCACCAGCAGAATACAAGAGATAGAAAGGAGAATCTCAAGTGTTGAAGATACCATAGAAGAAATAGATAAATTTGTCAAAGAAATTGTTAAATGTAAAAAATTCCTGAAACAAAATATTTAGAAAATCTGGGACACCATGAAAAGAGCAAATCTAAGAATCATAGCAGGAAAAGAGAAAGAATCGTCATATACCAAAGGCCCAGTAAATATTTTCAACAAAATTACAGAAAAAAGAAATTTCTAACTTAAAGGGGATTCCTATAAAGTATAAGAATATTATAGAGCACAAAATAGATTGAACCAGAAAAGAAAGTTTCCTTGCCACATAATAATAAAAGCACTGAATATAAAAAAGAAAGAACAAACATTAAAGAAGCAACAGGAAAATTCAAGAAATATATAAAGTATATCTATTAGAATAATACTTCATAGTAGAAACTCTAAAAGCCAAAAGGGCCTATGTAGATATCCTGCAGACTCTAAGAGACCACAGATGCCAACCCAGACTACTATACCCAGAAAACTTTCAACCATAGTTGGCAAAAACAAGATATTCCTTGATAAATTCAAATAATATCTATCTACAAACCAAGTCATGCAGAAAATACTTGAAAGAATAATATAAGGAGGTTAACTACACCAATAAAACACAAAGAATTCTTACATCAGCAAAACCAAAGAAAGAAAATACACAATCTCCACAGTCTCTCTGTCTCTCTGCCTCTCTGTCTCTGTCTCTGTCTGTCTCTCTCTCTCTCTCTCTCTCTCTCTCTCTCTGACACACACACATACACACACACATCAATACCATTCCCAACAACAGCAAATTAATAGGAATTAACAACCATTGGTCATTAATATCTCTCAAAATCAATTGACTCAATTCTGCAATAAAAAGACACAGACTAACAAAATGAATACAAAGAGTCTTTTTCTGCAACATACAAGAAAAACACCTCAACATCAAAGATATACATTTCTTTGTAAATACAGAGTTGAAAAAAGATTTTCCAAGCAAATGGACATAAGAAGCAAGCTAGAGAACCTATTCTAATATCCAAGAGTTGGTTCTTTGAGAAAAACAACAAGGTAGACAAACTCTAGTCAAAACTAAATAGCAGGCAGAAAGAGAGAGAGAAAGAGAGAGAGAGAGAGAATCAGAAGTGAAAAGGGAATCATAACAACAGACAATGAAGAAATTCAAAGAATCATTACATCTTATTTCAAAAGCCTAATCTTCGCAAAATTGAAAAATCTAAGTGAAATGGATGATTTTCTGCATAGATTCCACTTACCAAAGTTAAATCAAGATTAGGTAAACAATGTAATAGTCCTATAATCTCTAACACAATAAAAGTAGTCATTAAAAATCTCCCAAACAAAAACGCCCAGACCCAGATGGTCTTACTTCAGAGTTCTACCAGACTTTCCAAGATGAGCTAATACCAATATTCTTCAAGCTATTTTACAAAATAGACACAGAAGGAACATTGCCAAACTCATTCTATGAGGCCACATTTCCCCTGATACTTAACCACACAAGGACTCAGAAAAGAAAGTGTATTCAATCAAACTTCCTTATGAACCATGATGTAAAAATACTCAGTAAAATGCTTCCAAACTGAATCTAAGAACACTTCAAAAATATCCTCCAACATGATCAAGTAGGCTTCATCCCTGGGTTACCAAGATGGTTCAATATAAGAAAGTCCATCAACATAATCCACCATATAAACAAGCTGAAAGACAAAAATCACAGGATTAGATGGTGAAAGAGCCTTTGACAAAATCTAACACCGCTTCAGATTAAAAGTCTTGCAGACATCAGGGATACAAGGTGCATACCTGCACCTTGTATAATAAAAGCAATACATAGCAGGATAATAACCAACATTAAATTAAATGGAGAGAAATTTAAAGCAATTCTACTAAAATCAGATTGAGACCAGACTGCCCTCTCCCTGCCTCTTCTATTCAACGTACTACTTTAAGTTTTAGCTGAAGCAATAAGCCAACTAAAGGAATCAAGGGGATACATACCCAAAAGGAAGGAGTCAAGGCAGTGCTATGTACAGACAATATGAAAGTATAAACTCTACCAGAGAACTCCTACAGCTGAAAAACAAATTCAGTAAGGGAGCTGGATACAAAACCACCTCAAAAAAATAAACAACAAAATCACAGTAACCCTCCTTTACACAAACATGGGCTGAGAAAGGAATTAGGAAAAAAACACTCTGCACAATAGCCACAAATAATATAAAATATCTTGGTATATCTCTAACCAAGCAGGTGAAAGACTTGTATGACAAGAACTTCAAGTCTCTGAAAAAAAAATGAGAGTGAGGAAGATATCAGAAGATGGAAAGATCACCCATGCTCATGCATCCGTGGGATTAGCATAGTAAAAAATGGCCAGCTTTCCAAAAGCAATCTGTTCGATGAAATTTCCATCAAAATTACAACACAGTTCTTTACAGACCTTGAAAGAACAATTCTCACCTTCATATGGAAAAACAAAAAAAGAACCAGGATAGCTAAAACAATCCTATACAATAAAAGAATTTCTGGAGGTATCACCATCCCTGATTTCAAGCTATACTACAGAGCAATGGTAATTTTAAAACTGCATGGTATTGGCATAAAGACAGACTTGCATCTACTGTATTGCTAGACCCTCAACCTAGAACTAACCTTAATACATGCATGTAATTAAAATGGTATAAAAGCAAAAAAGAGGAGGGGGATGGGATAGGGAGTTCTAGGGATGGGATAGGGAGTTCTAGGGAGGAAAATGGGGTAAGGGGATGACATCTGAAATGTAAATAAATAAAATATCCAATAAAAAACAGACAGGTTGATCAATGGAATAGAATCAAAGACCCAGAATTAAATTCAAACTCACCTATGGTCACTTGATATTTGACAAAAAAGACAAAACTTTACAATAGAAAAAAGAAAGCATCTGCAAAAAATGGTGCTGGTCTAACGATGTCTATATAGAGAAGAATGCAAATAGACCCAGATCTATAACCCTGCACAAAACTCAAATCCAAGTAGATGAAAGGCCTCAAAACAAAATCAGACACATTCAATATAATATAAGACAAAGTGGGGAACTACCTTGAACTCATTGGTCCAGGAAACAAATTCCTGAACAGAACACCAACAGCTCAGACACTAAGATCAACAATTAATAAATGGGACCTTATGTACCTGAAAACTTTTTACAAGACAAAGGACACCATTAATAGGACAAAATGGCAGCCTACAGAATGGGGAAAGACCTTTACTAACTCTACATCTGACAGAGGTCTAATACCCAAAATACATAAAGCACTCAGGAAACTAGACACCAACAAACCAAATTAAAAAATTAAAAATTGAGTACAGATCTAAACAAAGAATTCTCAACAGAGGAATCTCAAATGGACAAGAAGCATTTAAAGAAATGTTCAAAGTCCTTAGTCATCAAGAAAATGCAAAGCAAAACTACTCTGAGATTCCATCTTACACGCGTCAGAATAGCTAAGATCAAAACCTCAAGTGACAGCATATGCTGGAGGGGATGTGGAGCTAGGGGAACACTTCTCCATTGCTCGTGGGAGTGCAAACTAGTACAACACGTGGGAAAGCAATTTGGCAGTTTCCCCGAAAATTGGGAATAGTTGTACCTCATGACCCAGCTATGTCTGTCACTCTTAGGCACATACTCAAAAGATACCCCAATATACCACAAGGACACTTGATCATCTGTGTTCATTATAGCCATAATTCATAATAGCCAGGAACTGGAAACAACCTAGATGTACCTCAACCAAAGACTGGATAAAGAAAATGTGGTACATCTACACAATACAACACCATTCAGCTACTAAAAACAGAGACAATGTGAGTTTTGCAGGCAAATGTATGGAACTAGAAAATATCATCCTGAGTGAGGTAACCCAGGCATAAAAAGACATGCATGTTATGTACTCACTGATAAGTGAGCATTAGCCATAAATTATAAGATAACCATGCTACAACCCACAGACCTAAGGAAATTGGGTAATAAGAAAAGCTCAAGGTGTGACTATCACTCAGAAGGGATAATAAAATACTCATCAGAGGTAGATAGATGTTGCTGGGCAGATTTGGAGGGAGGAGAGAAACAGGGGTGGGGATTAGGTGTGGGGAGGGAGCTCAAAGGGCTAGGAGTGAGAACAGCAAAGGGTGGGATTATCTAGAGTCCTGGAACAGGGAAGGCTCCAGGGAGTCTATGAGGGTGACCCTAACTGAGAATCCTACCAGTGGGGCAGTTGGACACTGAAGTGGCCACCTCCTGTAGCCAACCCCTGACACTGTCAATCATATTCTGCTATGCTTGCAAACAGGAACCTAGCATAACTGTCCCCTAAGAAGCTTTATCTAGCAGTGGATGGAATCAGATGTAAAGCCAAGCATCAGGAAGACTCTGGGAAGACTTGTGAAAGAGTTAGGGATAGAGTTGAGCTGGAAGGGTCAAAGACACCACAAGACCTACAAAGTCAACTAACCTGGACTCATGGGGGCTCATAGAAATTGAACCACCAACCAAAGAGCATGCAGGTGCTGGACCTAGTCTTACATACGTTTAGAGCAGATATGCAGCTTCATGTAGGTCTCCTAACAATTGGAGCAGGGGATCTCTCTGACTATGTTGCCTACCATTGGATCTTGTTCCTCTTCCTGGACTGCCTAGTTGCAAGAGACTGTGTTTAGTCCTTCTGGAACTGGATGACTCAGGGCAGAGTGATACCCAAGTGGAACTTCCCCATTTCTGAGAAGAGAAGTGTTAAGGGTAAGACTAGGAGGAGAGGAAAGGGGCTGTGATCTAGATGGAAAGTAAATAAATAAATTAATTTTTAAAAACCCATGTAATCCACTCAGAAATAATGGCTATTTTAAGTTCCTTTCTGTTAGTGTGATAAAATACTCTAATCAAAAGCAACTTAAAGGGAGAGAAAACTCAGTTAAACTTTCCAGGTCATAGTTGATCACTAAGGGAAGTCAGGGCAGGAATTCAAGCAGAACTTGAGGCAGAAACCACTGAGGGGAGGCAGGGGGGAACACTGCTTGTTTGTCCATTCCAGCTAGTGTTTAGCTACCTTTCTAACACAGTCAAGACTACATGCCCAGCAAATTATGCTACCCATGGTGTCCTGGACCCTCCTCAATCAATTAACCATCAAGACAAGCTGACTAGATATGGACAATCTCACAACTGAAACTCCCTTCTCAGAAGACTGTAAGTGGTATCAAGTTAACAAAGCTAACTATGATGATGGCTCTACCCTGCTGCCCAAGTAAGGTGCAGGGCCCACTTTCACAAGCGTTACAGACAGTGAGGGACAGGTGCAGTTCTCCTACTCTCATGACGCTGGGGGACAGCTCTCACACCTGCCATAGGTGGTGGGGAATGAGGAAGGAGAGGAGGGCATATCCTCCTTGTCTCCAACACCACACAGCAGACAAGAGGCAGGCTGCTCTCCCAGGCCCATGCCCTCTGGCCCGGTTCACCTGCAACTCTATATCCAGAGCCAACTCTACTGTGCTTCCCAGGTGAGATGCAAAACCTGCTCTCCCAAGTGCTGCGGCAGGTGAAGGCCAAAGACATCTCTTCTGCTTTCACGACAACCACAGAGCCAGCTCTCTTACCTGTTGTAGGTAGCAAGGGTTGAGGGTGGGGGAGGGCATCTCTCTCCCTTGCCCATGCAGACAATTGAGGGATCAGCTTTCTTATGTTTACATCTTTGGGTATGTTTACACCCTTGGGGCCAGCTCACCCACACCCCTTCCACCAGAGTCAGCTCTATTCTGTTGCCTAGACAATGGCAGGGACTGTTCTTTCAAGTGCCCTGGAAAGGCCTGGTCTCCCCCCTGCCATTCAAGGGTAAAAAAAGAGGAGAGGGAGATCTCTCCTTTGCCAATGCCAGCTATCCTGTGCTCATGCCCTTGGGCCTGCTCACTCTCCAGGACTTTTATGATGAAGGGGTGTTGAGGTTTTCCAAGGGCCTTTTATGGATCTGATGAGATGATCACGTAGTTTTTGTGTTGTTTATACAATGAATCACTTCTATCCATTTATGAATATTGAACAATCCCTGCATCTCTGGGCTGAAGTCTTCATTATCGTAGTGGATCATCTTTTTGACAGGTTTTTAGATTTGGTTTGCAAGTATTTTATTGAGTGTTTCTGAACTTTATTTCCATAAGTGACATTGATCTGCAATTCTTCTTCTTTGGTCTTCATCTCATTTCAGTACCAGGGTAACCAAGAACTCAGAAAGTGAATTGAGCGATATTCCCTCTGTTTTGCAGAATAAATTGAGGAGCACTGACATCAACTCTTCTTTGAATGTCTGGCAAATTTTGTACTAAAACCATCTGTTCCCAGTTTTTGTTTGTTTGTATTTTTTCTTTTTGTTTTTTTTTTTTCTTTTTTGGGTTTGGAAGACGTTTAATGACTGCTTCTATTTCACTAAAAAACATAGGTCCATTTAAATTGCTTGTCTAATCTTTAACACATCAGCCCCAGCTTTCCCTGCCTCCCTCCCCATCTCTCTCCCTCCCTCCCTCCCTCCCTCCCTCCCTGTAATTTCCCTCCTATATCCTCCATCTCTAAATCTACCCCTCTTCCACTATCTCCCCTTAGAATAGAGGAGGCCTCCCAGGGACATCAACTGAACACAAACACAAGATACAATAAAGACCAGGCACAAACCCTCATATCAAGGCTGTGTGAGACAAACCAGTAGGAGGAAAAGGGTCCCAAGAGGAGGCAAAACAGTCAGAGACACCCACTCCCACTTTCAGTAGTCTTCCCAAAACATCAAGCTAACACCCATAACATGTATCCAGAGGACTCAGTGCAGACCCATGCAGGCCCTGTGATTGCTGTTTCGGTCTCTGTGAGCATTGTTTAGTTGATTTCATGGTAAGTGCTCTCCTGGTTTCTTTGACCCTTCTGGCTCTAACAGTTCTTCATTTCCTTCTTCTGCAGAGTTCCCCAAGCTCCAAAGATAGGGATGTAGGCTTTCTCACTGCCTAGTATATGTCTGTGAATCTCTGCATCTGCTCCCATTAGCTCCCAGAAGCACTCTCTAATGACAAGTTGATTAGGCACTGATGGATGAATTTAGCAGAACATCATTGGAATTGTTTCATTGGCTAATTTGGGGGGGGGGGGAGTGTCAGTTGTGTTTAGTTCTATATTAGGTCTCACATGGGCTCCCTCTTGTGGTGTGGGTCTCAAATTATGCCAGTAATTGGTTAGCCACTTCTTCCAGTTCTGAGCCACCATTGTCCAACATACCTTGCAAGCAGGACAAATTACAGCTTGAAGGTTTTGTGACTGTGTTGGTGTCCCTGTACTCCACTTACCTGATTATAGAAGATGGACAGTTCATTTTCCAAAGGTTCTATTACTAAGAGTCCTTGCTAGGGTTGCCTTCATAGATTCCAGGGAGTTTCCACTGTACTAGGTTTGCACATTGCCCCAAATTCCAGTAGTATCTTGGTACACTCTTGTAGGCTTATGCTTTTCAAAAGCTACTTAAGTAAGTGTACCTCCCATCTAACCCATCACCCACTAGAGGCAGTGGAAAGGAGAGGTTAATAGGGCAAAGGAGGATATGAATCTGTTTATAAATAGTTCTTTGAGGCAAATCTAGTCTGTGTTGTCAGGATATCAGCAGCTCAATTCACATGAATTCACATGATGATCTTGACCAACCAACCACTGGTCATGGTTGATTGATCAACATGGCCCCTGTGGAAGGGAAACAGACTCATTCATAGAACTTTCTTTCCTTTGAAAAGAGAGATTAACTAACGGATATCTTTAAAAAGACATGATAGAAAATCAATAATTTAAAAGAAAACATGAGTGATTCCTTGTAGATGTTTGAGCCTTACAGAAAGCCAGAACAGTTTACTTGTTAACTACATAACTACTAATTCTCTTAACATACCAATGACTATACTTGGTTCAAAGTGCCATAAGAAGGACTAAAGGAAACTTAAAGAAAGGCAGCCTTGGTGCCTATTTTGCTAGCATAGACAATGAAAACAGAGACAATTCACAACGAGCCCGTGGGAAATTATTGTGCTACTTCTTGAGCCTCAGAAGTGGAAAATGGACAGAGAAAGATAAAGGACTCTATGTGTAGAGTGAACACTGGGGCACTGAGAGGAAGAACAGACAGAGGGAGGGAGAACCACAAGTTTTCCAGGACACAGAGTGGAGTCAGATTCATACTCATAATATATTTATTTCTGGGAATCTACAGGAAGCCTCTCCTCTTGTTCCCACAAAAGGGAATAATCAAGGACTCTTTCCAGCTTCCTGCAGGATCTCCTCTTTGGGGTTCTATCACAACTTCTCAAAAGATCCTGTGACACCTGACTATGCTGCGACTTACATGTACTATGGTGCTTACATCACATTCCATATGAGTGGTCCGAATCCAGTGACCCCACTGACATAAAGATCTCAGGAAAAATAGTACATATGTGCGCATCATTCTCTTTGTGGTGCAGAGCAGATATTCTGTAGACTTGAAGTCCTGAGACATGAGGGGAAAGATGAGTGTGGAAAACTTAGAGAAAGGCGGCCTTGATAAGTATTTTTCTAACAATGAAAATAGAGACACAAGAACAGACCATTGGTCATAACACAAAGCACAGATACAGGGTGGCCAAAGGAGACATAATTAGAGATGAAGAGAAATGAGAGACTCTGTGAACTTGGTAAACAATGAAGTCCTTTTACTAATGTTCAGAGACCTAGACAGTTCAGAGTTTTGTTTGCCTTCAAACTCTACAAGATATCTGACAGAAGAGCTAGACATATAATGTATCTGACATGATTTTAAGTGATGAGTGGCCCTTGTTCTTAATGAGTCCTGAGGCCTTGGTAGAGATGACACCCATAGAGTTTCTGTCTGCTTGACAGTGTTTCCTTTATTGTAGCTGACCCATTACTCATCCCTGAGTATCATAGCCCTGGGTAATGAGTATAGTACCAACCATCATCTGTCTATAAATCTCCAAACTGTTTACAGTTCACATTCTAAAAGTTACTCAGACATTCTAAGATAGCTGAGAAAAACATAAAGAAGTGCTTTCAGCATGTACAAATAAAAGTCACAGAAATATATACCTACAGAAAGTCCTACAGGGAAAATGAGAAAAATACTTATAGACAAAAAGGACTGGGGACATAGTAAGTATGGCATGTGTAAGAGAAAACTTGAAAAAAGTTAGAAGCCTGAATAGATTTGAAAATAGAAATGAAGAAATTATGGCAGATGTTATATATTCTAAAACAAAGATAGGGGGACAAATGATAGATCGTACTGAAGCAGTACACACACTAGGAAAAGGAAGAGAGGGAATATAATCATGGCCCCTGTGCAAGGGAAACAGACCCATTCATAGAACACTCTTTCCTTTGAAAAGAGAGATTAACTAACAGATATTTTGAAAGAGACATGATAGAAAATCAATAATTTAAAAGTCTGACTCTAGATTTTTAATACACATGGGATGGGAGACATAGGCGATGAAATTGGAAAATGACCATGAGAGGGAAAGATAATTACAGAGAAGGATGGGAAAATAAATGGAATACATATAACATGGAAGAGAAAATAAGGCGGAGGGAAAGGACCAGAAAAGGTGGTTCAACAAAGGAGAGTGGGGAAAAGATAAATAAAAGTAACTGTGCGGAGATGTCACAATGAAACCCATTACTTTGTATGTTCTTTAGAACCAAGTAAGTAACTTTAATTAAACCTATGGATTGACAATAAAAGTATGAAGAAGCCCAATTAGGAAAAGGAAAAGGATCAGAGGAAGTTAAGGGTCTCTGCCTATTTTCTTCCAGATTTATATGAAAACCTTCCCTTTCAGCATGAAATGACCATGTGGTGATGTCAGGAGAGAACATGACCTTGTCCAGTATCTCTGGCCATCAGTTTGACATGTTCCATCTGTCCATGGAAGGGGTGACTCAGAGACATGGGCTGCCTTCAGTGCAAAGCCTCAGTGGAAAATTACAGGCCAACTTCCTTCTTGGTCCTGTGTTCTGGAAAGGGAACTATATATGCTATGACTCTTTTAGTAATTCTTACCATGACTCCATGTACCTTCCTGTCATAGGTAAAATATAGATAGATAGATAGATAGATAGATAGATAGATAGATAGATAGATAGATAATAGATGATAGATAGATAGATAGATAGATAGATAGATAGATAGATAGATAACATATAATGTCTTGTCATTAATAAAATCTTAAAGACATGTTTAGAATCATCATTCTGATAGTGGAGAGAAAGTCATAGGGAGGCACAGAGAAGACTGACTGCTGAGAGTACTTTAGTTACATTAAATACACACACGCGCACACACACACGCACACACGCACATGCACACGCACACACACACGCACACACACACATGCACGCACGCACACACACACACACACACACACACACACACACACACGAATGCACAAGCACCTTGGAGAAGCTAGAGAAATAAGTGGGGAAAAGATATAATTTTACTTTATTTAAAAACATTTTTACAAAGAGATGGAAGTTTGAGAATTTGTATCAGAGTACACAGTGTAGACAGGGAGCACCTTCTGCACCTTCACACTTGAAAGCATATACTAATATCTAGAGCAAAGTTTTACTAAAGACAGAGAGGGAGAGAGAATGCTGAAGAGAGAATTGCTACTGTGAAGCAAGTTTGGGATGGGGCTGAGAACAAAGAAAGGCAGAGCATCTGACTCTGCTTTGTGGCCAGTGAGCAAACTTTGGTCTTTCCATATCTCTCACTAATACATTGGATTTGAAACAAGAGTCAAGAAGTACTTTCTTATGTGTTTTAATTACTTCTATCCCCTAAAAATCAGCCAGTGAAGAGGATGGGGGATGGGGTAAAGAACTCTGGGATTGGGGGTCAGGAGGGGAGACAACATTTGGGATGTAAATAAATAAAATAGTTTTTAAAAAGTCAGTCATCGTGGACCAAGAGTCTGAAGTGAAAATAACCCTTCTCAGACAGGTAGGTCCTCCAAGCCTGCTCTCTTCCATACAGACTATATTCCTTCACACTTTGGAACAATATGTGCAGTCAACATCACATAACATTTACTTCGCTCTAGGATATCTAGAAAGGAGGTGACGTACAGAGAAATTGATCATATGGTCTTCAAGCATCAGTTGATCACATCGATTCCTAGAGGCCCACGGAATTCTCTAGAGATGCCAGTGTATACATGGAAGTCGTGAAAAGATGAACTGAGATCCAAGGTTGCCTGAACCCCAGGAGTTCTCAAAGAAAGATCCCTGGATGTCGTCCATGGACGTCACATCCCTTTTTCCAGCAAAGATTGATGGATGCAGTAGAACAACAGGTAGAATCTGAAGTCAAAGGTCTCTAAATTTTGGAGCATCATTAAGTATTCTAATATGTTTCTGAGTGTAGCTTGTGTTCATTTACAAATGTTATGGTCCTCAGTGCCCTCTGGACAAAAATCAAACTCTATTGCTTAGTCAATGGATCTCTATTTCATTTCACTCCTGTAGACCTCTACAGTTTTACTAGCTGTAAATTCTAGACATACTTGAAGATGTAACCATGTTGACTATTTCATAATTTTGTAACAAAGAAGTTTACTCTGTTTAGTATATATTATTAATTAGAGTGATATTCACAAATTATAGTGATATTCAAAATAAGTCTCATGACAATTTCTTATATGTATACAAACTATTTTGATCATACACCTGATTGTTCTTTTTTAATTTTTTATTGGATATTTTACTTATGTGCATTTCAAATGTTATCCCCTTTCCCAGTTTTCTCTCTACAAACCCTCTATTCTCTCCCTCTCCCCCTGCTTCTATGAGGGTGCTCACCCACCCACCCGCTACCACCTCACCACCTTGTCATTCCCCTACACTGAGGCATCAAAGGACCAAATGTCTCTTTTCTCATTGATGCCAGAAAAGAGAATCCTATGGTACATATGCAGCTGGAGCCGTGGGTCCCTCTATGTGTACTCTTTGGTTGGTGGTTTAGTCCCTGGGAACTCTGGTGGGGGTCTGGTTGGTTGATATCGTTGTTCTTCCTGTGGTGTTTTTAGCCCCTTCAACTCCTTCAGTCCTTCCCCTAACTACTCCACTGGGGTTCTCACACTTAGTCTAATGGTTGACTGTATGCATCCACATCTGTATTGGTCAGGCACTGGCACAACCTATGAGGGAACAGCTATACCAGGCTCCTGTCAGCAAGCATTTCTTGGCATCAATAATAGCATCTGGGTTTGGTATCTGCAGATAGAATGGATCCCTAGGTGGGGCAGTCTCTAAGTTGCCTTTCCTTCAGTCTCTGCTCCACTTTCTGTCCCTGCATTTCCTTTTGACAGGAGCAATTCTGGATTAATACTTTTGAGATAGGTGGCCCCACCCCTCAACCGAGGGCCATGCCTATCTACTGGATATGGTCTCTACAGGTTCACTCTCCCCTTTGTTGGGTATCTCAGCTAATGTCATCCCTATTGGGTCCTGGGAACCTCTTGGGTCCCTGGCATCTGGAACTTTCTAGCTCCAGTTTCCAGTTCTCCATCCCCCACTCCTACACACCTCCATTCAATTTCCTGGCTCTCTGTACTTCTTCCATAACTCCTCTCACATCGGATCCCCCCCTATTTCCCCTCTCCTCTTCTCTCCTTCCCAGATCCCTCCCTCCCTCTACCTCCCATGATTATTTTCTTCCTCCTTCTGAGTAGGACTAAGCATTCACACTTTGGTCTTTCTTCTTGGGAGAAAACCACTCTTAACATTGGGCTTTAGTATATACAGGTTCTATTTATCAAAAATGCAGTTTTTCAAAGACTTCTCTCACAAGGAGCATCTATACATTTCCTTAATATTTCCATGCATAGTTCTCCTCTACTAAGAAATACTTTCTAAGATGTGGTTGAAGTAATGCATCTCCTCCTTCTCAGGTGTTTCCATTGTTATTCCATTCTATGCTGTTTAGTGCCTCTGAATTGAAATGTCATCTTGGAGGATTTTCCCTTTGATGATTATGAAGTGTCCTTCCCCATTTCTTTTGATTAATTTTGGTTGAGAATCTATTAGATATTTGAATGGCTACTTCAGCTTGTTTCTTGAGTCTGTTCGCATGTAAAACTTTTTTCCAGCACTTTACTCTGGAGTAGTGTCTATCTTTATTGCTCAGGTATGTTTCTTGAATATAGAAGAATGATGGATCTTGTTTTCACATCCATTTTGTTTGACTGTGGCTTTTTTATTGGGGAATTGAGACCATTGATATTGAAAGATATTAATAACCATGATTGTTCTTTCCTGTTATTTTTATGCTGCTGCTGCTGCTGTGTGTGTGTGTGTGTGTGTGTGTGTGTGTGTGTGTGTGTGTGTGTCTAGTTGTAGTTGGGAGTTCTATAAGTTTCTTATTTGTTTATAAGCATCTCTTTCTTTAGGTTGAGAAGGTTTTCTTCTGTGATTTTGTTGAGAATATTTTCTTTTCCTTGGAGATGGAATTCTTCATCTTCTTCTATTCCTGTTCTTAGGTTAGGTCTTTTTATTCTGTCCCATATTTCCTGGCTTTCTTGTGTCATGAATTTTCCAGATTTAACATTTTCTCTGATTGAAGCATCAAATTTCTTCTACCACATCGTCTACTCCTGAGATTCTCTATTCCATCTCTTATATTCCCTTGGTGATGCTTGCATCTGTAGTTCCTGTTCTCTTTCCTATGTTTTTCATCTCCATGACTCCCTCTGACTGTGTTTTCTTTACTGCTTCTATTTTCATTTTCAGGTCTTAAACAGTTTTATTCCTTTCCTTCACCTTTTTAATTTTAATTTTCCTATATTTCTTTAAGGGATTTATTAGTTTCCTTTTTAAAGGCCTCTACCTGTTTGATTGTATTTTCCTAAATTTCTTTGAAGGATTTATTCATTTCCTTTCTAAAGGCATCACTCATATTTATAAAGTTTAATTTTCTTGTACTTCAGTTGGGTTAGGATATTTAGGGCTTGCTATAGTGGGATAGCTTTGCTCTGTAGGTGCCGTGCTGCCCTGGCTCTTGTTGTTTGTATTCTTACACTGGCCTTTAGCCATCTGGTTGTCCCTGAATGTTCCTGATATAGTAAGTATCTGAAGGAAGTCTTAATCAGTAGGCCTCTGTTGGACAGCCTTGGGCTGGATGTTCTTGGTGTAGCAGAACAGGATGTTCCTTGTGCAATGGGCCTGGATGTTTCTTGTTCGGTGTGCCTGATAGAGGCTGGCAGACAGTGGAGCTCCAGAGACAGCCCACAGCTAGCTCAATGCAGCTGGGCAGGATCCATGGGACAGGCAGGGGAATGGGTATGCATATATGAAAGATAAGAGTATCATCTCTGACACTGCTTAGAGGATCAGACACCAGAGGCTGGGTAGACTAGTGTCCATACAACCAAACAGAACTTAGAAAAAAAAGTTTAATAAAATGGTTTCAAATAATACTGTGCTGTAATCATAGACTGGTACCTAACCCAACTGTCATCAGGGAGGTTTCATCCAGCAAGTGAAGGAAACAGATGCAGAGAGGCACAGCCAAACATTAAGCAGAGGTTTTTGGAATCCTGTGGAAGACGCAAGGAAGAATTGTAGGAGTCAGAGGGTTAAAGGACACTACAAGAAAACCCACAGAAACAACAAGCCTGGACTCACAGGGCCTAACAGAGACTGAACCAACAACCAAGGAGCCTGTATGAACTGACCTAGGCCCTCTGCATACACGTTATAGTTGTGTAGCTTGGTGTTTTGTGGTATTCCTAACATAGGGATCAGGGGCTGTTTCTGTTGTTTTCATCTGCTTTGGGGGCCCTTGTCCTCCTATTGGGTTTCCCTGTCCAGCCTTAAAATGAGTGAGGTGCCTAAACTTATTGCAACTTGATATGTCATGTTTGGTTGATATCTCTGGGAAGCCAACCCTTTTCTGAAAGGAAACAGGAGGGAAGAGAGGAGAAGAACATGGGAGTCGGAGAGGGGAAACATGTCCAGATGTAATATATGAGAGAATAAATTAATTTCAAAATGAAAAAGAGATTCAGGAATGTGAGCACCACTTGACATTGTTTTGAGGAAAATCTTCCTTTCTTGTGTGAAATATAAACAGCAGCATTTCTGGTCTCTTCTAAGAATCCAATCAAGAGCAACTGAGAAATAAGTGTTTCAAGGAGAAACTTCCTTTTGCCTATGGAGCAAAAGGTGTAGAAATCCTGTGGTCAGGAACTTAGACCACACACATCCTGTTGGTCCTACTGTCTCAGAAGTATCTGTTGTCTGTGGATGCACACAGACAGAACCTAACTGGGCTGAGGCCATATCAGTAATCATGGCCCCACGGGATACCACATTCCTGTATTTCGGTAAGTCCTGAAATGAAAGTGAGTTAGCAAGGAAGACAGGGCTCCCACAAAAGCAAGAGTCTCTCTTAACATGAAAACGAAGTGATTTTAGCAGCAGCCAAGGATAATTTAATTTCCTTAGCATTTTGCTGAGGTGGCTGTAACTGTCTCTTTATTCAGATCTGAGCTGTGGGGCTTGATGGCCTCTATTCAATTCATGACATAGTATTAGGGCTTCATAGTGACTGCCGGGCTTTTTGAGAGGGGAGGGTAAAGGACTGAAAACTTAAAAGTAACTCTCAAGGCTGTGGTTATTTTGTAAAAGTACTATTTTGAATATACAAAAATACATGGGAAAGCTAAAGCTAGAAAATGATACACAAAAGTAGATTATACATATATATATGTATATATACATATATAATCTACATATACATATGTGTGTGTGTGTGTGTGTGTGTATGAAAGGTAGGTAATAAATTATTGAAACTGATTGGCAGATTGAAGATGATAGATAAAAGATGATCAAATTTTAATAGTTATGTAGAGAGATGTACATACATACATACACACATACATACAAATAATAGATGATAAAGAGATGACTAAAATTACAATAGATAATAGGTATGTGGTAGATGATAGAGAATAGATACGTAGACACACACATACACATATATACATACACACATATATACATACATACATACATACATACATACATACATACATACATACATTGACTATATAGCTCATTATGCAGGGGTATCTATACCAGAAATTGTATGCAAGAGGGCTAAATTTTTACCAATTGATTCTCTTCCAGTGGTCTGCCTGGGTCAGACAATTTGGGCACAAGAAGGTAAGTGTCCTGTAAGTCCCATCCTTTGCCCCACCTTAGATACCACTCACAACACTCTGGAGTAGAATAATGGAAATATAGTCTGAAGCCCAGGTAAATTCCCCATCCTGTACACATTCTTGTATCTCTTGTTTCCTTCAGTGTTACCTCACTCTGAAGACCCCAAAACCCTCTGAGAGATACACCCTTGCACTATGCTAGCTCCTTGTCTCAAAAAGACCTGTACTGTATGGAATCTTTATAACAAGAAGTCATGAGTTGTCTTGCCTAACATTCGTCTGAGTGTTGATTCCTTTTTTTCTCCAAAGCCAAGTTTATTTACTTCACTTATTTAGAGGAAGTCACCTGATCTAGCCCTATTGTACACCCATGTGCACAATGCTGAACCCTAAGTAATACTGAGTTGGAAAGCACCAACTTAAACTCAAGGGAGCACTGATAGTGTTAAGTTCTGCATACTCTGACACTCTGAGCTCCTGTTTTGGTCTCCTAATGCTTATGACCTCCATTAATCATGTCTTATCTCTCTAGACTCCTTCTAAAGACAATAGCATGAGTCATTTGTATGCTTAAGATATAGTTCTCTGTATCTCCCTGTTATGGCTCCTCAGATCAGTCTTGGGTGAGTCCTACAATGTTCCAAGCTCTCTCCCACCATCTGTCTTGTCTCTTCTTCACTCACTCTTGCCTTCAGTGAACTTATCTTTCCCTCTTACAATTTTTCAATTCTCAGCCCTCCCTGCCTCATGTCCTTGGCAATTCCTCCACCTCCCTTCCCACTTCCACACCAGTCACCTGATATCCTTTTCTGGAACTTTGCACTATGAATCTGAGGCCATACTGTGTACTGTGCTTGGGATCATAACTGCGCAAATTTGCAGGGTACAACGTAATGTAACACATCAATGTATTCACACCTCATGTACTAATCAAACCAGATAATTAATATTCCTATCTTCACATATGAAAAGACCACAGCATGCACGCAAAGGTCAGAGGACAACCTCGTATATTTGTCCTTGCCTTTTACTGTAGTACTACATTATGTTTAGAGCCTTCCAATTCCTCTCACTTTCATTCATCCAATATATAACAGATTGTTGGAAACTTTAGTCATCTAGCTGTGTAGAAGAGAACTAGTATTTATCTAAAAGGGCCTATTTTTCACCTCTCCCCACTTCGTCATAATTGCTGGCCTCTAGTCACCACTATTCTACATTCATGTCAACTTTTATTGTCATCATCAACTATTGTTTATTTAACCTTATATCTACAGGGCAAAATTTGATGTCATATATATGTTAAGTACTCCTTCAATGTCTTCTAAATGACTAAATGGACTGTTAGGATCAGGGTTAGAATTACTTGCCTGTTTTAAATATATAAAATCTTGGAGGTATTTATAAAACTTCATTTTGGTTCTATAGGTAGTTAATGGGTTCTAAAGAAGGGATGTCAATTTTTTTCCATTGGTGTAGTCTCTATTGAGTAACTCACATGCTACTAAGAGAAATTCCGACACATGTTCAGGAAGCTCCAGTAAAAATTGATGGATCAAAAGAAGACATCACAGTAGAAGGGGCTTCTTGAGAAGAGTGGTTTCAGCAATAGGGCAAGAGGATGAGATAGGGTGATGGGGAATGGTGAAAATGGTCAAAAATAGTATGTGCATATTTGAAAGTAAAAGGGTATTTTAAAATCAACTTCCTAACATGCACATATGAGACTAAGCGTACCTTGCTTGAATTTTGGTTTGGTTTGGCTTTGTGATAGTGAGAGTCAAATCTAGGACCTGCTGTGTCATAGGAAGCATTCCACCAGCTGAGCTTGATCCACAAAACAGGTGTGTCTTAATGAAGGAAAATGGAAGGTTTTCAGTGCCCCCTTGCCTATTCTGTAAAATATTAAAAACTGAGAGTGGGGCCTTCAAGATGTAAATATCACTTGTTCAAGACTAGTCCACAGTGATATAACAAAAGCCAGGAAGATAATTAACATGTTCTGGCTTTCTGTGGGGTCCTGGATTCTGCACCAGGATCTGCCAATTTCCAACTCCAGTTTGCCCAGCCCTGTCCCACAAAACTCATTATCCCTCTGTCAGATACAAGTGTGAGTGTGTGTGTGTGTGTGTGTGTGTGTGTGTTATATTATATATATTTCAACATATGCAATATACCACAAAAACAACAATTTTCTTTAGAAGGGTATTCATGTGTGTGCTGGTGAGTACAGGACACCCTTGCTATTATTTGCTTTCAGGTGATGTCCACCTTGTTGGGTCTTTTTAATCTTTAACTAAATTCTTATTTGACAAGTTCATTCATATATACAGTGAATTCTTACTGTTGACACTCCCACACGTTCTCTTACCTCCCTTCCATACCTATTACCCCTTCCTTCAAGTCTCCATCAGCTGCTCATGTGTTTTTACTTGGTTTTATGGTTCACTGAGTTTAACCAGGGCCATCTGCGTAACCACGGGTTTGGAGCTATCCACTGGATCCTGGTGGACTCAGTGAGTCCACAGCTGAAGATAATGCTAACCCTTTCCTCAGAATCCATCAGTAATCAATACTTCAGCAAAGAAAGGTAGAGCCATCTCCCATCACTGGTTATTGATAAGCGCAGTCTTATGTACGATTACTGCTGGCAGCAGCTGCTGCTTTAAAATATATTTGCATTGACTATGTCATCCCCAGAGGATCACACTTCACAGGTCTTTCCCTGTCTCCCAACCCTTACATTCTTTCCACACACTTTCCAATTATGTTCCCTGTGCCTTAGAGGACTTGGTTTAAAAAAAAAGTCCCCTTCAGGGCTGTACACGCATCCTTTACAAATTCTCAGCACCACAGACAAACTTGAGTCTCTGCATTCACTGCTGTTCATTGAAGCAGGGTCTCTCACTGGCCTGGGGCTCACTGATTAGGCTAGCCAGAGTGGCTGTCAAGCCCAGGAATCTACTTGCCTCTGCCTCTTCAGTGGGATCATAAGTACACACCACTGCTCCTGATTATTTATTTGGATTCTGGGAAGACAACGCCTGGTCCTCATTCTTGCAGGTCAAGCACTTTATCAACTGAGATATCACTCCAGACACCCAAAATACTATCTTAAAATGAAATGGTTATATATGGTTATAGTTTAACTCATATACCCCAACATAGAATGAAATGGCTTCTGCAAGCCATCTGAGTCTAGGCTTTGTTTCATTTCAGAATTTCCCATTCCTACCATCTCCACTGCAGCAAATCCCATGGTTCCCTGGAATGGGTCTGTGAGGCTCCTGTGCAGGGGAACACCCGAAGCCTACCTGTATCAATTGTCCCTGATGAAAAACTCCACACAGATGGTTATAGAACAGAAATTAGGATTTCAAACAGAGGCTGAATTCATTATCAACCACATGAATTCAACACTGGCGGGATGTTATCAATGTCAGTATAGGAAGAAGAACCATTGGTCAGAGTGGAGTAAACCCCTGAAGCTGGTGGTGACAGGTATGATCTTATGAGCCTGCCTTCTGCTAGCTATTTTTGTCTTAATTGTAGCAGGCCTTGGCTTTGTTGTTGGTGTTGATGTTGTTGTTACATGTTAGTTGCATTTGTTACTAGATAATTTCATGCATGTACACAATTGATATTGGCCACTCTCACCCCCCCACACACACACACACACACTTCATTTCGTTTCATAAATCGCTACGATTAACTAGAGCCATATCCAATAAGGGTGTGGAGGTATCTTCTGGAGCCTGGTGGGCTCAGCAGTACGTATAAAACTAAAGATCATGATTCCCCCTCCCAGACTCTATCAATAGCCAAGAGTTTCACCATAAAGTGGAAGACTGCTAGATTACTCCCTCATCTTCCAGTTCCCCTACTTCCTTGACATATTATTGACAGGGATGCTCTCATGTGGGCCCAGTGTGGGCAATTATAGTTATTGTATGTTACTAATTGTTATGGTGCTATCAAGTCTATAGAATGATATTTAGTTGCTCTCACCTTGTCTTCTAACATGTACTCCCATTCACAGTGTTCCTTAAATCTTTGACGGGGGCGGTATAAATGTCTTCATGTCTTGGCTCACAACCATCATTATTCTCTGCATCTTGGGCAGCCATAAGTCTGCATTCAATGATGTTCATATTTTTAATCTTTATTTAAATTTTACTTATTTACATATCACACAATACAATTTTATCATACTCTACCCCCCACCCCATTCTTCCCATATCTTCCTCACTTCCCACACTTTTAGGATAGCTTTAGGTTCATTAAAAAAACTGAGATGTTGAAAACTATTTCTGTCTCTCCAGTGCACAGTCTCTCTATTGATAGCATCCAACATTAGTGTATAGAAAGTTTCTCATGAAGAATGAATGAATAAATATCAATACATCTGTCTTAGTCAAGGTTTCTATTCCTGCACAAACATCATGACCAAGAAGGAAGTTGGGGAGAAAAGGGTTTATTCAGCTTACACTTCCACATTGTTGTTGATCATTGAAGGAAGTCAGGATTGGAACTCAAGCAGGTCAGGAAGCAGGAGCTGATGCAGAGGTCATGAAGGGATGTTACTTACTGGCTTGCTTCCCCTGGCTTGCTAAGCTTGCTTTCTTATAGAACCCAAGACTACCAGCCCAGGGAAGGCATCACCCACAAGGAGCCCTCCCCCTTGATCACTAACTGAGAAAATGCCTTACAGCTGGATCTCATGGAGGCATCTTCTCCACTGAAGCTCCTTTCTCTGTGATAATTCCAGCTTGCGTCAAGTTGACACACAAAACCAGCCAGTGCGACATCCTTCACCACTGATGTCTACAGTGTATTCAGAGTTCCTTAGTTTCTATCTATATGAGCTTTATCTAATCCTAGACCCCTTCAGAGATATCACATTGAATTTAGTCCTCTCTCAGCTATCACAGTTTCTGTTGGGCTGATACTTTTCTCATAACTACACTGGGTCGTGGGTCACTACAAAAAGACCAGAGACAATGCATGTTGTATTCCAACTGTTCTTACCACACACACACACACACACACACACACACACACACACGTACGTGACGTGAGACATGTTGCTCATCTACCCTAACTAGCCATTGTACAATGTGTGCTTGTATCAAACATTACAGTATGCATGATGAATACACAAAGCCTTTTTAGTTTAAAAATAAGACAGATGTGATGATGCTCTCTAAGGCAGCCATTCATGGCTACATGATGAGTTTGAAGTCAGCCAAGGCTACATGAGAGCCTGTTGAAAGAGGGGTGTCAGGGACCAGTCTTGACTGAGGGCAGGGTCTGGAGAAGGGTGGATGCAAGAGCCATGAAGGGAAGGATCAGACATGGAACGTCATTCACTTCATGAGAGACAGGACAGAGAGGAAGCACATCTCAGTATGGCTTCCCCTACTCTGACAACTTTTGATTCTTTCCAGCTTTATTAATACATAAAATCATTTCCTTAGAAATTTTATGCATTGACTACACAGCTTTTCAAAATACATTTTCCTCTGAAGTCTTCCTTGATTACATAGGGATATTAAAAGTGGAACAAAGCGAGCAAAGAGCAATTTTATAAGAACTAAAAGTTAACGTTATGATAAAATAAATTTTCTTTAAACTTAATGTTGTCTTCCTTAAGACTGGTGTGGTAAAGCCTTGCAGTTACCAAGATGCTAGACAAGATTACTCTATTTGAATCTGATTTTGTTTCAGTTTGGCATAAGATTAATAGATCAAACATTATTTCCTACTACCTATTATATCAAACTTGACTTTCTGTAGAAGTTCAACCTTTAACCCTTATTTAATTCTTCCTCTCCTTCTTCTATATTTCTTTCATATCTGTTATAAGACCACCGTCCTTTTTCTTTGACTCTTAAAATATTGTGCAGTTCCTTTGCTTAAACAAGGGCAGTCTATCAGTAAAGTTCTGTTCTGTTCAGGAAGGCAGGCAATTCGCTGAGCCAGGATGCCTTCCTCTGTTTCTGTTTTGAATCCTTGTTCCAATACGATTCCAATCTTCATTATAATTCTGTAAAGGATGAAGAACGTCACTGCTTACTTCTGCCTTCAGGAAGGTACCAAGGCTTGTCATAAACTTGCATGATCAAAATCTCTTCCTGTGCATACAAGTCCCTTGTTTCTAAAGTTGAACATTACAACCCTAGCAATACAAATACAAGTTGTCAGCCTCTAAAATTTCCCTACGTTTTTCTTCTTTAATAACTCTCCTCAAATTCTCTTTCCCATGCTTACTAGCAACACTCATTAGTGATCTGAATATTTATTAAAGTAATAAGTTCTTTTCCAAGACTCAGTTTTCTGCATAGCTATTTTTTTCTAGGGACTTTCATTAATTTCATTCGTGTTTACGTCAGCTCTTTGTTATTCCACCTTTAGCTTTTGGAGAGAGGCCTTTAACAGTAAGAAGCGTAAGTATAATAAAAGATGTGCAGCAAGGATCCATCAAGGGCAGTGAAGGGTCAGTCCAGATTGTCCAACCTCCAGGACTTTGTCAAACAGCACCTTCGGGACACTTGGCATGGCCAAAGAGGGGTGCAAAGGAAGGAAAGGAGGGATAAAGGGAAGGAAGAACAGGAGGTAGGAAGAGGAGAGGAAAGAAGTGGAGAGAAGATGGAAAGAAAAGCCTGGTGTGTTGATACACATCAGTAATCTCACTACTCAAGAAGCTGAGACAAAAGGACCATGAGTTCAAAACTAACCTGAGTTACATTTCAAGACCCTGTCTCAAAACTTAAGTAGTTTTTTTAAATCAATATATTAAAAATAGTACAGTCTTTGTATATTGTACACAAGGTTCTGGCTTCAATCCCTATCACAAATAACAAATTTGCTTTTGTTAAGTTACTTTGTTTCTGTTCAGTATTGCTTCTACCTTCATGTCACATAGCCATACATTAATTTATGTCTCTATGTGAAAGTCTATGATCCACAAGTGGGAGAAAACGTGATTCTTTTTCTGAGTCTGACTTAATTACTTAATAATTTACTTAATGTAACAATCCTCAGTCGTACCTGTTTTCCTACCAATGACATAACGTTGTCTTTGCGTCTGGAAACAGCCCTGTTGTGCATTGCACTGCTGCAGACAGACATGTAGGCTGATTCCACTATTTTTCTACTTGTGAGACAGAGTCTCACTATGTATCCCATGCTAACCTTAACTCGTGACTTTCCCACCTCACCTCTCAAGAGCTGAGATTGCATTCACAAAACATAGCACCTACCTAGCTGCAAATAAAATTTTTAAACGGGAAAAAGAGGACAGCTCTTAGTTGATTTACTCAACTGAATTTTCTTCCTATTAAAAGAATTATTTATTTATGTATATGGTGTTTTGTCTGAATATATGTCTTCATGCTAGAAGAGGGCATCAGATCCCATTAGACTACCATTAAAGATGGTTGTGAGCCACCATGTGGGTTCTTGGAATTGAACCCAGGTACCCCTGTAAGAGCAGTGCTCTTAACTGCTGAGCCGTCTCTCCAACACCATTAATTGATTTTTAAATTACTTTCTGTGTGTGGATTTTTGCTTGCATGTATGTCTGTGCACTATGTAAATGCAGTACTCTTAGAAGCCAGAAGAGAGCATCAAATCACCTAGAATTGGAACTACAAACAGGAATGACTCTGGACAGCAGCCAATGCTTTTACCTGTTGACCCATTGCTCCAGCACCTGAAAATCTTGTATAAAGAACAAAATTTTACTAACATCTCATTGTCTACTCTTCCAGGCTTTTATGCCAAACCTGTCCTCTCCACAGATCAAAGCCTTGTGTTGAGACCAGGAGAAAACATTTCCTTCAAGTGTAGTTCAGCACACAACCTGTTCAACCGATTTTCACTGGCCAAGGAAGAGGAAGCCTCCTTGCCATTGCACCAACACGACAAGTATGAAGGCAACTTCCACCTGGGACCTGTGAGCCCTGACTTCATTGGACACTACAGGTGCTATGGTTGGCATAGCAACAGCCCCTATGTGTGGTCAGCCCCCAGTGATGCCCTGGAGCTCACTGTCACAGGTAGATGCATCACAGCCCAGCTCTTTGTTCTTCACCAAGGCTATCTCTAGGTGGGAGTATAAAGACATGTCCTGAGATAAATGAGTGTGGCATTTGAGACTCATTCTCCTGAGTAACATGAAGAAAAAGAGGCTTCTCACTTACTCCACACTACTCTTCTGAAGTTTTCTAGGGTATTCCCTTCAGAAAGATGTGGTTATTTCTTAAAGATTCTCTCTCTCTCTCTCTCTCTCTCTCTCTCTCTCTCTCTCTCTCTCTGTGTGTGTGTGTGTGTGTGTGTGTCCATTTCTGTGTGTGTGTATGTCTGTGCATCTGTGTGTCAATCTCTCTCTCTGTGCATGTGTATGTGTGAGTGTCCATTTCTGTGTGTGTCTATGTCTGTGTGTCTGTGTGTCTGTTTCTCTCTTGGTGTCTGTCTGTGTGTGTGTGTGTGTGTGTGTGTGTGTGTACCTACTAATAAAGGAAAGTCCCAAATTAAGAATAGCTTATCCATGTTGGGACAGATGATCCAAACATACTCTATTGTAATGTATCACTGGTATTTGAAGTCTTAGTAACTAGAAATCCTTAAATTCAATTTCAGAATCCACTGAGAATGATTGGCCAGGAAAAAATATAAAGAATGAATCATGAGAGTCATTTATATATATAAAACACTGTAATTGAAGGAGTGGGGAAGGTGAGACTTTTGGGGGAAAACGAAATTGCTGGTAACTGAGTGAGGGTGACCACATTCAGCCTCTTTTATTCATCTTTTGAAAAGAGCATCACCACTCTGGTCATGTAAGAGCTTTATGCACTGTGGTAGTGTAAGGCCTGGCAGGAGGGGAGGAACTCCCTCCCTGCTCTCGGGAATTTACAGCCACCCCAATAACTGCAAAGACACCGAACTTGATGCAACAGCAAAGGTATATTTCAAATCAACGCATTGAGGTCGCACTTCCAGCCTGTCCTATGCTGAGGCAAGCAATGAAGTACGATGCCCTCCGGAAAGAGGAAGAACTTTTTATAGGGAAAAGCCACGTCCCAGGGGAGATGGGGGGGGGGGGTCATGATTAAGTACCTATAGAAAGTACCTGTCTAGTGTTCAGCTTCCGTGACAGGTTCAAGAAACGGTCAGGGGGGAATATCTCTTTGTTCTCTTAGACTCAAACCCTATTCAATTTGTCTGGTATCCAGGGTGTACAGGCACGCTGACATGAACTCCTCTCAAACTCTATCTAATCCATCTTGTGGTCAGTATTTCTCAGGACCCAAAGCGCAGAACAAGCTGAACTGCACTTTTGACTCCATCTATGGAAAGTTAAATTTTTTTTAACTCTATCAGTAGCTGTAGATAGCAGTGTTGTAGAGCTAGACAGGTCTTTTCAGTTAGCAGAATAGAGAAAACTCGATTTTCATACAGGAAAATCAAAGTGTAATTAAACATAAGAACCAATCCCTGATGGATTAGAGACTTAACAGCCAGTGGAAGACCATAGGAAAAAAATCTTGACCCTGACACAGAAAATGATTTTTAAAACAAAATATATGACTTGCTTTCTCTAAGGAAAAGAACTATTAAACTTAACCAAACTAGATTTTAAAATGCATGTTCATGATAACAATAAATGAAAAATCACATGTTATATAACTGACTAGGAAATAGAATCAGGCCTTTTTATGAGAGGGAATCTCATATACTTGTGCATGCTAGGAAAACCCTCTTTTAACAAGAGAATGCTATTAAATGTTTAAATTTTTAAATATTGTAAGCATTTTATTATATTATACCCTTGAAAACATAGGCTGATAAGAATAAAGAGCATCTAACTGTAGCCGCCTGCGGCCACCAATCAACTAAGTTCACCTGAAAAGGGGGCTGGGAATGAAAGTGAACAGATGGAGGGCGAGAAGAGATGAAGCCAAGACAAAGTTCTCTGATCAAGGCTCAAAGCTTTAATGTTCAGCTCTCAATTTAAAAGGAAACCCCTTTTAACCCCTCCTGGTTTCAGCCGAGATGGGTGGGAATAATCCATAATCCATTCTTGGTCATGGCCGGAGATATCTCAAGGTATGCCCAGGGGCAATTCTGCTTCTGTGTTCTGTGCAGCTAAGATGGGTAACTCCACCTAGATCCTATCACTTGGTCTGTTGTGGTAAGCAAGGTCTCTCAGGCCTGCTCAAGGCTGGGGGAAGGGCACATCTAACATGCAAAAATAAAAGTAAGTAGCTTACTGGGCATTGTTGTCTGGTCCTATGGGGGCTTGATTCCCCAGAGAAGGGAGATGCTAGAGGGGTGAGGCAGGAGAGTGTGGGTGAGTAGGGGAGCATCCTCTTAGAAGCAAAGGGGAGGGGAGTAGGGTGGGGACTCATGAAGGGAAGACCAGGAAGGGGAATAACATTTGAAATGTGAACAAACAAACTGATTACTAAATTTTTTAAAAGATTTTTGAAAAATAAAAAAATAGGATGATAAATTGAAATGAAATTGAGTAACTGAACACCTAGTTAATATGCATAAAGCAATGGGCTCTGTCTCCATCACAAAAAGAGTAATTTTTAGTAAAGGTAATTAATTATCTGAAATCTTGCCATATACATATCTCTCAAGCAACAACTGCCACAACTGAAAAATTGTCACGTAGGGAGAAGAAGATATGAAGGAAAAAATTTACAACTCTGGACACAGGGTCGATGAACCTACCCAGTGAGATGAGAAAGACAAAGTACAACCATAATCACCTTCTTTCTCAGGAACCACAATTTCTCACCTGTGGCCTCCCTCTGTCCCACACAACATAAAAGTGTGATGTCTGTGAGTTAAACAATCGCCTTTTTCTTTCAGTTACGCCTCTATACCCCAAGAAGCATGATTACACGATGGAGAATTCAATCCGGATGGGTATGGCTGGGCTGGTCTTTGTGATACTCTTAGTGATAGCATTTGAAGATTGGCACAGCCACAGGGTGTGCCCCGCGCAATCGTCTCGCCAGCAAGAACGCACGGGGGCACCAGGATCCTTCTGCAGCAAGCGTTTATTGCGATGAAAGGAGGAAGAGAGAGAGAGCCCCAAGATGGCACTGCTTTATATACACCCTAGGGTGGCGTGGACATATCTGATTGGCTGCTTGCTCAAAACCCCGTATGACGCCCCGGGCTGGGCAGTGACTTGGCGCGCTTTCACCACTTGCACATGCACAATTTACTTGTTTACCCACGGGAGCGCCGGATGCCTGCGCCATCTTGTAATGGCGAATGCTGTCACCGGTGGCTCTCTACAACAGGATATCACACAAAGAATGCTGTCAGGAATTGGCTGCAAAGAGATGTAGCAAACAGGGTGTCAGACCTAGTGACTGTGGATAAATACTGGAAACTACACGTGGAAATGCATCTTGCAAACAAGAAAAGCCATTTAAAGTTTGGATCCATCTGGAAGGTTTGAGCATAGTGTCCATCACAGGCTCGTGTGTTTAAACACTTACTCGCCAGCAGGGGGTGCTGTTTGGGGAGATGTGCAGAACTTTCGGGGTGTGACATACGTAGGCCACTGGAAGCTGCTCTTTGAATGTTCACGTTCCCATCTAGATGTCTGCTGTAGTTGCCTGTCCATGATAAAGTACTGTAACCATTCAATACTGCAAGGTGAAGAGAGAGAGAGAGCTCATGGGGCTTCTACTCAGAAATAAGGAATTTCTGAGAAAATCCTGAAGAACCTTTTCAGGTTCCATATCACCGATGCTGTGAGTCTCAGCTAAGGTCACCCTTATTGATTCTTGGGCTCCTCCCTTTTCTTCCTTAGGTTTTCTTTATTCTTTGTGTTTCTTCTTTATATTTTTATTTTTACTGTTTGAACATTTTGTGTGTGAATATATTTTGAAGAAATTCACTCCCATCTCATCCTCTTCAATTCCTTCCCTGTCCATAACAACACTGCCCCCACCCCAGCCTCATATACTCTATTTTAAAACTTGATGAGCCTAGTTAGTGCTGCCAGTATGTGCACGCTATAGGGACATCTAGGGGAACATGGGAAACCTCTCAATGGCTGCATCCTTGGGGGAAAAGTCTGACTTCCTCTCCCAGCAGCCAGCAATTTCCAAAAGTGTTCCTTGTCAAGAGGTGGAACTTTGTGACGTCTCCCTCCCATCTACACTGGAATTTGGGTTTTTTTTTTTAATGTATCTCCACTAATTATAAGTGACTGGTAGGCTGGCTGAAATAGTAAGCCCCTCCCCCTTGGACTTTAAGGCATTGGATTTGTCTAAATGTAAATTAAATACATAAACATGAGAACAATTGAAGGACATAATGCTACTAGGAGAATATGAAACTGTATTAAACGACAACTTCATTTCAGACACAAAACTTCCACTTACAACTTAATGCTGGAGTTTTGTCTTATAACAACACCAATGTGTTTCAAACTATTGAATCAATAATTGAATGTTTCAAAAAGTTAGAAGAAATAAGCCAGTCTCAAAAACGCCAGTAACATACATATTCTATACTATGCGTAATCTGAAGTTGGAGAAAGATATAAAAGTAAGACGAGGATTATTAGAGACAAGGAATGGAAAAATGGGAGGGGTAATTAAAAGTAACGGAGAGACTCGGGACTAGGCACGCACATGTCTTTCATCTCCATGTCCCCCGATATCAGCCAGTGGGCCGGTCTTCTGTGCCTGGAGGAGGTGGACGAGCCACCCCAGCATGCCCTGTGACAGCCAGGTGACAGTGGACAAGCTGAGAAAAGTGCTGACGCCTACCCAGGTTATGAATAGGCCCAGCAGCATTTCATAGGATGGCCTTGATCCAGGGAAAGTCTACACCTTGGTCCTCACAGACCCAGCAGGAAGGACCCCAAATTCAGGGAGTGGCATCACTTTCTGGTGGTCAACATGAAGGGCAACGACATTAGCAATGGCACTGTCCTCTCGGATTACGTGGGTTCCTGGCCTCCCAGTGACACAGGTCTCCTCTGCTGTCTGGCTGGTGTACGAGCAGGAACAGCTGCTGAACTGAGACGAGCCCATCCTCAGCTAAAAGTCTGGAGACAATCAGACAATCATGGCAAGTTCAAGGTGGAGGCCTTCTGCAAAAAGTATAACCTGGGAGCGTTGTTATACATGTTATTAGGTGGCGGGCACATACATGTTTCTAGGCAGAGTGGGATGATATGTGCCCAAACTGTATGAGCAGCTGGAAGGGAAGTAGGGGCGCTGCGGAGGCCAGCAATCCTGGGAACCCCCACAGTATTGTTAAGTTGTATAAAGCATGCCATTTCTCCCCTGTCCTTCCTACCCTCTCAAAGGGAGTTCTCAGCCGTGCTAGGATAGAGGTGTCTTCCTGCTGCCCATCGTTATGATTCTGAATAGTCACATCCAAGTTTATGTTTAACTGAATTTAGGCTCCATCTAGGGAGGTGTCTCGTGTTCTGATGGAGTCATTCTATCGTTGATGTAAAAACAGGAACTCTAAAAGAGAAATCATTCTGTCAGGATCAGGTCCACAGAGGAGAGCCAGGAGCTAGTGTTGTCCGTAAGGGGTTAACAAGGAAACTTGGTCCAGAACCAGGCACGGTGGCATCTTTAGAGGTGGGCTTCTAGGGACCTATCCCCTGACTGAGACAACCCAAGACACCCATCTCATCTGAGCCCTGACCATCTAGGTCAGGTGGCTGCATAGGTATCAGTGTCCCTCTAAAATAGTGCTGCTGTGGAGACATGGCAGACCCTGTTAAGCCCCTTACCTCTCAGTGGGGTAAGCAAAAGTTACCAGAGTTGCTGGGTGTATTAATCCTCATCATCAAATACAAATAAAAGGCATTACATTCAGAAAAAACAAAAGTAATGGGAGAGAGTGGAAAAACCAAAGAACTGTATACCCATGTATGGAAATGTCATACCAGCAGCCTCATTTACACAATCAATACATGCTAACAAACTTTGGGGAAATTTTAAAGAAATTATTTTGGAGATTCACATCATAAAAGAGATCATGAGGGCTAGAGAGACAGCTCAGCCATTAAATGCTAAGCTCACAACCAAAAATATAAGAAATCATGGGTTTGAGGAAAAAAAAAGTGTGAATTCCTGCCTTGACATGAACTGAACACCATATCTGTTAGACAAATAAACCATTTCTCCCCAAGGTAGCTTTTCTCAGGGTCACAGCCACAGAAGTGAAACTAGAACAATGGTTAAAAGACAAAACCTGAGAATTCACGAGATGACAAAAATGTTGAAAAACAATCAAAGGTCTAGAGAATCTAATTACAAAAAAATTAGAAAAATCTATGATGTCAAATTACAGCAGAAAGCTTCCCAAGTCTACGCACAGACATTCAAACACAAGAGCTACCGTGAAGTCGAGCTAGACATGATCAGAGTAGAAGGCATAATACAGTCAAGATATCAAAAATACAAAACAAAGAAAGACTATTAAAAGCCATAAGGGAAAGACACCAACTCACTTATAAAGGCACGAATATCAGAACAATGTCAGATCTCTCAGCAACTCTAAAAGGCAGAAAAATGTCGGATGATGTATTTCAAGACTTGAAACTGATCAACTCAACTATATTAACAACTACATCATTATTAACTATATCCAGTAAAATTCTGCCATGAAACTGAAAAGAAGATAACAACTTTTCCATATAAATGCAAACTAAGAATTGTCGTGATCACCATGCAAGCCTTCTAGAAGATGGTAAAAATTAATATCATGCACAGAGGAGGGAGAAAGATGTTCTTAGTAGCAGGGGTGCAGGAAATAATAAATTTCATGAGAGGAAGAGATAAACAAGATAGGAAGGAGTAAATGGTGTCCAACACAGGAAAACAGCAAACCCCCAACATTGATAGAGGAGAAAGGAGGGAGAAACTAATCTGACCAAGTCAATAAAATGCTTGCCTTACAGTTATGAGTCTCAGTTCAGCCCTCAAAAGCTGCAAGGAAAAGAAAGCCAGGCACAAGCCAGGAAGGTGGCTCAGTGGTTAAGAGCATCCATGTCAGGGGGTTCACACCCAAATGTAATTCCAGCTCTAGGGAATCCTATGCTTTCTTCTGGCCTCTTTGGGCATTCATGTGCACATACACACACACAGACACATAATTAAAAAATGAAATCTTTAAAATGTAAGAGCCAAGCGTGGTAGCACATGCTCATGATAATTGTGCTGAGAGACAGCGGTAGGTGGTTCCCTAGGGCTCATAGGTCAGCCAACTTTGCATACTTGCTAAGCTCTTGACTCTTGAAGTGCATCATATCAAAAAAAATAAGTGGACATGTGTGCAAATACACATAGACCTAATAATGGGTGGGGAGATAGTGATTAAAATGCTTACTATGCTAGTGTGACGGCCAGAGTTTAGCTCCCTAGAGTCCACGTAAAATGCAGATGGACATGGAAGCCCACTTGTAATTTCAGCCTGGAAATGCAGAGACAAACCAATCTTCCATTGGCTAGGAAGATTCATCGTATTAGTGAGCTCAGGGTTTGATTGAAAGACCCTGCCACAGTGAATAATAGAAGAGTAACCAAGGGTAACCCAAGACATCAACCTCAGGTCTCCACATGCACACGTGTACACAGATATGTCTATACTCATGCAAATATACATACACATGCAAATATACATACACATACATATGCACGCCACACAGGCACATAAAGAAAACAACAATAGAATAATAGCATTTTGCTGGGATAAAATAGAAAAATTATTACTATTGTATTAATGTTGGCTTCCTGTTAAACTAATTACCAAATCCAAACACATGCATGTTGAACATAGGAATGCAAACATTAAAATCCCCATATTGGGAAATCCTCAGACCTTTTGCTCTGTGAATCCCCCACCACCACCACGCCTTCCCCAGAATGAATTTATAGGTTAACACAGAAATGGATTGCAGACTGAGCAGTTGATGGTCAGAGTAACCTTTTAGATCCAAAGTGTGGTTAAATGTGTTATATGAACCAAGTCTTTGCCTGAAGTCCAAGGTCACTGGTAAAGGGAGAGCTGTGAATCTTTCTGTTTAAAAAAAAAATGTGTGAAAGTCTCATGGTGATGGGTGTCAGGCCTCACCCACCACATCCTGCGCATCTCCCTCACCCGCTGGACTCAGTCCACACACACTGTTTAGCACTGGTCTGGCCACTGGTATGCTGCCAACACTCACTGCCCTACTCTGCCTCGGTGAGTCCCTCATTAAAAGGGAGTGGAATCAAGAGCAGGTGTGGGGAGACAGTGTTTCATTATCGCTGTTTTCTAGGGCTATGTCTGAGCCAGAGGATCAACACCGCAACAAGTAAGTCTTTCCCTCGGAGTCTCGGGTCATTCTTAGGGGTTCATTTTAGAGGTCCATCTGAGAGCATTCAGTGACAGAGGCAGGCATTCTGCCTCACTAGGATGGCCTTAATCTGGTGGCTCAGAAAAAGTGGGATAGATAAGTAAATGGTTCACCTGAGATGCCTGCCTCTGGTTCCTTTTCAGAGACTCTCCCAAAACCCATCATCTGGGCCAAACCCAGTATCATGGTCACAAAAGGAAACTCGGTGAACATCTGGTGTCAGGGGGCTCAGAGTGCTTCTGAGTATCAACTGTACTTTGAAGGAAGCTTCTTTGCCTTGGAGAGACCTAAATCATCTAGATCGATGAGTAAAGTCAGGTTCTTCATTTCACAAATGACCTCACATACTGCAGGGATCTACACCTGCTTCTATCAGAGTGGAGAGCTCTGGTCAGACTCAAGCAAGCCCCTGAAACTGATAGTAACTGGTAAGTGTCTTGGTTTTTAGATGTAGCATCACTCTGGCATAATCACAAGGAGCGCCTGTGTTCATGAATACTGAAAACTATCTAAGCCCCACTCTGACACTGCTTATGTTTGGCTGGAACTCAGGGAATGTATCCAATCATAGCTACTTCCTACAAGGACAATCTTTGTGGTAAGCGATCTGTCCTAGAATCAAGTGTATCTTAGGTCAAGATCTCTGGGGACGGGGGGAATGATTCTACAATAGGCCACTGTGTGCAGGGGTATGACTAAGGACTGATGGACAAGAGAATCAAAGCTAGGTGGGAAAAGGTTGATCTGTGATGGAGTTTCATCAGAAAATGTAGCCACATACATAGTTGTCAAATTTGACCAAGCTTGAAAATCACCTGGACATGTTGTAAGAACAGAGATACCTCTTCTGCATGCACATTCACAAGAATATCAGTCACAATAGCTAAAGGGTTAGATGGCTCATGAATAACAGCGACGGCTGTTCAAGTGTGAGAACCTGAGCTTAAGTCCCCAGAACTCATGCAAAAAGCCAGCTGTTCCTGTAACATTCGAACTGGGCAGGGAACAACATCATATTTCTAGGGCTTGATGGTCACCGTCCTAGCTGTTGGCTCATTGAGACCCTATCTCAAAAGCATAAGATGAAGAGGTATAGACCACAGTACCCAATATCTTCCTTTGACATGAATACACTAGGCTATCTGGCCAACAAGTATGCCTATCCTTCTTCTCCAGCAACAGGACCACAGGCATGTACCACCCTGCCTCAGGTTCTCTGTGGATATTGGAGATCCTCATCCCAGACCTGAGGATCAAATTCTGGTCTTTATCAACTGAGTTACCTCCACAGGCCCCCAAAAATGATTTCTTTAGGACAGAAGACAGCCCAGAAGGCCTCAATCCTACACACAGAACTAAAGGCAACTAAGGAATGCTGAGAACAAGAGAAAGTCTTATGAAGGGAAGAGCACACCAATTGGTTAGCCCATACCTAGTGGTCAACCCTGAAAACATACAAACAAGTAACAGTAAGCAGACTGAATAGGTTGTTGTACTTTTGTATTTAGGAATATATATATAATTTAATATATATTTATTATATTTATAATATATAATAATATAATTTAAACGTGTGTGTGTGTGTGTGTGTGTGTGTGTGTGTGTGTGTGTGTGTGGTGTAAAAAACAAAAGAAGCCACAAATTTAAAAGCAAACAAGGAGAGGTATAGAGATTTGTTTGTAGGGAGAAAGGGGAAGGAGAAAGTAATTATATTATCATCTCAAAAAAATAAGTTTTAAAATGCAAAAGGCTATCCTATCCCTGGGTTTCTAATGCAGTGACTCTAGGTAGAAGCAGTGGTCTACAGGCTTCCAGGTAATTTTAGAAGTTCTGGTACTAGGGACCAAACTCAGAGACACGGATAGAGGTGCAGAAGCTGTGATCCATGTGTCTTAATCTCAATAGATTATGGACCCATCTGAGACAAGCAAAAGTATAGAAAACAGAAAGAGCCCAGATTCCGAAGAGTGATCTGTCCTGATCACAAGGACAGAGAACTGGGAGATGGAGAAGTCAGGCTGTGATAATGCTTTATATATACCAGTCCCACTTTTCTCACAGGTCTGTATGACACACCCAGCCTCTGGGTTCATCCAGGGCCTGAGGTAACCTTGGGGGAGAATGTTACCTTCTCTTGCCAGCTGAAGACTGCCACAAGCAAATTCTTTTTGCTCAAGGAGAGAGGATCCAACTACATCCAGCAAAAATACGGGAACATCCAAGCAGAGTTCCCCATGGGCCCTGTGACTAGGGCTCACAGAGGGACATACAGATGTTTTGGCTCTTACAACGACTATGCATGGTCTTTTCCCAGTGAGCCTGTGACACTACTCATTAGAGGTAAAGACACTCTTTCCTGTATCTTAATCCTAGTCCTAAAGTGACACCCTTGATAGTCATGAAAAAGATAGCACAAATTCTCTTTTTGTTAGAGATCCAATTGGGCACTTGGGACACCAGACGGGCAGAGAGGGGCAGAGAGAGATGAATGAATAGAGGATAAAAGAGGAGACCTAAAATTCTCACATTTTAAAACTATTCTCCGTTTCTAGGAGGTGTTGAGAATACCAGCCTTGCACCTACAGACCCTACTTCTTCTCTTGGTGAGTCGCTTCTAATTTCACCAGAAAGGAGCTGTGGAATTAACTATTGTTAAAGTGCTTTTCCACACAAACTTAAGGACCCAAGATAGATCCACAGAGCCCATGTACAAGTCAAGCATGGAGCCTTATTCCTACAATCCACAGAGAGAGAGAGAGAGAGAGAGAGAGAGAGAGAGAGAGAGAGAGAGAGAGAG
>JANHMN010000003.1:18322890-18355368 GCA_030674055.1 Rhabdomys pumilio
ATCCCTGGGGCTCAACAGCAAGCTAGTTTAATTGAAATTCAAAGTTTATTGAGTTTCCTCTCTCAGAAACTAAAATGGAAAGGATTTGATCTCTGGTCTAACACACACACACACACACACACACACACACACACACACACATATCATAGAAAAGATCAAAGCTTTCTAACAACACTAAAAATGTGGTATTTACTCAGAACACCCATTTAGTGCACAATACAAACACCCTGGCCTTTGTGAAACTTATACCCAGCAATAAGAAACAAACCAAGTGTCAACAAAGCAAGGACCAATAAATGGTTCTCTAGCACACACAGAGGAAGGAAGATGTAGGAAAAGAAAATGTCTTAAATCAATCAGGAGGGAAGATTGCAGTATGAAAGAAGGTTTCCCCGAGTGGAAAGTCTTTAAGATAAAGGCAACTGGAAAAAAATACATGGAGGTACAGAGGGAGAGAGAGACAGCCTAAGGCAGGAAAATGATTCAGGCAATACAGAACAGTAGTGAGGCCAGTGGGGTTGAAAACACTTGTGTGGGATAGTTCTATTTCATTTTTTAAATTTTTATTAATTATTTGAGAATTGTATACACTGTTGAATATGATTAATATTCAACTCATCATAAACTCATCCTCCTCCTTACCCAACTTTTGTGTGTCTTTTTTAATTCATCAAATGCTATTTGTGCTCTGCATAGCTCTTGAGTATGTAGCCTTCCACCAGAGCATGGCCAACCTACCAAGGGTCAACCCCCCAGCAGCTAACAAATGCCAAGGGCTACTCATACAGGACTGGAACTTTGACCCTATTATGCCCTCTCTCCATGTTGGGAGTAAGTCCATCTCGAGCTTGCACAGGTCTTACGAACGCTAACATAACAGCTGTGAGTTTATATGTGCACCTGCTCTGTTGTAGTCTCAAGACATTAGTTCCTTGTGGTCACTCACCACCTCTGGCACTTACAAACTTTCTATCCCTTTCTGCACAATAATCCCTGATCCTTGGGAGAGAGGGTGTGGTAAAGCCCATTTAGGGAATTCCACGGAGTCTTATCTCTGGCCTCTGTTTTAGTTGCCATCTCTAGTGATAAATTCTGTTGCTGTGATAAAAACACCCTGACTAAAAGCAACTCTAAAAAGAAAGGGACTTTTTCAGCTTCTACTTCTAGGTCTTGTGCCTTCACGGGGAGGAAATCAAGATAAGAACTCAAGCAGCTAGTTACACCACATCCACAGTCAAATACAGAGAGAAACAAATACATTTATGCTACCTGTTTCAGCTCTAATCAGGTGCTCTTCTGTCCTGTATCATTCATACACTCCTGCCCAGAAAACGCTGGCATCCACAAAAGGCTGAGCCTTCACATATTAACTAATTATCAATGCAGTCCTGCACAGACGTACTCATAGGCCAACCTGACCTAAATAATTCCACACTTGACCTCTCTTTTCAGGTAACTCTAGATTGTGGCAAATTGATGTTTAAAACTACCCATAACAGAGGTGATGATGGGACTGCGGACAGCTCATGTCAGACAGTGAAGAAAATGTGAGAATTTGTCTTCAGTGAGGACAAAGAGATTATATTGACTAAATGAAGAAAGTGAGGCTTTCCTGGAGGATCTGTCTGGCAATGCAGTCAACGTGTATTAATTAGCACTATGAATGAATTCATACTTGAGTTCATCCATCTCTTTACTAGTCTACTCTAGTGCCAGATAAAGCCCCTGGGGCCTGGAATTCTGTGTGGAGACCAATCTGGGAATGCCACAGCATGCAATATAAAAGAAGAAAGGTTTTAAAGAAAGATTTTATCCTCTGCTCATTCCCTTCTTCATCCCTTATCCTCAGATTATTGGGAGTTTGGCCTTTCAACCAAAGAATCAGGATTACAGAAGGGTAAGTGAATCTCTAAAACCAAAGTCTCTGGGAAGGTACAGGAAACAGCAGAAAGGTCAAAAAAGAAGAGGGAGGGAGGCCCCAGGGAGTGGGGAGGTGTGGTGGTATGGGGGGGTGACAGGTGGGGACATCCTCGTGCTGGACAGAGGTATAGGATGTGGAAGAGTCAGAGGGTGGACCAGGAGGAGAACAAAATCTGGAGTGAAAAAAAAAGATTAAATAAATTTTTTAAAAAAAGAAGAAGAAGAGGGAGGATGGGGTGGGTATAGCCTCTGTCAGCAGTCACCCTGTCTTCTGAATCCAGAGTCTGCCTTCTGGAATCACACAACCCAGAATCTCATCCGGATTGGTCTGGCATGCATAATCCTGATGGCTCTAGTATGGCTTTTGGCCGAAGACTGGCTCAGCAAGAGGAAAGATCAGGAAGAGGCCAACAGATTAACAAATTGGGAATGCAGGAGAAGACGGAGAAGGCAGCATTACAGTAAAGAGGAGCAAAGAGGTGCAGTATCTATGAGGGAACTGAAGGCAACTCCTGGAACCTTGTGAGCTCTATGCTGCCCCCTGGATGAAGAAAGAGGTCTTTGCAGGAATGAAGGGGTAGGAGTGTTACCAAGTTTGACAAAGCATCCTAAGGACATTGTGAGAGGAAGCCTCTAAGTTTCTACTGTAGACAAATTCTCACTGTCTCTGTTAAGCTTTAAGTACTTTGATGCTTACTTACTGCAAGTTATACTTTTGACCACTCTAGTCTTTCCTAGAAATAACTACATTCCAATGTGATGGCATGGGAATATTTTCTTTCTACTTTGGGTCTTATCATTGTTTCTTTTTCTAATTTTATTTATTTTATGTACATGGGTGTTTGGGGGGCATGTCTGTCTGTGCACCGTGTGTGTAGCTGGTGTCAGATCCCCCAAGGACTCGAGTTAAAATGACTGTGAGCTACTGCATGGATGCTGGGAATTGAACTCAAGTCGTCTGGAGGGCCAACAAGTGATCTTAACTCCTAAACCATATCTCCAGCTCCATCCTCAATATTTTACATTGTGTGTGCATGTCTGTGTGATGCATGTGTGTGCACACATATGTACATATATTCTATGCCACTCAAATGAAGGTCAAATGAAGACTTCACGTCTTTGTCAATTTTCTAACAGTTCTTTTATTTTTTGGGAATATAATTACATTTCCTCCCCCCTTCATTTTCCTCCCTTCGAATACTCCCATGTACCCCTCCTTATTCTCTTTCAAATTCATGGCCTCTTTTTCATTAATTGTTGTACACACAGTGTGTGTGTGTGTGTGTGTGTGTGTGTGTGTGTGTGTGTGTATGATGTGTGTATGATGTGTGTATATGATGTGTGTGATGTGTGTGTGTGTGTATGATATGTATGTATAATGTGTGTGTGTGTGGTGTGTGTGTGTGTGTATGTGTGTGTGTGTGTATGATGTGTGTATATGATGTGTGTGATGTGTGTGTGTGTGTATGATGTGTATGTATAATGTGTGTGTGTGTGTGTGTGTGCGTGTGTGTGTGTGTGTGCGTGTGTGTGTGTGTGTGTGTGTGTGTGTGTGTGATGTTCCTAAATGAGTTTTTTGTAGGCTCATCTTTGAATTGAATACAGGTTTTCAGATATATATAGCAAGTGTTTTAAACCTACCAAGACTTCATCTTGCTAGCCTATCCCTGTTTCTTTCTTCTTTCCTTTGACTTCAAGAATTCGGTTCAAAATAAGTACCAAACAACAATAGTAATAAATAGTCATATACTGTCCTGGCTAGTATTATGTCAACTTGATACACGTTAGAGTGATTCTAAAGAGGGAACCTCAGTTGAGAAAATTTCCCACAAGATTGGTCTGTAGGAGATCCTACAGTGCATTTTCTTGATTGATGAGTGAAGTGGGAGAGCCCAGTTTACTGTGGGTAGTGTCATTCCTAGAAGGTCCTGGGTGATATAAGGCTGAGCAAGCCATGAGGAACAAGCCAGTAAGCACCACCACCCCAGTCCACAGAGTCAGCTCTTATCTCCAGGTTTCTGCTCTGGCTTCTCTTAGTGATGGGTTGTGTTATAAAATTGTAAGCTGAAATAAATCTTTTTCTCCCAAGGTGACTTTTAGTCATGGCATTTTATCACGGCATTAGAAATCCTAAGACATGTACCAAATGATTCAGGAACCATTGCAGCCAGAACCAATAGAAATGCAAACTATGAATAGTACAGAGACATAGGTGTGTCCCAGCTGGAGCTCAGTCCCCTCAGTTTCCCCAACTATACCCCACGTGGGTCCTGAGGATTAAATTGATTAGTCTGGGTGGCAAGTGGATTTTCCAGTTGAGCTCTTGCAACAGCCCTTGGTATTTCCTTACACCAGCACCAGAAACCTGGCAATGTGTATATGTCCATGTTCCCATCTGCACCATGGGTCCGTGTGAATTGAGCCTGTCAGCTTAGTGATTATATTCTCAGTCCTCAAACAGAATATCAGGAAACATACTGAATGAATGGGCGCATGAATATAACACAGAACTTGAGGCTCCTGGGTCTGGATATGGGATGTGGGGTGCAGCAGCTTCTTCCTCCTTGAACTTTTGATTGCCCCACTATTTATATGGATCACCATTCCCTGCTATACAGATACCTCAGGCAGTCAAATTCATCTTTAAAGCTAAGTCTTCTGTTAAATATCAAGAGATATTCCTAAATTCAAAGAAATGCTATAACCTTATTATAGATTTTTTTTTTTTGGTTGGTTGATTGGTTGGTTGGGTTGAATTGGGTTGTGTTGGGTTGGATTGGTTTTTTTGTTTGTTTGTTTGTTTGTTTTTGTTTTGTTTTGTTTGAAACAGGGTCTCACTATGCAACCCAAGCTGCTATCAAACTCTTGATCTTCCATCTTCAGACTCCCTAGAGTTGGGACTACAGGCATATTCCACCATCCCTGGTTTAATACAAAGATTTAATGGGGAAAGTAATACCAAGAAACTTTTCTAGACTCTGACATAATTGTCACTCACTGCACTGTAGGCAACTGGTGGCTTTACCTATCACCAGGAGGGCTCCAAATTGAATTTTCTTCTCTCTTTTTCCCATTGGCAGAACTTTGTTAGTATCTAGTTATAATCTCCCTACATCATATTCAACCCAACATTAAATGAATTTGTTTTGAGTAAGTTTATGACAAGCTGAATTTTTCTTATTCTAGTTTATGGCAAAAAAAGATGTCATCTTAAGCAAAATCTCTCTCTCTCTCTCTCTCTCTCTCTCTCTCTCTCTCTCTCTCTCTCTCTCCTTCCCTCCCTCCCTTCTCCTCCTCTTCCTCCTCTTCCTCCTCCTCCTCCTCCTCCTTCTTCTTCTTCTTCTGCTGCTGCTGCTGCCTCTCTTTCTCTCTTTCTCTCTCTCTCTCTCTCTCTCTCTCTCTCTCTCTCCCCTCTGTCAACGAATATAGATGTAAAGCTCTCAGCTATTGTCAGCTTGCTGCCGTGATGATCACAGGGTAACCCTCTAAAGCTGTGAATAAGTCCCCAGTTAAATGCTTTCTTTATAAGAGTTGCCTTGGACATAGAATACATTCACAGTAACTAGAATGATGCCCAGGAATTGTAACTAAGAACAGTAACTAAGACAGACTGCCTTAGTTAGGGTTTTATTGTTATGAAAAGACATAATGGTCAATCAAACTCTTATAAAGGAAAACATTTAATTGAGGCTGACTTACAGTTCAGGGTTTTAGTCCATTATCATCACGGCAGAAAGTATGGTGGCATGCAGGAAGACATGGTATTAGAGAGGTAGCTAAGAATTCTGTACCTTGATCCTCAAGCAGCAGAAGAAGACTGTTTTCTACAATAGGCGTAGGTTGAAAATAGGAGATCTCAAAGCCTGTGACACACTTCCTCCAACAAGGCCACGCCTACTCCAACAAGGCTATACTTCCTAATAATGCCACTCCCTATGGGCAAACATACAGACACATGAGTCTATGGGGGCTATTCATATTCAAACCACCACACAGAACATCTCTCACCCTCTTTTATCCATGGATCTGTACCTTAGTTCCCCATGATATTGCCCAGCACAGCTATTATATGTGCTGATTCTTCATGCTGACTCCCCGAGCCCCTAGAAATTGTCTTCTCTCCACAATTGCCTCTTAAACTGCTATTGTAATAATCACTAATAAGCTTCCAATAACACACAATGAGATCTTCACCTCTTGTTGGTAATACCTAACACTTTGTCCATTTCCTGAGTCACTTCTCTAGTTTCTCACTGCTTACCTTCAAACGGTTATGGTACTGCTGTGTTTTCTGTCAGGAGCCATCTAGGAAAGGCTAAGGCTAGCAGGTGGACTTTCTGGAGGTGGCCTATCTTTATGCGTGGCCTCAGATGAGTGAGCTCTGAGAGGCAAGGTTACAAACAAACTTCACCTCAGGTTTGCTTCTTGCAGCTGATAAGCTTTTTTCCTATCACTATTACATAGTCTAACAATTCCTGGGCATCAGCCCACCCTACTGGGCAGATTTCCTGAAGATCAACATAAAATTGAACTTTCATGAATTAATGCTATTTAGATGAATTAATGATTTTATAGAGTTCCTGATTTGATTCAAATAATCTTAGAAAGAACATCTTGAGAGATGGTTCTTGCTGTTTGCTAGAAAGAAATAATAAAGTTAATACCAATAATAGAATGTGCCCACTCCCCATAATAATCAGTAAAGGCTGCATAATAAGAAATACAATGAGCCTTCATACTGCACTAAAAGGAGAGACAGGCTTGGGAAAAATTTGTGTTCAAGGAAAAGCATTCAGGTCCAAAGATGAAAGCCCAGGAGTGCACTCTGATGAGACAAGCCCAAGTAAAACTGTTGCTTTGAACTTAGAATGAGCATATAGAAAAAAAAAAAAAAAAACACTGCTTTGAACTTAGTATCAACATCCTTTTGTAATTCCCATTTTGTCTAACATTTTATCTATGCAGTAAAAAGGTTAGAGAAAAGAAGTTAAAATGATGGAGTGGCTTGGGGTCTCTATCCTATATCCATCCATCCATCTATCCATCCATCCATCCAAATGTAATGATGTAGCCATTTTCTGCTTCATCTGGTTTATGTGTGTGTTTTCTGTGTGAGTGCCTCTCTCTTTCCTTTCTGGTTCACAAAGAGTTAACTAGTTTAACAAGCAAGGGTCTCCTGACCTACTAGAAAGCAAACTAGCAATAAATCCTCTACTTAATCCCCTGCTGTTAAGCAACAGGTGTTGCAGGCCGGTGGTGGCGCACGCCTTTAATCCCAGCACTTGGGAGGCAGAGGCAGGCTTAGTGATTTCTGAGTTTGAGGCCAGCCTGGTCTACGAGTGAGTTCCAGGACAGCCAGAGCTACACAGAGAAACCCTGTCTCGAAAAACCAAAAAAAAAAAAAAAAAGCAACAGGTGTTAATTCATCAGAAGCCATTGGCTTCTGGGCCCCATATTAAGAAATAATCAAAGAGTAAATATTAATACTAAGCAACCTTTACATTTGCAAAACCACTCTCCACCAGCCATCAGCTGCCTTCCAGAGAGGACCCAGCCAGGGTAAGCTCCAGCCCATTTTCTAAGCTTCTTCAACACCAGTTCTATTTAATACATTTTTATTAATTTTATTTTTTATGTGAAGAGTGTATTGTGTGCCCACGTGCCTGTGAAGGCAGGAGCCAGTGAAGAATAGAAGATGACTTCAGATCTACTCTCTTTCCTGGCTCACTGAGTTGTGAGCAACAGCTGCCAGCACAGAAACACCTGCTTGCAGGCCTTCTTGTCCATGATGGACTGTACACTTTCTGTTCTGTTTATAAAGAGATAAGGAGAGAAGGAATATGTTTGGTGGGTGTGTCGTCAGCTCCATGGGCCCACAGTGAGGCATCCCTTCCCCCTGAGGGACCAGCCACATGATGGTCCGTAATAGTATAGTATAGAATAGAATTTATTCAGGGCATGGGGAAGGGAGTTGAGAGGATAGTAGAGACAGACAAACAGACACACACATACCAAGAGAGAGAGAGAGAGAGGGAGAGGGAGAGGGAGAAGGAGGGAGGGGGAGGGGGCAAGGGCAAGGGAGACAGAGAAGAGGGATAGAGGCAGGCCATGAGCATGTGGAGAGGGAGGAGGAGGGGATTGAGGAGAGAGGGTGAGGGGGCAAGAGGACAGAGCAGGAGCAAGAAAGCCAGAGCAAGAGAGAACAGAGGGGGCAAGCAGTTCCTTTTATAGTGAGTCAGGCTATTGCCAGGTAACCATGGGGTGGAGCTCAGAAAACCTCTCCTCCTAAAGTTGTGTGGGGCGCTGAGCTATGAGAGACAACCAGGTGCCTAGTCGAACGAGCTTCTGAACCCCAGAGACCCTTTTGGGACGGAGGCGTTCAGCTCTGTTCCTGGCCCCCTGTCTCTCCCAGCTTCCACCCTTCACAGCCCCTCCCACAGAGAGGTTGGGAGGTCTATGACCATTGGGTCACATGGGAATAGTGCCCCAGGCTCTCCCCACATGCATATGAGGCATCCCCAAAACCTAAGACTAAGCCAATGGGATTACCTGCTGCTAAAACCTTCACCCATCCCAAACTGTATATATTGAGCTTAATTGAGGAAATAAAGCACGCAAGAACCATCCTGTCGTCTGAGAGCTTCTGTCTCGGACCCTCCCCTCTTCGCCTGCTAGCCTGTTCCAGAGCTGTTAACACTGGGCAAGAGATCTACTCTCTTTCCCTGCTACCTAGCCGACACTTCCCGGCTTAGCAAAGAGTTGTAACACTTCAGAACCTGCCGGCTCTCCCGAAGTACTTCGGGGCAGGCAGAAGCAGACCTTCCCCACTGGCGCTCTGCCTTGGACCACCTGTGGGCAGGGGCAGCTACAGAGACAGAGACGGTGGCTGTCTACATCCTATCTCCTGCCAAACCGGAGACTTTGTGGGACCCAGCTGGAGACGGGCCCCACAAAGTTGCACCTGGTTTATATCTTATTTGATCACAGCAATAAGAAAAGCAGTCAACAGACTACGCTAACTGAGTCTTTCAGTCCAATGCCAGATCTCTTTAGCATTTTGTGATAATATGCAATACTACATGATAGATGCAGCCCTGGGTTCATGCCAGTCAAGTGTATTGCTTCCGTTTTCCTAAGACTGATGTCCTAATCTATTTCTCTAAACCCTGGAACTTTTACCTTCAGAACTGCAGATCATACTGTCAGCTTCTTCCATTAAAACTGGGTTCATAATCTCTTCATTTTTTTTATTTGTGTGAGGCATTCAACTGCTCACGGAGTCAAGAATCAGATTTGCTGGAGCTGGACACAGACACACAGACACAGAGACACAGACACACAGACACACAGACACAGACACTCATAGACACAGACATATACAGACACACCGATACACACTTAGACACACACATAGATACACAGACACACACAGACATAAGCACCCAGGGTTAGCACAAGAGGTGCTAACCCCTACCATAAGCACAAGTTACCCTCTTTCTCTGCCTCCATGACAACAGCACCCATTGAAATGCAGGTCTCACCTCCCAAGCAATAGAACAGCAAGGGTTGGAGACTGTTCTGCCCTGTTTCCAGCTACAGCAGCCGCTCACTGTGTGATGAAAGTGTTCTAAGAACAGGAGGGAGTTTCGTGGCTTATAAACTACATTCAATGAAACTTTTTGTAAGTGTACAACTACACACACACACACACACACACACACACACACACACATACATCAAGGCTTGAGAAGCAACATGGAAAGAAGCAGAGAAATTGAAAAAAAAAAAAAAAAAAACAGAGTCCAGAAGACTTCAGTGAAACACTGTCCCCTGAACACAGCACAACCGGATCACTACACTCGTACACCCAGGACAGCTGTAGTTACGTGGTGAAGTACCGGGATTTCTGAGGAAATCCTGAAGAACCTCTTCAGGTTCCATATCACCGATGCTGTGAGTCTCAGCTAAGGTCACCCTTACTGATTCTTGGGTTCCTCCCCTATCCCAGGTCCTGCATGTCCTAGAGATGCCACACTCTTCCCAACCCCTGCCACTTGCCGATTTCCATTCATTCTCGTGGTCATCTGGCCATCTCTCCCACACCCAGCAACTGACTCAGACAGATGCAGACACTCACAGCCAAACAGTGGATGAAGCTTGGGGACTCTTAGGAGGAAGAGTTGGGGAAAGATTGAACACCCAGAAGGGGATAGGAACTCCACAGGAAGACCAACAGAGTCAACTAATCTGTACCCTTGGGGCTCTCAGAGACTGAACCACCAACTAAAGGGAATACACAGAATGGACGTAGGCCCCCCACACACATATAGCAGATATACCGCTCTGTCTTCCAGTGGGTGAACACCTGGAGCAGGGGCTCTCCTATCCCAAAAGCTGTTGCCTGTCTGTGGAACATGGTCTTCCAGCTGGGCTGCCTTCTCTAGTCTCAGTAGGACAGGATACAGCTAGCCCTGCAGAGACTCGATGTGCCAGGGTTGAGGGCATACCCAGGGAGGCTCTCACCCTCCCAGAGGAGAAGGGGAGGAAGGGGGAGAAGGTGGAGGGATTGTGGGAGAGGGTGACTAGGAGTGGAGGCAGTGATCGGGATATAAAGTGAATAAATAAAAGATAAATGCATGCACACACACACACACACACACACACACACACACACTTGGCCTTAGTTGCATGAAACCTCTTAGTAGTATATAGCAAAGATAAGGCAAATCCACCTATGCTCCAGCTTGACTTAAGGTCAGCTTGAAAGGCACATTGCCACAGGAACCAACCATGTTTGAGAGTTTCGGAATTTTCAGTCCTACTTCCACTCGACCTCCAGAGGAGGGAGAAGGGCTGTGACTCAAGTAGATCACTGGTGACCAGTGTTATAGTCACCCACGCCCTCCTACAGAAGCCTTCATAACACCCCATCCCCAAAGTATGGGGCTGGAGAGATTTTCCTGTTTGTAAACATGCCAAGAAAACAGAGTGCCCCAACTCCTTGATAGCAAGAGACTCTGGCTGGGGAGTCTGGTGAATCGCATACCGGCCTTCCTATGGTTGTTAGCTGTGTCCGTCGAAACACTGTAATTAGTGGGCAAATGCTCACTAATGTGTTCACCTGAGTCAGTCTAGGAAACTTAACTAAACTGAGCAAAGAAGGGTACTGCAGCAACCTCCAAATTACAGCCAGTTAGTCGGACAGATTGCAACTTGAGACATATGATCAATACTGTGAGACAGATAACAGCTTCTCTGTTTTGCCAAATTTTCCTGTATTTCCTGTATTAGCAAAGAATAACACACATGTACATGTGCACACACACACACACACACACACACACACACACACACACACATGAAATTGCAGGAAAATTAATAAACTACAAATACCCAGGTTAAACTAACTTAGTCAATCTTATAAAGAAAATTAATGGGAATTTTTCTCCCTTGTGGACCCTTTATAACTACATAAGCTTATGTATGTACTAGTGACATTAAACGAGAAGTAAAATTGTCTGGGGATAAATGCAGTGGCAGTCAGGCACGTAAGGTATGCACCAAGAACATTGTATGCTCACATAAATGTGACTTTCTGCGTAGACCTATACAATGACAATAAACTGTTATATACATAAAAATCATAAGACTCACCGTGGATTCCGAGAAGCAGGGGAAAAACAAAATGGAGTCACACATGCTAAGATTCCAAGGGGACATGATGAAATCAAACTGTTCACCTGACTTTGTAAAAGCTCAGGGCTCAAAAGAGAAGAAATATCTGGAAGGGGCCAAATTGACTTAACAGAGTAATAAGGTTCCCTCTTCCTTAATTCTGCCACAAAAGGGATCACCTGAGGCCTGGGATGTAACTCAAAGGCAGCACACCTGCCTGACATGTATAAGGATTGATTGCCAACACAAAAGCAGAAAGTATGAACTTTCCAAAAATGCATCTGGAAAACTGATAATGTTTCAACTGAACCATCCCTCCTTCCTAACACACACACCCCAGAAAAGCCAAGACTAATTTTTTTTAACAAGGTCTCATATAATATCCCAGCTGACCTTAAACTTTAAATCAGCTTAAGAAATGCTGAAATTACAGGTATGTGTTTCCACGTCCAACCAGAAGCTCATCTGAACGGCATATGTGTGTTAGTGTGTATGTTCATTTAAATCTACTTTCCATGTCCAGTGAGATGGGTCAGCAGGTAAAGGTGTTTGTCCTCAACCTGACAACCTGAGTTCAATCCTCCATCCCCAGGACCCACATGACAAAAGGAGATAACTGCGCCCACAGGTTGAGGTCTGACCTCCACCTATGAGCAACATGATACACAACCCCCATTCCCCCAACACACATATACATATATGTATGGTTCCTATATGAGAAAAACACAATAATTGTCATTCTTTTCCACCATCACCATCCTTTATCTTGCCCTCTCTCAAGTTCCCTTTGATTTTCATGGTTCTTTAATGTTTGACAGCCACCTGACCCAAAAACAGACTCTTAGGACATTAGCACTATGAAATGACGCACACCTCCTTTCCTGGAGTGGATAAGTCTCACTGTAATCAAGATTGCAAACCACTGGTGTGAGTAAGAACAGCATAGAGCTCAGGTAGGGACCAATCTCCACCTATCCCGTTCCTAGAGAGAAATTTCCCAGTGGTGGGTTTGAATCCCAAGGGCCAATCACGGAGCTGGGTGGGGAGGCAATCACTTTTAAGAGTGCCCTTCCACACCTGCAGCACTGGGCGCCTGAGTAGATGCTGGCCGTGGGGAGGTGAGCAATAATCTCGCAGTTTACTCTTCTTTTAATTGTCTCTCTGATAAAGCTCCCTTCTTTGAATGTTTGCTTGTCTTGCCAGGAAGAATTATGGAGTGTGGAGTTTACACTCAAATTTACATCTTTGAAACAGGGTCAAATGTAGCCCAGGCTGGCTGGTCTTCAATTTGCCCAATAGCTAAAGACGTCTTTAAACTGATCCTTCTGCCTCTACATTTGGAGTGCTGGGGTTACAGACTTGTACCTGTACTGAATTTATGTAATGTTTCATGCATGCTAGGCAAGCACTCGAACGAACCACACTCTAACCCTCAGATTCCTCTGTTCACAGGCTGTAGTTTTGGCTTGGAGAAGCCCTCCCCAGTGACTCCTTCTAAGACTTATAACAGTTTGTCTTCTGCTGGAAGATCCATAGTAAAGTCAATGGTCTAGAGACTGAAGAGGCAAGTGTGGTTGTGAGCACAGCCAAGAGTCTGGTGTCAGGGTGCCTTTCTGTTCTCGGTGGGGAGGCAAAACACAGAGATACAGACAACTGCAACACCCGAGCCTACCAGGTGCTGCACCTAGCTGTGGGTAGAGTCTGGAAAATGCTGTGGTTTTTGTTCTAAGAGCCCTCCTCTCCTCCCCTTTTCCTACCCCCTTCTTTTTGAGGAACAGGGTCTTGTGTTATAGTCCAGGCTAGCCTCAAATTCATGTTAGTCCTCCTGCCTTAGCCTCTTGAAAACCAAGCTTATAGACATGGTCTACAAAGCCTGGCTAAACATCTCCCTTTAACAGAGTCCAGCACCTGGGAAGAAGAGGCAGGCAGATTTCTGAGTTCAAAGTCAGCCTGGTCTACAAAGTGAGTTCCAGGACAGCTAGGGCTATGCAGAGAAACTGTGTCTCGAAAAACCAGGAAAAAAAAAAAGAGTCCATCACATTTTGCTCATAGGCATGTTATAAAATTTTAAGGTAATTTAATTCAGCTGCAGAATTAAATCTTCAGTGATGATCTGTCCCAGATATTGCCTGCATGTGATTTACATTTGTCTCCTAGATGCATTTGTTAATTCTCTGCCATTCAATGTTTCCAGGCCAGGCATTTTTCAGTACCTCCTTAAACACTCAGATTCCTTTATGAAACCTTAACTTTCCACTTCGCCTGCATGTGTCTGATTCACCTGCTTACAGCAGACAGTGGCAAGCATGGTCTAGCTGCAGGTGTCATTTATCTAGTCACCCAGAACTACTCCTCAGGCAAGCACACTAGGACCAGGTACCTCTGTGGGATGCACACAGATACTCTTAAACCCAGTCCATATCACACACCCTTGCACAGTCACCTTTGTTTTTCTACAGTGTTCTGGGGAAAGAGTGTTTAGCATTACTGGCTCTTTATTTAATTTGGTCCTAAGGTGTTTAACACGTGGCTCTACTCACTGAGATACCCTGCCCAGCACCTCGATAGAATGTTATTGCTAGCTGAGGCTTTATTGCTTTTCTTTGTATAAACTATATTGTCTGCCCAGTCTATGTAGAGTCAATTAAAATTTTCATTGCCTTGTGGTCTCCTAGCATCCTTTCTACTCATGTTTTTTTTTTCAGTTATCTTTTTACCTGCTAATTTAACAGAAAACTTCTAACTCTGACGGTGTAGTTTGATTTTTTCCCACCTACTGATTTATTTACTTTACATCCAAATCAAAGCTTTCCCTCCATTCTCCACTCCCCCCTAAGTCCCTCCCTCTCACCTCTCCTCACCCTATCTCCCCCTTCTTAATTCTCAGAGAAGGATATCCTCCCACAGATGTCAACCTACGTGGGTATATCAAGTTACAGTAGAACTATGTGCATCTTCTATTGAGACTAAACAAGGCAGCAAGGGATCCAAAGGCAGGCCACAGAGTCACAGACAACCCATGCTCAAGTTGTTAGGGGTCCGACCTGAAGACCAAGCTGAAAATCGGTTACATATGTAGGTCTGTCTCCTGCGAGCTCTTGGGTCAGTGGTTCAGACTATGTGAGCCCCAATGAACCAAGGTTAGTTGACTCTGTAGGTCTTCTTGTGTTGCCAAGGACCCCTCAGGTTCCCTCAATCCTCCATCCCCCTCTTACACGTACTTGGTTAGAGTTACACCAAGACATCTTGTATTATCTGTGGCTATTGTGAAGGGTGTTGAAGGGTAGTGTTGCCCTGATTTCTTGCTCAGCCCATTTATCAATTGTATAAAGGAGGACTGCAGGTTTTATTTATTAGTTAATTTTAGTATCCCGTCACTTTGCTAAAGGTGTTTATCAGCTGTAGGAATTCGCTGGTAGAATTCTGGGTCACTTATGTATACTTATCTGAAAGTAGCACGTTTTTTCCTTCTTCCTTTCTGGTTTATATCACCTTGATCTCCTTTTGTTGTCTTACTACTCTAGCTAAAGTTTCAAGTTCTATATTGAATAGACATGAAGAGAGTGGGTAGCCTTGTCTTCTCACTGGTTTTACTTTAATTGCTTTAAGTTCCTTTCCACTTAATGTTGACTATTGGCTTGTTGTATATTGCCTTCATTATGTTCAAATATGCACCTTGTATCCCTGATCTCCCCAAGGCTTTTAACAGGAAGGGGTGTTGGATTTTGTCAAAGGAATTTTCAGTGTCTAGTGATGATAATGTGAGGTGTTTTCTTTTTTTTTTTTTTTTTTTCCAGTTTGTTTAAATGGTGGATTACATTGATGGATTTAGGTCTTTTGAATTATCCTGCATTTCTGGGATAGACCTTCCTTGATAATGGTGGATGATTTTTTTTTATGTTCTTGGATGGATTTGTTTGAATATTTTATTGAGTATTTTGCATCGATGTTCATAAAAGAAATTGGCCTGAAATTCTCTTTGTTGAGTCTTTGTGTGGTTTAGATATTGAGGTGACTTTGGTCTCATAGAACGAATTAGGTAGTGTTTCTTCTTCTCTTTTGTGGAATAGTTTGAGAAGTATTAGCTTTTCATTGAAAGTCTGAAAGAATTCTGCACTAAAACTGGACCTGGGTTAGTTTTGTTGTTGTTGTTTTTGTTTTGTTTTGCTTTTTGTTTTGTCTTAGTTTTGGTTGAGAGAGTTCGAATGACAGCTTCTATTTCTGAAGCGGTTATAGAACTGTTCAAATTGTTTACCTGATCTTGATTTAACTTTTGTAAGTGGTATCTATCAAGAAAATTGTTCGTTTGATTTAGATTTTCCAATTTTGTGAAGTACAGGCTTTTGTCATAAGAGCTAATGATTCTTTGGATTTCCTCTGTGTCTGTTATGTCCTCCTCTTCATCTCTAATTTTGCTAATTTGGATACTGTCTCTCTGCCTTTTATTTAACTTGGCTAAGGATTTGTCTGTCTCGTTATTTTCTTTTGTTTTTGTTTGTTTCTCAAAGAACCAGCTCTTGGTTTCATTGACTCCTCGTATTCTTTGTTTCTAATTGATTTCAGCCTGAGTTTATTTCCTGCCACCTACTCCTCTCGGCTGTGTTTCTTTTTGCTCTAGAGCTTTCAGGTGTGCTGTTAAGTTGCTAGTATCAGATCTCTCTAATTTTTTTATGAAAGCACTTAGTGCTATGAACTTTCCTCTTAGCACTGCTTTTACTGTGTCCCATAAATTTGGGTAAGTTATGCTTTCATTTTCACTTTATTCTAGAAAGTCATTAATTACTTTATTTCTCCCCAGACCCAGTGATCACTGAGTAGAGAATTGTTCAGTTTCCATAAGTGTGTGAAATTTCTGTTTCTGTTGTTGAAGTCCGGCTTTAATCCATGGTTGTCTGATAAGATGTTAAAGGTTATTTCCATTTTGTTGTATCTGTTGTGATCTTGGTAAATGAATATATTGTCAGTTTTGAAGAAGGTTCCATGAGGTTTTGAAAAAAAGTGTATTTTGTGTTTGGGCAAAATGTTTTGTAGATATCCAGTCAGTTCATTTAATCACGTGTTCAGTTTCATCACTCTCTGTTTGGTTTCTGTCTTGCTGACCAGGCCATTGCTGAAAGTGAGGTGTTGAAATATGCCACTATTAATGTGTGGCGTTTGATGTGTGATTTCTTTTACGAGTGTGGGTGCCCTTGCATTTGGAGCGTAGATATTTAGAATTGAAACTTCACTTTGGATTTTTCATTTGAGTATGAAGTGTCCTTCCCCATCACTTTTAATTACTTTTGATTGAAAGCATTTTATTAGATATTGGAATGGATTGTCTAGCTTACTCCTTAGGTCTGTTTGCTTGGGAAACCTTTTTCCATTCCTTTACTCAGATAGTTTCTGTCATTGTTTGAGGTATGTTTCTTGTATGCAGAAGAATGGTGGCTTCTGTTAGCCTGTGTCTTTTTATTGGGGAATTAAGTCCATTGATGTTAAGAGAGATTAATGACCAATGATTATTCTTTCCTGTTATTTTTATGTTGGTACTGGTTTTGTGTGTGTGTGTGTGTGTGTGTGTGTGTGTGTGTGTCCATCCATGTCCCTTCTTGTTTTTGCTAGTGTGCAGCTATTTCCTATGTTTTCTTAGGTATGGCTAACCTCCTTGTGTGTTGAACTTTTCCTTATCTTTGTAGGGCTGGATTTGTGGGTAGATATTATTTATATTTGGTTTTATCATAGACTATCTTATTTTATTTACCTATGGGTGATTGAAGGTTTTGTTTGGTATAGTATTCGGGAGTGACACCTGTGGTCTCTTAGAGTCTCCAAGACATCTACCTAGGCCTTTCTGACTTTTAGAGTGTCTGTTGAGAAGCTGGGTATAATTCTGATAAGCCTATCTTTATGTTACTTGGCTTTTCTACCTTGCAGCTTTTTTATTATTTCTTCTTTTTATTGGTTATTTATTTACATTTCAAATGTTATCCTTCTTCCCGGTTTCCCCTCCACAAACACCTTATCCCAACTCCCCCTACTTCTATGAGAATGCTCAACCGTCCACCCACCCACTCCCCCCTCACCACCTTAGCATTCCCCTATACTGAGGCATCACACCTTCATAGGACCAAGGATGTCCCCGCTCATTGATGCCAGATAAGGCCATCCTCTTCCACATATGCAGCTGGAGCCATGGGTCCCTTCATGTGTACTCATTGGTTGGTGGTTTAGTCTCTGGTAGCTTTGGGGTATCTGGTTAGTTGATATTGTTGTTCTTTCTATGGGGTTGCAAACTTCTTCAGCTCCTTCTGTCCTTCCCCTAACTCCTCCATTGGAGTCCCTGTGCTCAGTCTGATGGTTGGCTGCAAGCATCCACATCTGTATTGGTCAGGCTCTGGTAGAACCTCTCAGGAGACAGCTATATCAGGCTCTTGTCAGCAAGCACTTCTTGGCATCAGCAATAGTATCTGGGTTTGGTGGCTGAATATTGGATGGATCCCAAGGTGAGGCAGTCTCTGAATGGCCTTTCCTTCAGTCTCTGCTCCACTCTTTGTCCCTGTATTTCTTTTAGATAGGAGCAATTCTGGGTTAAAATTTTGGAGATGGGTGGTTGGCCCCATCTCTCAACTGGGACCATGCTTAACTTCCTTGCAGCTTTTAATACTTTTTCTTCTGTACATTTAATAGGCTTTTTGTTGGGTTTTTTCCCCATTAACTTTATTCACTTTACATCTGAATCATTGCCCCTTGTATTCCAGGTTCCCTCCTCACACAGTCTGCCCCCTGCACCTCTTCCCCTTCTCCTCTGAGAGGGTGGAAGCCACCTGGGTATGTCCCCACCCTGGCACATCAAGTCTCTGCAGTGCTAGGTACATCCTCTCCCACTGAGGTCAGACAAGACATCCCAGCTAGGGAAATGGATTCCACAGACAGGTAAATGCTTTAGGAACAGCCCCTGACTCAGTTGTTGAGGAACCCACATGGAGACTGAGCTGCACATCAGCTACTTGGGGTGGGGCGCTCAGTCCAGTGCATATGTGCTTTTGAGTTGGTGGTTCAGTATCTGAGAGTTTCTAAAGCTCTAGGTTAGTTGACTCCGTTGCTCTTCCTGTGGAGTTCCTATCACCACTTTTGGAGCCCACAATCCTTCCCCCAACTCTTCCATGAGAGTCCCTGAGATCTGTCCAGTGTTTGGCTGTAGATTTCTGCATCTGCTTCAGTCAGATGCTGGGTGGAGCCTCTCAGAGGACAGTCATGCTAGGTTCCTGTCTGTAACTATAACAGTATCATTAATAATGTCATGGATGGGTGCTTATCCATTGGGTGTGGTTCGAATGAAACTGGTAATTGGACTCTGCCTCATCTTTGTTCCTACATTTCTTGTAGACAGGACAAGTTTTGGGTCAAAAGTTTGGTGGATGGGTTGATGTCCTTATCCCTCCACTAGGGGTCCTGCTTGGCTACAAGAGGTTTCTTGTTCAGGTTCCATATCCCCACAATATGAGTCTCAGATAAGGTCATCCCCCTAGACTTCTGGGAGCCTCCATCATGTCAAGTCTGTGGCACATTCTAGAGATGTTCCTTACCCTGCTCCCCCTGAGGTGTTCTCCAAGCTTCATGTATGTTTATAGGCAATTCTTTCTTTAGGTTGGGGAAATTTTCTTCTATGATTTTGTTGAAGATATTTTCTGCACTTTTGAGCTGGGAACCACCTTCTATTCTATTATTCGTAGGTTTGGTCTTTTCATAATGTCTCAGATTCCCTGGGTGTTTAGTGTCCGGAACTTTTTAGATTTAACATTTTCTTTGACTGATGTATACATTTCTTCAATCATGTCTTCCACACCTGAAATTCTTTTATTCCTTCTATTCTATTGCTAATCTTTTTGTAGTTCCTGTTCTCTGTTTTCCAACTGCAGGATTCTGTTTGCATTTCCCCAATCTGTAGGCTGCCATTTTGTCCTATTGACAGTGTCCTTTGCCTTTTCAATTTCATGAGGCCCCATTAATCAATTGTTGATCTTCTATTTTCATTTTCAGATCTTAAATAGTTTTATTCATTTCCTTCATGTATTTGATTATATTTTGCTGTATTTCTTTAAGGGATTTATTCATTTCCTCTTGAAAAGCCTCTATCATTTATGACGATGGCTTGAAGGTCCATCTCCTGTGCTTCCGCTGTGTTAGGACATCCAGGGCTTGCTGTACTGGGAGACTGGGCTCTGGTGGTGCCCTATTGCCCTGGGTCTTCTTGACTAACTTCTTACACTGGCCCTTAGCTATCTGCTTGTCCCTGGTGCCAGCAGGCCACTGAATATTCCTGGTGCCTGTACACATCCAGAAGGCAGGAAGAGCTGTGGGTAGGATAAAGGAGCTCAAGGAACACAGTGCAACTCACCGCTGCTGGGCATGCCACAGGCAGGGGGGAATTGGGGCAAAGAGGTATAACCTGGATATTCCTGGTGCCGACAGGTCTCAAGAACGCAGACAGAGTAGTTGGCCCAACCTTGGAACTCAGAGGAATGTGAGTTTTTATTTTTTGATTATTTATTTTTTGATTATTTGTTTTCTTTATTTTTATATCCCTCCCTCTTCTCCCAGCCCCTCTCCAACTTCTCTCCTTTACACCTCCCCCACCATCCACTCCTCTGTTTATCTCCAGAAAAAGCAGGCATTTATGCATATCAACCAACCATGGCATATCAAGTTGCTGTAAGACTCACCATCTCCCCTTGTTTTGAGGCTGGAGGAGGCAATTCAATAGAAGAAAAAGGTCCCAAAAAGCAGGCCAAAGAGTCATAGACAGCCCCTGATCCCACTGCGAGGAGTCCCACCAGAAGATGAAGCTACACACTGTTACATAGGTAGAGAGAGACGAGGTCAATCCCATGCAGGCTCCCTGATTGTTCAGTCTCTGTAGCCCCTATGAGCCCTGGTTAGTTGATTCTGTAAGCCACCTAAGTAGCCAGTGATGTGTTTATAAAACGATAAAGAGAGAGGGGTTATGTTCTATGGGGGAGTAGTCAGGTATGGAGGAAGGGGATGTCTCAGCAGGCCCAAGCCGAGGCATCCCTTCCCCCTGAGGGACCAGCCACATGATGGTATAGTATAGAATAGACTTTATTTGGGGCATGGAGAGGGGAGTTAAGAGGGTAGTAGAGGCAGAAAGAGAGAGAGAGAGAGAGAGAGAGAGAGAGAGAGAGAGAGAGAGAAGAGAAGTAGAGAAGCATGTGGGGGGAGGGGGAGGAAAGAATCCAAGAGGGCAAGGGAGAAACAAGAGATCAAGAGAAGGGAGGAGGGGGCAAGCAGCCCCTTCTACAGTGGGTCAGGCCTACCTGGCTGCTGCCAGGTAATTATGGGGAGGAGCATACCTGACTGTTGCCAGGTAACTGTGGGGTGGAGTTAAGACAGAATGCTAACAGCTGGAATTGCAAGCATGCACCAGTAGGTCAGCAGTTTGTATATGCTTTTAAGCTCCATATTTAAATCTTTTCCTAAGATAATAAATAAATAAATCTTTTCCTGCTAGCCCTCTCTTACACCACTGTCAGGCTGCCAAAGTGTTCCACCTCTCCAGGGAGAAGCTGGGGCGGGATTCTGCTAGGCCGAATCTGGGTCCAGCCATGAATGTTTTGGGAGAGAAAACTTTTTCCTGGAGTGTTAGGCTCAATAAGACAAGTGCTCTCAGGTGATTTGTGGCAAAATAGCTCGTGCACTTTATTCCATATGAATAAGGACTTTATAAAACTTTTGGGGTGAGGTGAGATCCAAGGATAGATGCTTCCCATTGGCTCAGTCTGAGACATTAGAGATGCTTTATTAGCATGAGGCAGGACTATTAGCACAGGTTGTCTCTACCTGAGTGGTTGTCATGGCCCTCTCCATGAGGTGTTGTGGTTACACATTCCAGAGCAGGCAGAGCCTGGGGAGCTGGTTGCAATGCCTGCCATTCTCAATTATGAGAATTCCCCAGGGTGTCTGAACCTGCTACAACCTTACCAGGTCTCCCGTCCGGTGCCAGGGTCTACGTGCCCCACACACCACTCCATCCAAAGAAGATCTCACTTTCTCTCTCTACAGCGGCGGGTTCTCATCAACCTCAAATTCATTTCCTTTCACTCAACTGCGGCTCCCAGTTTTCGTGCTTTATTCAATTAATCAATTCATTGATTCATTCCAATTATGGACATTGAAATCACAGGTTCTGGGGAGGAGAGGATATGGGGCTGGTGAAGGAAAAACTGGGAAGTGGGGTAACATTTGGAATGTAAATAAATAAAATAGCCACTAAAAATCACAGGTCCAGATGATGAACTAGGAAACTGACTTCCAACACCTCGGTGAAATTTTTAACTTCGTTAATCTTTTGTTTCGCCTGCTTTTGAAGAATTTGACCTAGAAAACACTCAGTTGACTCTTTCGGCACCTGCGTCATTACCTGAGCCTGGCACTGCACTGGCATCTAAATGACACCGGGACAGTCTTCTTGCCAACATTCTTTTGGGTTTTTTTGGTTTTTTTTTTTTTTTTTTGGGGGGTTTTTTTTTTTTTTTTGGTTTGCTTATATTTTGAATTAGCAAATTTGAGGCCAGCCTGGATGGTCAAAACTTCTTTAGATCCGCTTAGTTTTGATTAACTCATCCTTTACTCCATATTCTTTCCTCCCACTCTGCCCCCACCCCCAGTCCCACTTACATCTTTATTCTGGAATATTCTCCCCTACTCTTTCACGCCACTATTCCCTCTAATTATATATTTTTTTTATTCTGGTTGCAAGATGTAGGTTTCCATGCAGTTTTTTTCATACGCCCTTCATTTCAATTAAGTCCCAAATTTGTCACTTTTGAACCCATTCACATTTGAACCTTTTCACTCTAAGCATTTCTCTTCCTACTCTGATTTTTACCTATATTTCCTAAGCCCATCTCCCTTGATGAGTCCATCTCCCAAAGGCCTGTCTATAACTACCTGGCTCTCACATGTACTCCAAAAACAAACAAAACAAATACTCATAGCTAGGAGACACGCATGAGAGACAAAACAGTGTTTTGAGGGTCTTGTGTCTCCTGCCTGGCCTTGAACTCACTATGTAGCAAATATGAGGTAGAAGCTTAGACCCTTCGGCCTCCACCTCCCACATTCTTTGATTATGGGCCTGATTTGTGTGAATGCTAAAGACCCAGGGCCTTGAGCATGCTGGGTAAGCACTTACACCAATTGAACTACATCCCCAGACTGTGGAAGACCTATAAAGTACAAAAAAATATTTAGATGAACATTAAGTTTATAATGTGTGTCATCCAAGACAGGACTCACTACGATGCCCAGGCTGACCTTAAAATAATAAATTCAAGTTCTACGTTTGCCTGTGCCTCCTGAGTAGCTGGCACCATGGATATGCATTTCCACAGGGGGAAAAAAAAAGTTTTCTTGAGTAGATTCTTGGCATGGATCTTCTACATACTATGACCACTGATGCAAAGGCTTCTGTGCATTAAAGAGTAGATGAATGGTAGACTTGCTGGAAAGCTGGCAACAGCTTACCACTGACCTATGAACCAAATTCAAAATCCTCATTTAACCTCAGTCTGCAACTAGGAGTTGGTGAAAGCAATGTGTTTCACTAAGACATTTTTCCTATGTTTTCTTTCATGTCCCCACTACCCTTCTCACCCCACCAAATAGACCTGCCCTTGCTTCTACTGCAAGTAGACCTACTTTCTGCTTTCAACTTATGCATACACTGTTAAGCTCTTTGCCTCCTCCCTCCCTACTTCTGGATCCCTTCTTCCCCTCTCGTAGTCAATTTCCTAGATGCATGTTCGTGTGTGTGTGTGTGTGTGTGTGTGTGTGTGTGTGTGTGTGTATACCATAGGTATTCTATCTTAAAACCTGAGGTCTGAGAGAAAATGTAATATTTGTCATTCTGAGGCTGGCTGGTTTTGCACAGCATATTCTATCTGCCTACAGATATTGGAAGTGTATTCTTCAAGAGAGTAATAAACTAGGTAACATATGGCAGGAAAACAGAATTGGGAATTACTTCAAGGGAAGGGAGGGATTCATCCAAAGTGAGAAGGAAACTCAGGATGTAGAGGTGAAAAAGAGAGATAAATTGAAACAGTGTAATGGATGATTGTAAAAGTGTAATGAAGTCAATTGTTTTGTGTGCTAAGTTTTAAAAATAATGCATAAAATAAAGCTGTGTGGGGATGATATTTAGAAAACAGTGCCCAGTCTGGCTTGTTCCCTGACAGCTACCATGTTCCCGCTGCTCCTCTGCTCTGACCAGGGCTAACAATTGACTTCATTACACTTCATCTAGCTAGATGCACGGGCCCTGGCACCCACCTGACATCAGCATGAGGGATGGCTCTGCAAATCCCCCAAGCTGCATCTACAAAGCTCGGCTGAACCCCAGGCAATATCTGCCCTCCTCACAGTACCCAGTAGAAATGAGACTCTTAACGCTTAATGATTATCTAAAGGATTTATATATTTAGAAATGCTCAATTAACAAGATGTTCACACAATTAGAGTTGTTACCCAATATCTAACCTTCTGATAGAAGTTGCTTCCCAAGACAGCGTTTGACTCATCTGTGGTTCTCCACAGCTGATAGCTTCCTTCTCCTCCTCCCCTTCCTCTTTTTGTCTCTCCCAGCTCCACCTCCTCTTCTACTGCCTAAGCTGCGATCTCCACTGTGAATACAATGTAGCAGAATAAGTATCCTGCTACAAAGCTGGGCATAAAGCTCAGCTATTAAAGAGTGTTTGTCTATCATGCATGAAAACCTAGGTTAGAACCCAACTCTGCATATTCCGGAGATGGTAGTACACAGCTGTAGTCACAGCACTCATGAGGCAAAGGCAGACACATTCTGGAGTTCAAGGTCATCCTTACAAAATGAGTTTGAAACCAGCCTTAGGTACATGAGATTCTGTTCCAAAAGAAAAATGTTAATATTGTCAACTAAATTATTGCAAAGCCATTTGTGATGGTACATACATAACCTTTAATCACAGCACTTTGGAGGAAGGAGCAGACAGTTCTGAGTTCAAGCCCAGCCTGATCTACAAAGAAAGTTCAAAGCCAGCCAAAGCTAACATAGTGAGACCCTATCTCAAAAGGATAATACTAAAAATAATAATTTTATTCCTGGCTAGAAAGATTGCTCAATGGTCAAGAGCACTCACTGTTCTTCCAGCAAACCAGAGTTCACATCAGGAAGCTCACAACAGCCTGCTGCTGTTATACAGTGATATGACTTCATAACAGCAATGCCCTCTTCTGGCCTCTGTGGGACTGTACTTGTGAATATATACATGCAAAAACACACGTAAATAAAAAGATTACAATAAATCTTTAAAATGTATTCTCCACAGGTGAATAGAGTCCTGTTACACACACCATTTTCCTTATCCATTCGTCAGCTGATGGACCTCTAGGATTTGATTTTTGTGCACCTGTGTGTGTGTGCACACATTCCTGCAGAAGCCCAGAGATGGTGTCAGATCTATGGCAGTGAGAGTTACAGGAAGCTTCTAGAGGGCAGCAAGCATTCATAACTGCTAAGCCATCTCTCCAGCCCCTGAACTACATTTTGTTTCACTCCAAACTTCTTTTCTTTCAGTAACATCAGAAACTCATTGTGCTTACAATTGTACCCCACACTATTCTCTTGTCCTGGAGCTAATAGAGGCCAGAGTCAAGACATAGTCCAGAGGCAAAGAGGGACCTCCTCACTTGTGTCACAGATCACTGAGATGGTGTGGGGGTACAAAAATTCTAGCTACGTAGGACGAGAAAGTCCTAGGACCCAATATATAACATGGTGACGATACTTATTATATGAAATTTTTTTAAATATAATTTTTAAAATAAATTTCAAAGGGTCTTAGCACAAAACTATAACTACTCACACTGGAAAAATTTTTCTACAACAGTCTTACTACGTATTCAAACCATACAGTAGCAGCTGGCACACACAAAACAAACTCAATGGTACTTGTGGAGGTTTGGGGGGTGTGTTTTGTTTTAATTGTGCTTTGTCTGGATATTTAGTTTTGTTATTTGCAGGTCTTGTGTTTACAAGCTATAGTTTCTGGTTTTGTGGTGTTTTTGGTGTTTCTCTGTGTGTCCAATATGCCTAACTTAGCATCTATGCGTTTCTTATTTCCCTTAGGCTTCATTTGTGTGCTTTATTCTAGTCTGTTTTATTTAATCTTCATTTTTATCTTTTTATTTACTTTTTAAAGATTTACTTATGTATATGAGTACACTGTCACTCTCTTCAGACATACCAGAAGAGGGCATTGGGTCCCATTCCAGATGATTGTGAGTTGATGAGACTTGAACTCAGGACCTCTGCAAGAGCAGTCAGTGCTCTTAACTGCTGAGCCATCTCTCCAGTACTGTTTATTTTATTTTTAGATGTTTGTTTTCTAATGAAAGAGAAAGACAGGATATGCATTTGGGTGAGTGGAGATGTAAGAAGAATCTGGGAGGAGTTAGGAGAGGAGAAACAATAATCAGAACATATTTTATGAAAAATATATTTTCAACTTTTAAAAAATAATAAATATTTGAAAGGTTCTTGCCAAAAAAATCTAATTAAGGCATTTTCAGCACTTTGATTGTAATATTTAAGTTTACATTCAGTCACATTATCCAACATGAATAGATACCATTTTGGTAATTACTTCTCAGGAGAGTGGAGGGTGGGGATGAAGTAATACAAGGCACATATGTGCATATTTAATGTGAACAATTTAATGAACCTGGAGATGAGTATATACACCCTGAGACCATCAGCAGAGAGTTTATAATGAGCACAACCATCCTCTTTTCTACATGAACAGGACTGAGAAATCCATGTATAGTGTCTGTAAAACTTTACCTCTCTCCTGGGTCAGTGGTAAGTGAAAATACCTTGCCATTCAACTGTCGAGATTTTTCAACCCAAATTCTTACTTAATATTGTTACTATGTAATGCCTACTATAGAAGATTGGTCTTGAAAGTCTTGGGCTTTTTAAGAACATGAAGTCCTATAAAATTGTTTTGTTTCAGTTCTCACTTAGAATTCCTTCTCCATGTTGTTTTGTCTGTAAACACACATAGATTCACCTCGAGCAGATTCATCACTCTGCCTTATTGCATAAACAGCATAAGGTAACTATGTATCAGGTTGTTATGGAGACTTACACCATAAATTTCATCAGCTTATTTATACATTGAACTTAAAAGTAGTCGGTGATCTCCTAAGCACAGGACACATGGCACTGTAGATTTCTTCATGTGACTTGAGAGGCTTGCATGTTTTCAATGGGACCAAGTCTCTCAGATTAACCCCTTAAGTGCAGGGATGGATCTCTATGTGGACTTAACCATTATCAGGAATTTGCTCCCTTTGCCACTTACATAATTTTATTCTTTTTTTAATTAATTTATTTATATCCCAAATCTCGCCCCCCCCAGAGTTCTTTGACCTATCCCCCTCCCCCTTGAGGGAGAGGAATTTGCTCTTAAAGGAGCAGGAAATTGTATTGATAGCCCCTGCTAAGGCACAAAGGTCACCAGTATTTGAGTTAAGAAAGCTGTCTCATTGACTCTTTTCATTTCTCCCCACAGTTCTCTAGAGCTGGAAGCTCAGATCTCACCTGTGGGTCAGGATGGAACATTCTGATCACCTGGGTTTCAGCCTAAAAGATGTCCTGAAACAGCTGGACAAGACTGAGTTGAACAATTTCAAGAGTATATTAAAGAGGTGTTCTCTCCCAGAGACAATGAAACAGATCCCCAAGCTGACAGTGGACCTAGCCAATGGAGCTCAACTAGCAGCAATTCTCACAGACTATTGTCCCAGAGACTGGGTAAAGACAGTCACAGTCTGGATCTTAGAGAAAATAAACCGTGCAGATCTAACTGAGTTATTGACGAAGCAAGTCGAAGGTGAGTAGGATCCACTTCAAACTGTGTCCTAGAAAAGGGGAATAGTCTTAGGGTCTTGGATATGTAGAAATGTCACGCATACTGGGTGGCACCTATAATTCCAGTGCTAGGGAAGCTGAGGCAAGAGGATTGTTTTGAATTATAGACCAGCCTAGGCTATATGGTAAGTCACTGTCTCAAAAGTAAAAAGGCTGAGGAGATAAGTGCCTACCACGAAAACATGAATACCTGAGTCTGATCCTCAGGCTCATATCGTTTTTAAAAGCCAAGCATTATAGTGCACACGTAATCCCAACACTAGAGATGGGGTGGAGAGAAGAGGACCCTGGAGCTCCCTGGCCAGCCAACCTAGCCTACTTCCCGCTAAGCTCCTTCCTGGCTAATGAGAGATTCTGCCTCAGAAACTAAGGTGTATGGTGCTACCCATAGCACTAATGGGAGCATCCTGTGAATTTGTTCTAGCATTCTTAGCAGCATCTCTGGTCCCCTCATGCCACTTCCAAATTCCCATAGCCATCGGCTGCACAGTACCTCCCTCAGCTTGTACCTTTCAACTGTCTGTAGGTGTGGTCAGTTGTCCACAATGAAGCGAAATCTCCTGGAACTGAGATCCTTTGTTTTATGCTTCTTCTCGGAGATATCCTAAAAACTTTAGGTATACTGACATCTAGGATGTTTAATTGGGATAAATAATAAAATATTAATTAATGTAGGGCTTCATCTAGGCATGGAGACAAAGAACTTATAGCTCTTCCATCTACAAGATGGAAGTGGAGAAAGAGCAAGACTGGGCCTGATGCTGAGTTTGGAACCTCAAAACCCACCCACCCCGAGTGACACATCTCCTTCAAAGAGACCACACTTCCTAATCCTTTCTAAACAATCTACCAACTGGTAACCGAATGTTCAATACATTGAGTATACAGGGGCCATTCACATTCAAACCACCATACACATCCCTTTTCTAGAATCTATGATTACAGAGCCAGACAAGAGCTCCCTCTTGTGGAGCCAGCCTCATATGCATTCAGAAAGCAACTTGTTACCCAGAGTGAGTCAAGCCAGAGTGGAAGACAGTTGGAATGCATGTGAGGAATCATGAAATTTCTTCTACCTTTTTCCTTTTCAGAAGCAGCATCAAACATACCTGAGAAAAAGGTTACTCCTAAACAAGGTAAGTTCCTTGTGGATAATTTTTATTCATGGGAGATTTGAATACCTTAGAATTCCTTTAAATATATATATTTTTTTAATATATACTATATATTATATATATTATATATATAAATTCAATATATATATTATATATATATGATTAATATATATATGATTCTGTGTTTAAACACTAAAGGATATGAAAAGATGGTCCCTAAGGTCCAAAACTCTGTTGGTCTTCCTATGGAGTTTCTATCCCCTCGGGGGTTGCAATCCTTCCTTCCATTCTTCCATATGAGTTCCTAAGCTTTGTCTACTGTTTGGCTGTGGTGTCTGCATCTGTCTGAGTCAGCTGCTGGTTGGAGCCTCTCAGGACAGCCATGCTATTCTCCGGTCTGCAAGCATAACAGTGCACTCTGAACTTTACACAATCTTTTTTTTATAACCCTTTGAATCATCTAACTGTATGAGTAAGGGGTTGGAACTGTCTACTGGTGCATGGGTATCCTCTCAGGGTTGCATCTTGGTTTTGTTTTTATTCATTCATATCCCACTCACTGCCACTCTCACAAAGTCCCTCCTCCCATTCGCCTTCCCCTTCTCCTCTGAGAGTGTGGCCCACCCCCTGGGTAGCCCCTGAACCTGGCATATCAAGTGTCTGCAGGTTTAGACACTTAACTGGTAAGTTTAACTAGCATTGCTTAAAAGAGCATAGATGAGGATCTATTTACAGAAACATAGGCATCTTACCAGTAGGTACATCACTGAAGAAATAGTGTTTCCTCCGGATTCAATATTGATGGGACCAGTCTTATGCAGTTAACCACATATGCTAAGAGGTCAAGAGTACAGCATCCTTGTTATGCCTGGAGCACAGCATTCTCCTCCTCTCTGGATCTTACATTCCATCCCTTCTTCTGCAATGTTCCCCGAACCTTGGAAGAAGTTATAATGGATATCCACTTAAGGCAAAGCTTCTTTCAATAGTTATTTAGCCTCAGCACTTATAAGTCTGCTGTTCATAACCACTCACTGACAAAATTTGATCTAGACCAAAGATCAATAAGCTATAGTAGCCTGAACACTAAAGACAGACCCTATCATCTGTGTTTCTAAAGTCCACAAGCTTAGAGTCCTTTTTAGAATGTTTACGTTTTCATTTTATATTTATATTTTATATTTTATATTCATTTTATTTGTACATATGTGAATGACATGCATGTACATGACATGCATATGGAGGAACACATATGGAGGTCAGAGGACAACTTGTTGGTATTGGTTCTAAATTTTCCATTGTCTACCATGCGGCTGCTGTATCCTACTGTGGCCATCAGACTTGGTAGCAAATATCTTTACCTGCTCATCGATCTTGCCATCCCAATTTTTGTATTTCTGAGTGGTAGAATAAAAAGGGAAATGTGACACAAAATTATGTGGAGCTTGAACTTCAGTGTGAGTAACAAGCTTTTATATGGTACTTCCTAATTTATGTTTCACTTTGTTGAGACAGGTTCTCACCATGTAGCTCAGGCTGACTCTGAAATCAAAATCCTCCTATCACAGCCTCCCCAGTGCTGCCATTATGGCTGTGTGCCTCTCTGACTGGTCATCAAACAGGTTTTATAGGAATACAGATGCCTATTTGCTTTTATTACCTGTGGCCGCTTTACCACAGAATTGGAAATGTACAGGCAAAGGCATATGGGTTGAAAAGCAGAAACTATTTACTGTCTGGCCCTTTAAATGAACAATAGTTGACCCTGGCCATCTTAGTTTCTTTTCTTGTGGCTGTGATAAAATATCTTGACAATAGTAACTTAAGGGAGAAAGGGTCTGTTGGGGCTCATAATTCCAGGTTACAGTCCATCATGGCAGAGAAGTTACAAAGGCACGAACCTGAGGGAACTGGTCGCATTGCACCCACAGTCAAGAGCAGACAGCAGTCTGGGGCAGTCGCTCAGCACTTTAGAGCATTTTCTGCTCTTCCAGAGGACCTGAGTTGAGTTTCCCCAGCAACTCACAGTTTCCTGTAATTCAAGCTCCCAGGAGTCTCATGCCCTCTTCTGGACTCCTAGAGCACATGTACACATGTGAAACATGCTCACACAAATACACAGACATGCACATAAATGAAGTAAAAAGGTAAAAGAAAGACCAATGAATTAACACATGCATGCCAGGGCTCAACTTATTCTCCTCATTTTATACAGTTCAGAATTCCCTGCTCAAGGAAGCATCACACCACAATTAAGATGGGTCCTCTCCATATCAGGTAACCAGAATCAAGACGATCCCTCAAAGACAATCTCGGAGACTTTTAATCTAGACGATCCCTCATAGATGGGCCAGGAAAGTTCCTCTGTGTTAAGTTGACGACATTAGCTATCATGAGGAATTAGGGTATCAATATTTTTTTCAGTGTTCTCTTCTTGATATTGCTGGCGTACTATAAAGTATTACTTGGGCTCTACGCAGCAGTCACTGAAAGATACTTTGGAAGGTCCCATGACCATTCCTGCCAAAGCCCAGACCATTCAACTGCTTTTGGGGATGTGTTAGTGGGTCTTATGATACCAGTTGATAGTCTATCAGATCTGAAATTTTACAGGATTTTAAGGAATTGTACCTGCTACAAGTTAGATGGTTAACTGGACATTCTGAATGAACAATCACCAGATAATTAAATATGTTAAATATTTAGTTGAGAAAGTTTGAGTTTACTCAAGACACACAATGCCACGATGGATTAAAAAACAGATACCCCTGTAGTGCTTATATCCACATTAAGCCACCCACATTTTAACCCAAGAACTTATTCGTAAGATAAATCTGTTCTGTTTTTTTTTTTTAAGTCTTCCAGTACCTCAAACTTGGAATCCTTCTACTTCCACCTTACAAGTTCTGAATTTCTAAGCATGTATCATCATGTTTGATTTGAGTTTGGCTCTTTAAGATTTCATATCTGAGATCGTATGGTGTCTGCCTTTCTCTGCCTGACTCCTTTCACTTAGTGTAATTTTATTCTTTTATTTAATTTTATTTTACTTGTGTGTTCAGAGACGAGCACTCTTATCTGTGGCTATATGTGTGTACCCCCATGCACCTGGAAACCAGAGGAGGATACGGGGCACTCTCCACCTTATTCCCTTGAGATAGAATCTCTTACTGAGCTTGGAGCTAGGAACCTATGAACTAGCAAGCTGCACTAGCCCTCTTGTCTCTACCTCCCACTATACTGGGGTTACAAGTGTTCATGGCCAAGGCCAGGTTTTTTCATGGATGCAGGAGGTTTGAACTCTGTTCTTCATGCTTGCACAACAAGCATTCTGACCCATTAACTTACCTCCCCCACCTCTTTAAAAAAAAAAAAACCTTCCCATTGTTTCCATTCACCCCATTTCAGAGAGTCTCATGTTCAGACATGCTTGCTGACTGACCATTTTCTCAGCATATGTGCAATTATATGTGCTGTTCCCTGGTTACGGTCAACCTGGTTTCTAATCAAGCAGTTCTCTCCTGAAATCTTGCGGATGAAAGATTTCACAGGGGAATTCTTTCATCCGCAAGATTTCACAGGGGAATTCTCCCTGAATTTCAGATGCTTTTAACCAGTTACCTCCTGGATATTTTTCCAAAAGTTCTCTAGATTCTACTCTTTAACTTTGGGGTGGGGGGAAGGTTACATATGTGGGTTGCATATTGTGTGCTCATGTGTTGTATGTGCTTACCGTGTTGGGTGGACTTGTGTGTGTGTGTGTGTGTGTGTGTGTGTGTGTGTGTGTGTGTGTGT
>JANHMN010000003.1:18355378-18386625 GCA_030674055.1 Rhabdomys pumilio
TGTGTGTGTGTGTGTGTGTGTGTGTGTGTGTGTGTGTGTGTGTGTGTGTGTACATGCACATGCATGCATTCACATGTGTGTATTCTTGTGACTTCAGGCTTGTGCATGCCAAAGCTACATCTGGAGATAAAAGGACATCAGGCATTCAATTTTTCCTTTCACCTTGTAATAGGTAGGGTTCTTCTGTTCTTTGCCACTGTGCTCCAGAATAGGTAATTTATTAACTCCCAGGGATTCTCCTGTCTCCACCTCTCATTTCACCATAAGAGCACTGGGGTTACAGAGGCTCACTACTGTATCCAGATTTCTGTGAGCTGCTCAGTATCCAAGCAGAGACCCTAACACCTGGTCAACAAGTGTTCTACCCATCTAGCTTTCTCTCCAACTCCATAACTCATCCATTTATGATGTAGTGTTTAGCTTCAGATCCCTCTTTAATTGAGATGCTACCCTATTCCTGTGGTTACTCATTCCAGACTCCAGGAAGTTCCAGGCTTGCTAGTGCTTTTAGGAATGACCTTGTATAATTTCTCTTCCTCATATCACAGAACATCACATGCTGTGTGACACGTCGGTCAATGGTGGGACACAGGATGGTGGTTCCATAAGATTATGGTGAGACTGAAAAGCCGCACCATATGATGTCAAAGACATTTTAGCATAGCAGTGCACAGAGTATCTCATGTTAGGGATGGTTCTGGCATAAGTAGACCTATCGTACAACCAACAGAACTAAAGTATAAAATATATAGTTTTATAGTGCTGTGGCATTGGTAATTTATTTACAATACTATTCATTTTATTCTTACAATACATGCCTTCTAACTAGAAAGGGATCTGTATGCATGCAAGCCCGTGTGCATATAGAGGTGTGCGTGTGGAGTGGTGTGTGGTTTTAATCAGATGAATGCCCAGTGATGCATAGGAATCATATGGTACACAGGGAGTTCTTCCTAAAAGCTAATAAAGGGCAAAGTTTTGCCTTCCTGTGCAGGTACCTGAAACCAGTTCAGGCCAAATCAGTCTTATTATCTTCATACCCAGATACATTAGGAATATACGTGAGTAGAAACTACATGAATTGGATTATTACCAAGGATAGGGAAGCTGCTTGCTCAGATGCAGACTTGCTTAGCCTGATAGAGGTAAGGGTCAGAGGTTTCTGAGGTTGCAAGGTACATTGTTTGGAGCAAGACATATTTAAACAGTATGTTCAAGAAAAGGAACTAGCCTTCCAAGTCCGTGATTACGGAGGGTAGAATGCAGAATCTGAAAGTAAATGGGGTTCTCAAGCCACTAGACTGTCTCCTAGGCTTGCCTGCCCCTGTGCTTTACGAGACGCATCCTTGAATGTCTCACGTAGAACTACATCTCTTGATTCTATCAAGAGGCCATGTTATCTGAACGGCTTGTGTTGCGTATAGTTTTATAAAACCATGCCACTGCCTTGCCCAGGAGCCGCCGAGCTACCAGCCCCTCCCAACTCCCTTTTGTTCCACCTGACTTCCTTTTGAATCCTCGGATAAAAAAACACACAGACAGCTTTGTTACCTTAACTTGCATGCTAAGCACAATTGCTGGGCGCAAATACCTGTCGCCTGAAACGACATGCCCTTACCAATTATCTCCATCTCCTCCACATCCTTAGCCACCTGTCCATAGTGGACACCGCAGCCTCTAGCTTTTCCCCAGGCCTTACATAATTGCTATGTTCTTTTTTCCTCCAAGGCAAGGCAGAAAAGCCCTCTCTCTTTACCTGCAGCTCCTTTTCCTCTTGGGACCCAGAAATCCCACCTGTACCTTCCGCCCAGGCATTGGCTCTCAGCCTTCTTTACTGACAAGTCAAGAACCAATTAGGGAACTAGACCTTAGTATCAGAACCTCCCCTTACAGCTTGCACCTCCAAGACTCAAGAGCATCTGTGGCATCCCTGATACCACAACCTAATGATGCATTTCTCCAAATGAATCCCTCTCGCTGAGCAACATATGAATGCAATCTAAGCTCTGTTGGAATTTCCTTACTAGAAAAGAAACGTAATTCTAAGGTCGAAAGCTGATACAGGTTCATTTATTTGCCCAGTGTCTCCTTGACATTCTCTTTCGATAATCAAGGTATAAAATGCTGAGCTCATTCATTCATTGAACTTGTGCGCTCTCTGAGCCCCACCCTCTCCAGATCATGGACGCATACAGTGGCAAATGAAAGATGTCTCTCTTTCAGGAGAACCCTTGGAGGCATCATCTTCCCAATGGGACATCTTTCAAGGAGCTGAAAAGCCAGGTCGGTTTTACACTATTCACTGTTACTGTAAGCTAAGCAAAGCCCGCCTCCTCCTTCCACACTTCTGAAAACTACAGTCTTTCTCCTGCTGCTTCTGCCGTTTTATTTTGATAATGTCATAATGAGCACTATTCCTACATCACATCACACCAGCCCATCATCCCTCTCCATCTCAAACTCCTCCATTTTCCTCTCTCTCTCTCTCTGTCTCTCTCTCTCTCTGTCTCTCTCTCTTCTCTAGTTCATAATCTTTTTGTTAAATTTAATAATCCCCCAGTTCAAAATCAAACTATTATTCGTTTTTATTTTATATTTTTTCTTCTCTCATGTAATACATTCCCAGCTGCAACATTCCCTCCCTACACTCAGCCCAGTTCCTCCCTAGTTCTCCTCAGACCCCGCAAACACCCCAATCTAAACAACCACCGTATGTATGCGGAGGACCTAGTACAGACCCCTGTAGGCTCTGTGATTGTTGCCTCCGTCTCTGTGAGCTTCTATGAGGACTACTTAGATGATTCTGTGGCCCATGTTTTCCAGGTGTCCTTGACCCCAGGCTCCTACAATCCTTTTTTCCCTATTCCATGGGGTTCACCAAGCTCTACACCTTTGGTTGTGAGTTTCTGCATCTATTCACATCAACTGCCAGAGGAAGCCTCTCTGATGTCAATTGGACTAAGCACTATGAGTTTGGGAATAATTTTATTAACTTTTTGTGGGGAGGAGGAGTTTGCCAGTCATGTTTAGTCTTTCCTAGGTCTCTGAGACATTTCGCTTCTGGTTCCTGACCATCCAGGCAGTGTCAGGCATGGGCTCCCTCTCATGACTTGGCCCTCATATTAGACTAATAATTGTTTGGCCACTCCCACAATCTCTGAGGCACCATTGCCTCAGCACATTTTGCTGGTAGAACAAGTGTGGGTTGGAGATTTTTGTGGCTGGGTTGATGTACTGATCCCACAACTGGGAGCCCTCCCAGATTACCAAAGTTAGCCAGTTCAGGCTCTGTGTCTTCTATTACTAGGAGTCCTCACTATAGTAACACTCATAGATTCCAGGGAGTAAATGTCCTTCTTCCAGTCATCTCTCCAAGTACTCTTTCCCTCTGCCCCCCCTCCTTGATCTGATTCCTTCCCATCCCCCACCCAACCACCCACCAACAGGACACCTGAAAAATCTATCTCTCCTTTCCAGAAAGATCTGTGTGTCTTGCCTAGAGCCCTCCTTGTTACTACTTAGACTTCTCTGGGTCTGTAGATTGCAGTGTGATCTTCCTTGACAGCTAATATCCACTTATAAGTGATGACATATCATGTTTATCTTTCTGGGCTAGGGATGTCATTTTTCGAATAGCTGAGTAACACACCATATATAAATATACCACACTTGTCTTTATCCATTCTTTGGTTAAGGAACATCTAGGTTGTCTCCAGTTTCTGGCTGTTAGAATAAAGCCGCAATGAACATAGCTGAATAAGTGTGTTACAGTAGGATGGAGTATCCTCTGGGTATAAGCCCAGGACTGGTATAGCTGGGTCTTGAAGTGGAAGTGCTCCCAATTTTATGAGGAACCATCACATTGATCTCCATATTGGTTGAACAAGTTTGCACTCCCACCAGTAATAGTGGAATGTTTCCCTTGCTCCACATCCTCACCAACATGAGTTATCACTTGTGTTATTGATCTTAGCCATTCTGACAGGTGTTCAGATGGAATCTCAAAGTAGTTTTGACTTGCATTTCTCTGGTGGCTAATGATGGTGAACATTGATTTAAGTGTTTCTTGGCCACTGGAGATTCCTCTATTGAGAATTCTCTGTTTATATCTGTATTCCATTTAAATTGAATTATTTGGTTTGTTGCTGTTTAGTTTCTTGAGTTATTTATATACTTTGTATATTAGCTTCCTGTCATATGTGGGGTTGGTGAAAAATATGTTCCTGTGCTATCAGAATACTAGTTGTCTCCTATGCTGATACCCTCAAGGCTGTTCTCTACTTTCTCTTCTGTCAGGTTCAAAGTGTCTGGTTCAATGTCAATGTCTTTGATCCATCTTTGGACTTGAGTTTTAAGCAGGATGAAAAATGTGGATTTATTTGCATTCTTCTACATATGGACATCCAATTAGATCAGCACCATTTGTGGAAGATGCTTCATTTTTTCCATTGTGTTCTGACTTCTTCATCAAAACTTGGGTGTTCACAGTTGTGTGGATTTATGTCTGGGTTTTCAGCTGCATAGATCGCAATATCTGTTTTTATGCCAATACCATGCATGTGGTTTTTATTATTATAGCTCTGTTAGGATAGCTTGAAATTAGTGATGATGATATCTAGATTTTTGGTTTTCATATAAAGTCAAGTATTGTCCTTTCAAGACCTATAAAGAATTGTGTTGGGATGTTGATGGACATTGTATTGAATCTGTACATTGCTTTTGGTGGGATGGCCATTTTTACTATGTTTTATTGATCTATGAGCATGGCAAATATTTTCACCTTCTGATGCCTTCATCAATTTTTTTCTTCAAAGACTTGAAGTTCTTGCCATACAAGCCTTTTATTTGCTTGGTTAGAGTTACCCCAAAGTAAATAATGTTGTCTGTAGCTATTATGAAGGGTGTCGTTTCCCTGATTTCTTTCTCAGTATGTTTGTCATTTGTATAAAGGAGGACTACTGATGATTTTTTTTTTACTTGTATTCAGCCACTTCACTGAAGGTGTTTAATGAGCTTAAGAGTTCCCTGGTAGAATTGTGGTGCCACTTACGTTACCATATTATGTGCAAATACCTTCTCTTCCAATCACAGCCTTGTAATCCCTTTGAGTTGTCTTATTGCTCTAGCTAGAACTTCAATAGTTCTAGTGCTATATTGAGTAGATATGGGCAAGGTGGACAGCCATGTCTTGTTCCTGGTTTTAGTAGAATTGCTTTGAGTTTCCCTCTGATGTTGGCTATTGACCTTCTGCAAAGTGACTTTATTATGTTTAGGTTTGTTCTTTGTCACTGCTCTTTCCAATACTTATCATGAAGTAGTGTTGGGTGTCGTCAAGAGACTTTTTCATCATCTAGTTAGATCACCATGTCGGTTTTTTTTTTCAGTTTGTTTATGTGGTGTATTCCGTTGACTGGTTTTTAAATGTTGAACTATCCCTGCATCCCTGGGATAAAGCCTACTTGGCCATAGTGGACTGTCTTCTTCATGTATGCTTAGATTCAGTTTACAAGTATTTTGGATGTTTTTGCATCTGTGTTCGTACGGAAAATTGCTCCGTAATTTTCTTTATTTTGTTGAATATTTGTATGATTTGGGTATGAGCATAAATATGGCCTCTTAAATGAATTTGGCAATGTTCCTTCTGTTTCAATTTGTGGAATAATTTGAAGAGCATTGGTAGAATTCTGGTCTATAACCTCCTGGCCCTGGACTGTTAGGGTTTGGTTTTGGATTTGTTTGATTTGATTGGGTTGGGAGATTTTTCTTTTTGTAGGTAACTCTTTTCTTTCTTCATTTTACATCCCAGTCACAGCACCTCCCCACCCCTATCACCTCCTCCCAATTCCCTTCATATGGCTACTCTTCTTATTCACATCTTCCCCTTTACCTCTGAGAAGGAGAAGATGTGGTTTAGAGGCATTTAATAACTATTTCTTCTTCCTTGGGGTTATAGGTCTATTTAAATTGTTTATTTGGCCTTGATTTAATTTTGGTAAATGGTATCTGTCATTTTCTTTTAGATTTTCCAATGTTGTGGTGTACAGATTTTTAAAATAAGACCTGATGATTCTTTGGATTTCCCTGTGCCTGTTATGTCCTCCTTGTCACTTCAAACTTTGATAATTTACATATTCTCTCTCTGCCTCTTAGTTTGGATAAGAATTGTCTATCTTTTTTTTTCCCTCAGTTTATTGATTCTTTGTATTCTCTTGTTTTGTGGTTTTTTTTTTTTTTTTTTTTTTTTTTTTTTTTTTTTTTTTTTTTTTTTGGAGACAGGGTTCCTCTTTGTAGCCTTGGCTGGCCTGGAACTCACTCTACAGGCCAGGCTGGCCTCAAATCCAAAGTACTTATCTAAGTCCATATCTTGAACTCTTCTCTAACAGTTTCAGAGTTTTGTATTGTCTTACTATTTTTAATAATAATATTTAATAATTTCATTAATCCTTTGAGAATTCCATATACTTCATTTTTGATTGTATTCACCGTTTACCCAAACTGCTCCAAGATCCACCCTATATTCCCAACTTCCCAATACTGTTTTTAATCCGTGGAGTCAGATTCGTACTGTCCAATTTCTTGTGGGTATGGAGCCTGCCCTAAAACAGCCTGTCTAACCAGAGGTCACACTCTTAAAGAAAACAAGCTTTTCTTTCCTTCCCCCAGTTGCTGTCAATTGCCAATAATTCCTCAGCTAGGGTGGGACTTTGTGCCCACCCCAAGTCACCCATTTTGTCTGGCTTGACCTTACACAAGGTTTGTACATGCTGCCAGAACTGCAGCAAGTTCACACGTGCAGCTTCTCTGTCAGGTCCTGAAAATACTTTCCTTGTCAGTCATCCACCAGATCCTTCTAGTCCCTCTTCTACAGTGATACCTGATCCTAGGGTAGAATGTGCCATTTCAGACAGAGCACTACTCAAAATTTCAGAGCTCACATTAAGGTCTTAAATGTTTCAGCTTTTCCCCACTTTTGCATAATACTTCTATGAACTGTACAGACCAAAAAAAAAAATTTGTTTCTAAGCATCTTGGCTTCTATGATGCTTTTCTGCTCTATGATAAATGCTCACTGGTTTAGTCTTGGCCAGGTTATGTGCAGGTGATCTCAGATTTTAGAGTTTAAGAATGTATAATGATAAAAATGATGCCACAGCTTAGAAAACAACACTACCTTTCCTTTGATCTCTATATTTTACCTCCTCTTCAATCTTCCCTGTGCCTTGGAGGTCATAAATGTGCAAATTATTCTATATATTCTTACTCTTGCTGGACCAGTTACAAGTTGCTTTAGTAATAACTACTCACTATAAAAAAAACATCTCTTGACTAAACTATCATTGCTAACCTGTGAGCGCCAATTTTGGTATCAAGAAGAGGCCTCTGACTTGTTCAGAGAGCTGTGTGCTCTTCTTCCTCCCTATAATCTATCCGTTGTACTTCCAAGCTCACAACTTGGACAAAATTTGCAATTATACAAATGCATGGGGGTAAACCTCATAAACCTTAGAGTAAGACAGTCTCAGAAGGAAAAAAGGTAGCTGTGATAAAAAATTAAAAGGAAATTGTCTTAGGCAACAAATAAGATTAATAAGATGGAGGTAAGAACCTAGAGGAATGCCCTCAATGTGCTTATGTGAATATATACATGTATGAAAATTTGGGCATGTGCATGAGTGTCTGCATCTGATTTTACACACGTGTGCACATATAGAAGCCAAGTATTGACATTAACTGTCGTCCTCTATCATTCTCTACTGTATCTTTTGAGACAAGGTTTCCCACTGAATATGGAGCTAACAGACTGGCTAGGCTGTCTATCAAACATAAGGAAACATGGTTGTCTCCCCCCACCCTACCCCATAGCACTAAGGTGACAACGCTTGGCTTTCATATAAGTGCTAGAGACTGAACTCAGGTCTTTATGCTAGTGTGGCAGACACTTTACCAACTGTTCCATCTCCCCAGCTCCTCTATGAGAATTTTAATAGATAAAATGAGAACTGAAGCATTCTAAACAAAGAAGTTACTTTTCCATAGTAGAAAGCAATTTTCTCTAATTTTCATTTCTCTAGGCTAAAATAAGTAGGGGCTAGTGAGATGGTTTAGCAAGAAATGCATGCTGTTTTTGCAAAAGACCTGAGTTTGGGTCCCAGAACCCATATCAGGCCACTCTCAACTACCTGTAATTCCACTCCAGGGAATCCAATGGCCTCCTCTGGCATCTATGGGCACTGGACTCAGTTTATACCCACATGCACTCATGTGCTCATCGTTAAAGCTTTTTAAATTCTTTCTAATTGAACTCATTTCAAAAGAACATTTGCATAAAAATATAAGGCGTCCTCATCACATCTTGCTGAAATAAACATGAATTGAAGTTGCTCTTTAAGACCTATGTCCTTTATTTTTCTTTTCTACTTCATACAAGAGAGTTTATCACAATAACCAACTATGTTCTGTCTATCCCCCCACCCCACCCCCATCACGGATGGTAAAGAGCACAAGCAAAGAAAGAAATGGAAGAGCATATTCACAGATAAATGGAAGAAGAACTTCTGGCCTAAATGCAATGAAGAAATCTATGTGGATACTGAGAGCTACAGAACACTCCTGACATTGTGTAACCCGAGCCTAGAAAAGCCATTTGCTCATGCAATTGTGCTGCACGGCCCTCCAGGCTCTGGAAAAACCACAATGGCAAAAAGGCTAATGCTAGAATGGTCAGAGAGTAAGCAAGCCCAGATTTTCTCATGTGCCTTCTACATCAGCTGCAGTGAGGTTAATAATAGCAAACCTTGCACTTTTGCTGACCTCTTCTCCATGGACGATTCCTCCTGGAGGGACTTTGTGATGCGGAGTCTATTCCTGGGAGAGAAATTCTTATTTGTGGTGGATGGTTTTGATGAGCTGACATTCCCAGCAGGAGCTCTAATCAGTGACATCTGTGGTGACTGGGACACAGTGAAACCTGTAGAGGTCTTACTGGGCAGTTTGCTGAAGAGGAAGATAGTACCTCATGGCACACTGCTGGTAACCACACGGACACAGGCTTTGCACCAAATCTACCTCATGATAGATCAGCCTCTCCTAGTAGAAACTCGAGGCTTCTTGGATTGTGAAAAGCAGGAGTACTTTCAGAAATACTTTGAAGATGAGGAGAGTGAGGAGGAGGATAACGGTGAGGGAAAAGCACTGAGGGCTCTCAAGGAGGTGAGATGCAATGCTACTCTCTTCCAAATGGCCTCACTTCCTGCTGCATGTGCAATATTCTGCCTCTCTCTGGAGCTAGGAATGAAGAAGGGGAAAGACCTGGCTCTGACATGTAAGACCCACACCTCCATGTTCCTGAACTTCCTCTACAGAGTCTTCTCACCAGAAACCTGTGAGGGCCATCTCAACCAGCAACTCCAAATCTTATTCAAGAAAATATGTATCCTGGCTGCCGATAGTCTCTTGGAACAGGTGCCCATACTACGTGAAGAAGACTTCTTGAAATTAAAATTGAGCCTGAATAAACTGCATCCCGTGATATACAGGAACATTCTCCTTAAGGACAGTTCCAGTGCAAACTGTCTCTCCTTCATCTGCCTCACTATCCAGCAGCTCCTGGCTGCCATAATATTTGTTCAGGAACTTGGGCAGGAAAGCAAGGATGTCTCTAAATATAGTATACAGAGTATGCTTTCAAGGGAAGCAAGACTTAAAAACCCCAACTTGTCTGGAGTGCTACCATTTGTATTTGGCCTCCTGAACAAGACTCATATTCAAGAGCTGGAGACCATGTTTGGCTGCCAAATATCAACTGGGGTCAAGAGAAAATTCCTGGAGTGTGAGTCAGAGGAAAACAAACCCTTCCTATTACTGATGAATATGCAAGAGATCTTGTCGTGTCTCTATGAATCTCAAGAGGAAGGGTTTGTGAAAGAAGCCATGGCCTTCTTTGAGGAAATCTCCTTGCATTTGAAAACCAACACGGACCTCATCCATGCTTCATTCTGCCTCAAGAACTCCCAGAACTTGCAGACAATGGCCCTGAAAATAGAAAAAGATGTCTTCCCAGAGAATGTTGCTACATTGGAGTCCACAACTAAGAATCAAAGGTAAGAAGCCTATTTTCCTTGCATGCTTCTTAATGATACTTGTCCTCTAACTCATCCCTTGTGTATTTAGTAGGAAGCTGGAGTCTCTCATTCTCTGTAGGTCAGGGTAGGACATTTTGTACCTGTCCAACCTCCTTCCTAATTAATAATAAAAGTGAAAATGGTGATATAATTAAGGATGCCAGCCTGAGGGTCAAACATCTTAAGTCCTATGATCTCCTCTCTTCTGGTGAGCAATTGTTTTTATTACTTTTCATATCACATTTTAATACATAGTGGATTCTCCTGCCTGTGTCCCTCATCTCATCTGCCTGCTCACCATTTATGCTTTGGCCCTTTTACTCATGGATATCCCCACTTCCACTTTTACCTCACATATGTTTTTATTAAACTCGCTTATTAAGTATGTGTGCAAAAGTCAGAGGATAGCTTACAAAAACCAGTTTTCTCTTTGAATCTCATGTGTCTTGGACACTGAATTCATCAGACTTGGCAGCGAGCACCTTTTCCCAGGGAATCATCTTGTCTGTCCTCACATTATGTGTGCTCTGTTATCTTCTCACTTAAAGCCTGTTTTGCTTTGTAAAATGAGATTTTATTAAATATGTTCCACTCGAAGGCCTTACTCTATATTGCTTTCAAATATAAAAATTCTTTGCTAAGTTCACCAGCAAGATGAAACACAGCTTCTAATGAATACTCCACATGCAGACTTCCATTGAGCTAAAGGGTCACTTCTCTGAACACCATTCTCTAAATAATCCTAAATAATCCTTCTCTGAACACCATTCTCTAAATAATCTAAATAAATGCTAAATAATAAGCATTTTTTGTTTTACCCACTTACAGATGCTTTTCTACTTTTCCTAAGTATACATCATTAGCCATTATGAAAATGGAAATTAAAGGTATTTTGAGGGCCTGGAGAGACAGCTCAGCAGTAAGAGCACTTGCTGGTCAGCCAGAAGACCTGGGTTCAATTCCCAAAACCTTCATGGTGATTTGCAGCTGTTTATAAGTCCAGTTTTAGCAAATATAGTACCCTCTTCTTGCCCACATGTACACAGGCATTCATGCAGGCGAAAACTGACACACATAAATCCATACATTCTCCCCTAACATGCCTTAACCTTGTACCTTTCTCAACCTCAAACACTATTTCAATATTCAATGTCTTTTTTAAATTACTGTATATGAGAGAATGTTAAGTAATTGCCCGTCTGTTTTAGCTTACTTTCTTTTATGTAATGTCCTCTGTGTTGCTGCAAATGACTAAATATTATTAAGGAAGTGGGCTTCAGGCAGGAATCTGACATTGGGCTATAACAAAGAAGTAATTTCAGGCAGGACTCTAAATACTAGGCTAGAACAAAGAAGTAGGCTTCAGACATGAAAATGACCTTGGGCTAGGATAGGGAAGTAGGCTCAGATACTTTGGTCATCTTGACAAGCCCTTAGAAACAGTGATCACGGGAGTGTTCACGTAACTGGGTTTAATACCTTGCTTGTTCCTTGACTATTTGCATCTATTATATTGCTAGACACCCCCCACAACCTAGAACTGACCTTAATACTTGCATATAATTAAAATGGTATAAAAGCAAAAAGGAGGAGGGGGATGGGATAGGGGCTTCTAGAGAAGGGAAATGGGAAAAGGGGATAACATCTGAAATGTAAATAAATAAAATATCCAAAAAAAACCCAAAGAAAAGAAAAATGAAATTAAAAAAAAGAAAAAAAGAAAAATGAAATTATAACAGTTCCAGGAACATGAATAAAATTAGATATTACTAACCAAAGAATGCAAATCCAGATGAATGCCATGTTTTCTCAAACTGATTCTAGATTTTAATGTTTTTATGTCTTTATATACATGAGGAAGGTTAGGGTATGAAATTACTCAAGACTGTACTGATCAATTTTTTATGAGGTGAACATAAAACTAGAGTCACCGAGAGAAGAAAACATCAATTGAGAAATTGGCTTATAAGCAAGTCTTTGGGACATTTTTTGGTTGATATTGATTTGAGTGGACCCAGCCCACTATGGGTGGTTTTATTCCTAGGCTGGTGTTCCTGGAGGGGGGGGGCATATTAGAAAACAGGTCGAGCAAGCCAGTAATCAGTATTTCTCTATGGCCTGTACTTCCTCAGTCATGAACTGTGACAAGGAAGAAAAAAGACAAAATAAAACCCTTACTTCACAAGTTGCTTTTGGTCGTGGTATTTAATTGCAGCAACACGGAAGCAAAGTAGACCAAGGGCCATGAGATGGAAAGGTCCCTTGTGAGAGAAGGACTGTAGGTAATAGAATATGTTTCATGAAAACATAAGTGGATCAGAAAGAAGCAGGCAGGTGAGTCAAGATAAACCAGGAAGAACAAAGTACACTGGAAAATGTCATAGCAATCATTTATTGGATGCTGAAATTTCAAAAGCTTTTGTAGAAACTGTGAAGATAGCCCAATCCTTAAATCACTTACAGTGAGGCAAGTGCAAAGACCTGAGTTTAGATCCTCAGAACCCACACAAAAACACAAGGTTGTGAGTGCCTGTAACCTCAGTGATGAAAAGATGGAAGGTGGAGACAGTTAGATCCCTGAAAGCTTAAATGCCTGCTGGCTTCGCCTCCTTGGTGCAATTACAAACCAATGAGAGATTCTGCCTCAAGCAAAAGGTGGAAGGTGCTGGAAGATTCACAGGAGCATGCAAGCACACATGAATATATGTAGAAATAAAAATTAGCCTCTTTGGTTTTTGTAGGTCCCAGGATGAACGACGCATCCTAACTTTCTGGACAGACTTTTGTGACACATTTAATTCAAATGAGAAACTGGTCTTTCTAGACATCCACGAAAGCTTCCTCAGCAACTCCTTGGTGGAGATTCTTTGTGAAAAGCTGCACTCTGCTTCCTGTCGTCTCCAGAAAGTGGTGTAAGTAGGAGCTGATCTCTAGAGGAGAATCCCCTACCATACAACAAAGTGCTCACAATTATAGAGTACTGGAAAAATCCCCAAACTCCTATCCCAGACTCAAACGAGGTATCTAAGACACAGAATTTAGATAGATTTATCTAAAGAAGAATCACATAATAACTTCAGTATAATGCAGGATACAGTTTTGATGTCCACAAATAACCATAAGAAAAATCAAGATCCCTAAGCAATTTGAGTCCTACTATGGCAACCATTGGGCTCTAAATAGAACAGAGTCCCCAACCTCTGTGGGAACTTGAATGATGTATTTGTTAGAGGGAGGAAGGTTGGTCTACATATTGTAGAGTAATGAGCAGTGTCCCTCCATGACCTTCACATACTAGATATCAACAGGATTCTCTGCCTTCAGTCATAAGATACCTCGGTGTCTACAGGTATACAAGTATCATCTAGTGTCCCCAGGGGGCACAGAATCATGCCCGACTGAAAGCAACTGATGGAGACAGAGAGCAATGTGCTTGAGGCATGAGCATAGCAAGTCAACTGGGCAGTGTGTGTGTGTCCATTACCAAAACCATGTACGAGAGTTAATGAACTTGGAATAAAATTGTGTCAAAGTTAATGGTAGGGAAAAGGTTAAGTCTGTAACTTAAATGCATGAGCGCAGAGTGTGGGAAACGTTTCACTCTTGAGGTTAATCTGTAGACCTAGAAAGTTGAAATCTAGGAAGCTATAAGTCACAAGGGTTTCAAGGACTTCAGATAGTTCCTAATGAGAAATGTTGGGCAATAGAAACAAGGCTTGAATTGAGATGAGTAAGATCTGGAAGTAGCATATGCTGTGATGTTATTGTAATATCAATATTATATACTCCATATTTGCTGAGAAGAGTTGAGGGTGGTTTGGAGGGGGTGGTTTAGGTGGTCTTTTGAGATGGGGTCTATATCCCTGGTTTTCCAACAGTTCATCTGTAGACCAACTTGGTTTAAGACGTCTGACAAATCTACCTGTATCCCATATGTTTGGATTATACCACACATAACATGAGAGCATAGACCTGTATTCATATTCTCTCTCTCTCTCTCTCTCTCTCTCTCTCTCTCTCTCTCTCTCTCGCACGCACGCACGCACGCACGCACGCGCGCGGCTTATTTGACACAGTATGATCTGCCATCTGTTTTCTTGTAACACCATGTCCAGAGAACCTGATACACTCTTCTGGAATCTGAGGGCAGCTGTACTCATACGAGCATATACCCACTCACTTATTCATACCCACACATAGACACACACTGTCACAGAGCTAAAAATGAATCTTTTTTAAAATCTGTCTTCTAGAAAGATTATCCTATTTTTGCACACAAAAAAAGGAGCATCTCACCCCCAAATCAACGTGTTTCTTATCATTTCAGGGCTGTGGGATTGTAGCTATGAAGTAAGAAGATTACAGCTGTGTAAGATGATATGTTAATTATCATGGCTGGGTGTACCTACAACAAAACAATGTTGTATAGCCTAAATACAAGTCTGTCAACAATGCCTTGAAAATGTGGTTTAATTTGGGGGAGCTAAAATGTAATCATACTGCATTCCTTTGCTTCTGTTTAGTGTACAGTAGAGGTACAAAAAAGGCAAAATCAGCTTTTTAGAAGTTTTTATTGTACTTATTTATAATTGTGTGGAGAGGAATGTGAGGTATATATTTGTGTATGTGGACAATTGGCCAGAATTGGTTCTTTCATTTGACTACATGGGTCCCTGGGATCAAACTGAAGTTGACAGGTTTGGTGCCAAGTATGTCTGTTTCCTGAGCCATCTCACCAGCACTCAAGAGCTCCTCTTTTGTATTCTTTTCTTCAGCCTCAAAAATATCTCCCCAGACGATGCATATGAGAAATTGTGCCTTGCCTTTAGCGGTTATGAAACCATCTCACATCTGACCCTGCAAGGTGGTAAGCTGGACAGCATGCTTCACTCACTGAGTGGAGTTCTGGAGAACGCAGCGTGCAACCTAAAGTTTCTCAGGTCTGTCTCTTAATTCCTCAAAAGTCTGGCGATATAAAACTATCTTGAGTCTTTCTATATAGCAAATCTAAATTAGAGGGAAAGATTTCTTATTTTTTTAATTAATTATCTTATTTATTTACATTCCAAATGTTTCCCCCCTCCCAGAGTTCTTCACCCTATTCGTCCTCCCCTTCACCTCTGAGAGGGTGCTACCCCACTCCAGGCATGCCCCTTCCCTGGGCATCAAGTCACTATAGGATTAGGCACGTCCTCTCCCACTGAGGTCAGACAAAGCAGTCCTCTGTTACGCATGTGCTGGGGGCCACAGACCAGCCCATTTATGCTCTTTGGTTGGTGGCTTAATATCTGGGATTTCCCAGGGGTCTGTGTTAGTTGACACTATTGGTCTTCCTATGGGCTTGTCATCCCCTTCAGCTTCTTCAATCCTTCCCCTAATTCTTCCTTAGAGGTCCCCAACCTCAGTCCAATGGTTGGCTCTAAGTATCTGTATATGTCTCAGTCAATTCCTGGCAGAACCTGTCAGAGGACAGCCATAATACGTTCCTGTCTGCAAGCACAACATAGCATCAGTAATAGTGTCAGGGTTTGATGCCTGCCCATGGAATGGATCCCAAGTTGGGCCAGTCACCAGTTGGCCATTCCTTCAGTCTCTGCTCCATTTTTGTCCCTGGATTTCTTTTAGACAGAAACAATTCTGGGTCAAAAATTTTGAAGATGACTTGATGTCCCCATCCCTCCACTGGGGGTCCCTGTCTAACTACTGGAGGTGGTCTCTTCATATTCCATCTCCCTACTGTTGGGCATTCCAGTAAAATCACCCCCATTGATTCAAGGAAGCCTCTCACATCCCAGGTCTCTGAGACTTTCTAAAGGTTCTCCTCAACCCCATTCCAGCAGCCCCTATTTCCATTCATTCTTCTGGACCTCCGAACTTCATTTCTGTCTCCCACCATACCTAATAATTGCTTATGCTTAGAGTGTGTGAGTGTGTGTGTGTGTGTGTGTGTGTGTGTGTGTGTGTGTGGGAGAGAGAGAACCAACATTCAGAGCACATAGACTAGAAGACAGAAAAATAATTCAGTCTTCACCTTCCCTGAGCACACTGAACAACCTAAACAACTATATATATGACAACCCTATGACCAAGAAACTTCTAGAGTTTAACAGCTCTATTGGGTCATTTTCTTGTGGTTATTGGAGTTATATTTTTCTTGGGTTGTCACTCAACATAAGCCTGAAGACCCCTTCTTCCCAGCAAAGGTGATCCAGACCATCATTTAAGCCCTTTCCTGGCATCACTCTTGACTGGGATGTCAGCTGTTGGGATGTTCTCTGCTGCTTATACCGCCACCCTCATCCTGTGGGCCACAGATCCTAACATGACCACAGTTGAACCAGCAACAGTAGCAGGGACACAGTGTAAGGCTACAAAGCATCCTATGTATTTCCCAGTATGTGATATTCACCCATTTCTCTAGATCCTCTTGCCAAGGGGATAGCATACAATCCATAAGGACTGGGACATGAGGTAAAACAAATCACGAGATAAATTGTAACTGCTGTGAATACTATCCATGGAAAATGACCTTTTTTCCTTTTCCCGGGAGAATTATCTGGAAGGGAAAGTGTATAACTTGAATATTTGAGACTCAATTTTCACTTTAAATGAATAAGCTAATGCCCGAAATGAAAGGAAATTTCATGTAAGTTCAATGTATGTAATTTTTGGAAGCAATTGGCAGTGCACACAATACGCTGATACCTTGATTTAGTTTGGTTGCATAGTTACAGTGCAGCTCTAAGAGAGAAGCTCTTATCTTTAGTCCGTTTTAGCTATGTGACAAATGTCTACATGTCATTCCATGTGGGTTGTCAACTTCAAACATTCAACGTTAAGATACAATTGTTTCCAACATAAAAGTGGAGATAATAATCTGTCACTTGCCTGTAATTGCCGGACTGAGGAGACTGAAGCAAGAGCACTGAAAGCTTGAGATCCCACGTAGTGAGACCCAGTCTCATAGGTAACATATGAAGCTGGGTTTGGTGGTGCATATCTTGGATCTAAGAACTTGGGAGGCAGAAGCAGGTAGATCTAAAGGTAATATATAATATTATATATAATAATATATATAATTATATATATATATATTATATATATTATAGGTATATATAGGTATATATATAATGCCTCAAAACTATATAAAACTATATAAATTTATGGCAGTACAATTGGCAATACATGTGTGCACATGAGTATGGGGCTATCCTTGAGGCCTGGGCAACCTACTAGTGGCCACAACACCAAAAAAAAAAAGTTACTCTCCCTCCCCAAGCTGGCACTGATCGCTAATATCTCTTCAGCTAAGCGTGGAGCTAAAAGGAAACATGAATTTGAGGTGGAAATCCTGTTGAGTTGACAGTAGGGATTAGTAGGAGACGATGTGAATAAGATATATATCTGTATGAAACATTAAAAGAATAAAAATTTGAGACAGGATATCACTGTGTAGTTCTGGCTGGCCTGGAACATACTGTGTAGACCATACTAGCCTGTACCTCACAGAGATCTGCCTGCCTCCACCTTATGAGTGCTAGTATTAAAGGCATGCATGATCAAAAAAGTATGTGGAAGAGAATGAAACTTGGTGAATGCAGGCAATTTAGACCATATTTTTGTACTCGCCAAGGGAAGGAGAACACAAAATGACCAAAGAGTTGAAACACTGTGCCTTTGAACAGCTAGCAAGTAAACCATTCATTCCTACAATAGGAAAGAAAACTGAAAAGTTTGTCTGTGGGAAGTTCATCCAAGGAGAACAAGCTTGATCCAAAACAGTTCGATCCCTTCAATTCGCCACAGTCAGTTTCTGCTAGCTTTTGTAGGCCTGATCTGATGTTCAACTATCCCTTTCTGTTAGTTCTCTCACTTTGGCTTGCGAGATACTGAACTCACTCACAACCGCAAAAACAGCTATCCTACCTACAACGCTCCCTGGACCATTCAGAACATACTTGTTCTCGTTTCTTCCACAGCCTGGGATCTTGTTCTACCACTGATCAGAAATGGGATGACTTCTTCCTAGCCCTGAATGTCAATCAATCCCTGATATATCTGGATCTCGCAGACAACAATCTCTTGGACCAGGGTGCTAAGTTGCTGTGTCAGACTTGGAAGCAATCCAAGTGCTTACTGCAGAGGATATCGTAAGTGTGTCCTCTCTTCCTATAGAACATTGCTTTGGACACTGGGCTATAAACAGGAGACACATGGTTGACTCCACACTTACAAGGCAACCTATATTGTTGTGGGATCCACTTAAATCCAACAAAACTCTACCAGTCAATACAGATGACAAAAATTTATGGTAATCGGGGCCACAGAACATACTTGGAAGCTAAACTGTGACCCTGAAGAGAAATTGCACAGCATATTTAAAGGATGAGACCACAAAGTGAGGGGCAGTGGGGTATACTGTACTCTATGTAGCACTGCCCAATCGTATTTTTGACATAAGAGGTTGAGCCAAGAGAGTTTTGACCAATCAAGTTAGGAACAAGTTCTTAGGCTTGGGAACATGAACTTAGTTGGACACTGCCAGCAAGATGGAGAGGTTGCCCTTGAGCTGTCTGGACTCTGACAGCTGCTTCCTTATAATAGAAGCCATTCAGCTATTGGGAAGTCCCCAGCTCCCCTAGGACCTGGGGCTTTGAATTTAGTTTCTCACTGTGATTAAACAGAGTCTGAAAATTAAATGGTAGCACTTGAAATAAGTTTCTTTGCTCCCAGCTCTATGAGCCCACCCGTGCGTGCAGATATCTGCTTCTGGGCTTTTGACTGTGCACCACTAACTTTTCTCTTCTCTCTCCTTTTGTTGAGAATTTTCATGCATGCATATGTCTGTGTGTCACTTGATAAAACTCGTCCCCATTTTCTCTCCTCTGAATTCCCTCCATCCTGTCTTCACCAATGTCTTCCAACTTCACATGCTCTTTGTTTAAGCCCACTGAGTCTACTTACTGTACATGGGATAAGACAATCTATTGGAGCATGGGTCACCTCTCAGAAGACACATCCCTGAAGAAAACTTGACTCTTCTTACCCCAGAAACCATCACCTGCCAACAGCTCCTCTGCATGAGCCCCTCCCTCATCCATGCTGGATTTTAGCTGGCTTAGTCTTAGGACATCTTAGATTGCTTTCCTAAGTCTAAATTCCTCATGTGATTATAACTGTGTGGTGGAAACCAACAAGAACTTGAGGAGTTTATCTTCTAGAGACAGCTGGAAATGCCCTCTCCTGTCTTAATAGATATATGATTTGTTTATTTAGTTAGTTTGGCTTGGTTTGGAGTTTTCATTTTAGGTGGGGATTTTTAACAGTTTTATACATGTGCACTATGCATACTGGCATTCACACACACACACACACCTTCCAGTATACCCTCCTGACAAATCTCTCTCATTTATACCTATTCATTTTATTTTATGACCCACCAAGATAACCAGGGCCACATGTAAGACTGTGGGTTCATAGCTATGTGCTGAAACCTGACGGGCTCAGCAAAGGAGACATGACTAAGGCTAGTAATCCCCCTTCTCCTAAAATCTATCCATAGACAACAGTTGTCTTGGGTGGGCCCCTCTGAGCCTCTCCTCTTCCTTGACTTATTGTTGATAGAACCAGTCCTGTTTGGCCCAGCTGTGTGATTCCTCCACAGGTTAGAGAACTGTCATCTGTCTGAAGGCAGTTGCAAGGACCTCTCTTCCATTCTGATGGTCAGTCAGACGCTGACACACCTCAGCCTGGCCAAGAATGAACTTGGGGATAATGGAGTGAAAAACCTGTGTGAAAGCTTAAGCTACCCCGAGTGCAAACTACAGACCTTGGTGTAAGTCTTCTCTGCCTGCAGGCATTTCGGGTGTGGTGTGTGTGTGTGAGGTGGGGGAGGGAGAAGGATATGTATGAAAGTAATGGGTGATTAACTACCACAAATACTATGCTAAGATCTTCCAGGTGGGTGATTGTAGCCATCCAAAGGCCATGGATGAACTGGGTTTACCTGAAAGCCAGGCTAGAAATGAAAATGATGGGGAGGGGGGTGGGGGGGTGGGGGTTGTGTTTGAGAAGCATGAAGCCAAGACAAAGTTCTAATCAAGGCTCAAAGTTTAATATTCAGCACTGAGTTTATATAGGGGAAGCCCACCAAACCCATCCTTTGTTTCAGCTGGATTATGTCAGAAAGCAGGCTCAGCAGGCAGCCTGTTATTCTGAATTCTTGCAGGAAGCTGTAAGTGCAAACAAGGCTGCTGACTTCACCTAGGGGTTAAGTCCTGTGTGGCAGGCAAGGTCTGTTCAGTCTGCTCAAGGCTGGGAAGGGCACAAGTGATAGAATATGAGAATGGCATTGGCTGGAGGTGCACCCCAGTGGTAATGGTTACATATAGCATAAGTAAAGCCCTAGCTTCAGTATTTCTACCATTATAGAATATGTAATGTTAATATTCCATAGGGAATTGAGAGGAAGATCTGGTTTCCAGATCCGGCTTCCTTTTTTTGGTTTTGGGTTTGGGTTTGGGTTTGGGTTTGGTTAAGATGGTGTCTTATGTATCCCAGGTTGGCCTAGAATTCACTGTATATCAGACTTTAAGCTCTCCTGATCCTTTTCCCACCAAGGACCTAGATTATGGGGATGTGCCACCATACCTGGACTTTCTTCTGCTTTTAATTTTTTGTAAAGTATGACCCATTGAGTCCAACTAGTACTATTGACACGAACTCAGGTGTGGGATCATCCACTTGAGGGACCGACAACCTATCAGTAGGCATCTCCCAAAGAATAGTGACTCTACCTCCCCCAGAAGCCATCAACTACTAATAGTTTCTGTAGTGAGTGATGGTCCTCAGAAACCCTCCCCAACATGTGTAGTCTTTTTGCCTGACTTGTCTTCTGGAGATAGCCATGGCTGCTGTGACCTCATGTGTGCTGTAGCATGTCATGTCCAGAAGATACTATGTCCAGCACTCCTCCCCATCCTCCAGCTCTTACGTGGTTTCTGTCTTTTTGTAAAACAATATCTCACTGTGTCACCCAGGCTGGCTTTATATTCAAAACAATCTTGTTTCAGACTCCCAAGTGCTGTGCCACCAAGCCCAGCCTAACATCCTCTTCAAGACTGTGGTTTTAGCACCGTGTGATATAGAGTATACATGGTTGGGTAGAGGTAGAATCAGCTTGTTGACAAGCTCAGTATGACCTTGGTTTTTATCCTGGAATCTGTAGGATCCATTCTATTTTTTAACATTATATTTTTAACGTGTGTGTGTGTGTGTGTGTGTGTGTGTGTGTGTGTGTATGTATGTGTGTGTGTGTGTGTGTGTTTATATTTATCCTGTTGATACCATATAATGTTATTTGTAGGTGCGTGTTCAGGGCTGATCACTTGGCACTGGTCCCTGAGGATAGAACACCTCTACAGCTTCAAGCTTTCCTTAGTTGACTATTGTTCTTTGTGTAGTGTTGAGGCCTCATGGGCTTTTCCTTATCCAGTTTTGCCTGTTCGTTAGTATCATCCTTATTTATTCAGCTCATGTTTGGGCAGTCATGTTGGTAAGACTTTGAGTGTAAGATTCTGACATTACTAGGAGATACAATTTCATAATAAACTTCCTGACCCTCTGGCTCTGTCGATCTTTCCATCCCCTCTTCTGTAAACTTCCCTGGCCCTCAGGTGCAGGAGATTTTTGAAACTACATCCATTGAAACTGAGCTCCAAAACTCTGCAGTTTCATTGGTTGTGATGTTCAGTGGTCTTTTATTGTTGCAAAGAGAAGATGCATAGCATTGGTTTCCAAAGAATAATAGGGTTGTACCACAGAGATTGTGTTAAGCATTGACACTGCTATACTGGGTAACAGAGAGGCCACTTCCAACATTTAAACACTGGCTCTATTGGAATGAGGGTGACCAGAACAGTTTGCTATTATTTGCTTCCTGTTACTATAATAATCACTGTGACAAAAGCAACTCGGGGAGGAAAGGGTTTTGTTATGTGTGGTAGTCCATCATGAATGAAAGCAAGGCAGAACCTGGATGAACGGTTTGATGCAGAGGCCATAAAAGAAGCTCTGCTTACTGGATAGTTCACTTTGATTTTGATACTACCCAGTGCCACCTGCCCAGGAGTGGCACCTCCAATGGCTGTGGCCTTTCCACATCAACCATTAAGAAAAAGCTTTAAAGATTTGCCTACAAGACAATCTTGTAGAGGTACTTTCTCTATTGAGGTTTCTTCTTCCCACATGACTCTAGCTTCTGTCAAGTTGACCAAAAAGTAAAGAGTAAAGTATGTGTATGAGGTTTGGAGTTCCTTCCTCAACATCATCAAAGGAAGAAAGGATGAAAGAGGGAAGAAGAAAAGGAAGGAAGAAGGGTAGCAGTCAGGCTTTCCTATAGTTTCACCCTTTGTAATAATGTTAAATAGCCAGAGTCAGATGACTACTTGGTTATGTAAATGTGATGAAATACTGAGTTCACGGTTAGAGGTAGATGGAAGGAAAGAACTCCCAAATAATACACTACATAAGTATCCAACCAAACACAGAAGTCCAAAGCCATGAAGAACCTGTCCTCCTAACTAGCCATACCTTGACCTTACAGCGTAATTATGGTAGAAGACACTATCATCAGTACAGGCAGGATGGTACGTGCCTGTAAAATTAGCATTTTGGCAGTCAAACGCAGGAGGATCATAGCCTATGCTACAGAGTGAGACCTTGATCTCACTCCACCCAAAAAAAATCACCACAGAAAACTCATTCCTTTTTTTTTATTGGATAATTTTGTTTACATTTCAGATGTGATCCCCTTTCCCTGTTTCCCTCCTACCCAGGAACCCCCAATCACATCCCCCCTCCTCTTGGTTCTATGAGCATGTACCCCCAACAACCCGCCCACTCCCACCTCCTCACCCACAAATTCCTCCACAGTGGAGCATCCAACCTTCACTAGACCAAGAACCTCCTATCCCACCTATGCCGGACAATGTCATCAACCCCTACATATACAGCTGGAGCCTATGTGCTCCCAGGCTGATGGTTTAGACCCTGGGAGCTCTGGATGGTTGCTATTATTGCTCTCCCCATGGGGCTGCAAATACTTTCAGCTCTTTCACACTTCTCTCTCGGCCCTCCATTGGGAACGACATGATCAGTTCAATCATTAGCTGGGAGCATTCACTTCTGCATGTTTCAGGCTCTGGCAGACCTCTCAGGAGACAGCTGTATCAGACTCCTCTCACCATGCACTTCTCAAATCCACATCAGCATCTACCTTTGGTGACTGCATGTGGAATGGATACCCAGGTGGAACAGTCTCCAGACGACCCCTCCTTCAGTTTCTGTCTCACAATTTGTCTCCATATTTGCTCCCATGAGTATTTTGTTACCCATAAGAAGGACTGAGGCATCCACACTTTGGTCTTCCTTCCTCATGAGCTGCATGTGGTCTGTGAGTTGTATCTTGGATGTTGCAAGCTTCTGGGTTAATATCCAATTATCAGTGAGTGAATACCATGTGTGTTCTTTTGTGATTGGGTTACCTCACTGAGGGTGATATTTTCTACTTCCATCCATTTGCCTAAGAATTTCTTGAATTCATTGTATTTTAATAGCTTAGTAATACTCCATTGTGTAAATGTACCACATTCTCTGTATCCATTCCTCTGTTGAAAGACATCTGGATTCTTTCCAGCTTCTGGCTATTATAAATAAGGCTGCTATAAACATTGTAGAGCATATGTCCTTGTTATATGTTGGAGCATCTTCTGGGTATATGCCCAGGAGTGGTATAGCTGGGTCCTCAGGTAATGCTATGTACAATTTTCTGAGGAACCGCCAGACTGATTTCCAGAGTGGTTGTACCAGCTTGCAATCCCACCAGAAATGGAGGAGTGTTCCTCTTTCTCCACATCCTTGCCAGCATCTGCTGTCACCCGAGTTTTGATCTTAGCCATTCTGATTGGTGTGAAGTGGAATCTCAGGGTTATTTTGATTTGCATTTCCCTGATGACTAAGGAGGCTGAACATTTCTTCAGGTGCTTCTCGGCCATTCCAGTTTCCTCAGTTGAGAATTCTTTGTTTAGCTCTGTACCCCACTTTTAATAGGGTTATTTGGTTGTCTGGAGTCTAGTTTTTTGAGTTCTTTGTATATATTGGATATTAGCCTTCTATCAGATTAAAACTGATAAAGATTTCCCAATCTGTTGGTTGCTGTTTTGTCCTATTGACAGTGTCCTTTGCTTTACAGAAGCTTTGCAATTTTATGAGGTCCCATCTGTCAATTCTTGATCTTAGAGCATAAGCCATTAGAGTTCTGATCAGGAACTTTTTCTCTGTGACCAGGTATTCGAGGGTCTTCCCCACCTTCTCTTCTATTAGTTTCAGTGTATCTGGTTTTATGTGAAGGTCCTTTATTCACTTGAACTTAGCTTTGTACAAGGAGATAAGAAAGGATAGATTTGCATTCTTCTACATGTTGACCTCCAGTTGAACCAGCACCATTTGCTGAAAATGCTGTTCTATTTCCACTGGATGGTTTTAGCTTCTTTGTCAAATATCAAGTGACCATAGGTGTGTGGGCTCATTTCTGAATCTTCAACTCTATTCCATTGATCTTCCTGCCTGTCTCTGTACCAATACCATGCAGTTTTTATTACTATTGCCCTGTAGTACAGTTTGAGGTCAGGGACGGTGATTCCCCGAGAAGTTCTTTTATTGTTGAGAATAGTTCTCACTATCCTGGGTTTTTTGTTATTCCAAATGAATTTGCAAATTGCTCTTTCTATCTCTATGAAGAATTGATTTAGAATTTTGATGGGGATTGCGTTGAACCTGTAGATTGCTTTTGGCAAGATGGCCATTTTTACTAAATTAATCCTGCCAATCCAGGAGCATGGGAGATCTTTCCATCATCTGAGATCTTTGATTTCTTTCTTCAGAGACTTGAAGTTCTTGTCATACAGATCTTGCACTTGCTTGGTTAGATTCACTCCAAGATATATTACTTGTGACTATTGTGAAGGGTGTCATTTCCCTAATTTCTTTTTTCAGCCTGTTTATCCTTTGAGTAGAGGAAGGCTACTGATTTGTTTGAGTTGATTTTATATCCAGCCACTTTGCTGAAGTTGTTTATCAGGTTTAAGAGTTCTCTGGTGGAAGTTTTAGGGTCACTTAAGTATACTATCATATCACCTGTAAATAGTGATATTTTGATTTCTTCCTTTCCTATTTGTATCCCTTTGACTTCCTTTTGTTGTCTTAATTGCTCTAGCTAGGACTTCCAGTACTATGTTGTCTAGTCCCTGATTTTAGTGGAATTGCTTCAAGTTTCTCTCCATTTAGTTTGATGTTGGTAAATGACTTTCTGTATATTGCTTTTACTATGTTTAGGTATGAGCCTTGAATTCCTGATCATTCCAAGGCTTTTACCATGAAGGGATGTTGAATTTTTGTCAAATGCTTTCTCAGCATCTCTTGAGATGATCATGTGGTTTTCTTTCTTTGAGTTTGTTTGTATATTGGGTTACATTGATAGATTTCCAAATATTGAACCATCCCTGCATTCCTGGGACAAAGTCTACTTGTTCATGATGGATGATTGTTTTTGATGTGTTCTTGGATTCGGTTTGTGAGAATTTTATTGAATATTTTTGCATTGATATTTATAAGGGAGATTGGTTTGAAGTTCTCTTTGTTGTGTCTTTGTGTGGTTTAGGTATGAGCATATGTGTGGCTTCGTAGAACAAATTGGGTAGTGTTCCTTATCTTTCTATTTTGTGGAATAGTTTAAAAAGAATTGGTATTACGTCTTCCTTAAAGATCTGATAGAATTCTGCACTAAAACCATCTGGTCCTAAGCTTTTTATGATGGGGAGACTTTTAATAACTTCTCCTATTCCTTTAGGGGTTGGGGGAATGTTTAGATGGTTTATCTGCTCCTGATTTAACTTTGGTACCTGGTATCTGTCTAGAAATTGTCCATTTCATCCAAATTTTCCAGGTTTTTTTTGGAGTATAGGCTTTTTTAGTAGGATCTGATGATTTTTTTTTTTAATTTCCTCAGTTGCTGTTTTTATGTCTCCCTTTTCAGTTCTGAATTTATTAATTTGGATACTGTCTCTGTGCCCTCTGTTAGTCTGGCTAAGGGTTTTTCTATTTTATTGATTTTTCTCAAAGAACCAGCTCCTGGTTTTGTTGATATTTTGTATAGTTCTTTTTGTTCCTACTTGGTTGATTTCAGCCCTGAGTTTGATTTATTTCCTGCATCTACTCCTCTTGGGTGTATTTGCTTCTTTTTGTTCTAGAGATTTCAGCTGTGCTGTCAAGTTGCTAGTGTATGCTCTCTCCAGTTTGTTTTTAGAGGCACTTAAAGTTATGAGTTTTCCTCTTAGCACTGTTTTCATTGTGTCCCATAAGTTTTGGTATATGTGCCTTCATTTTCATTAAACTCTAAAAAGTCTTTAATTTCTTTCTTTATTTCTTCCTTGACCAAGTCATCATTGAGTAGAGCGTTGTTCAGTTTCCATGTGTATGCGGGCTTTCAATTATTTTTGTTATTATTGAAAACTAGCCTTAGTCCATGGTGATCTACTACGATGTAAGGGATTATTTTTGTATCTGTTGAGGCCTGTTTTGTGACCAATTATATTGTCTATTTTTTGAAGAAAAACAATGAGATACTGAGAAAAAGGTATATTCTTTTGTTTTAGGATGAAATGTTTTATAGATATCTGTTAAATTCATTTGGTTTATAACTTTTGTTAAATTCCCTGTGTCTCTGTTTAGTTTCTGTGTTCATGATCTGTTCATTGCAGAAAGTGGGGTGTTGAAATCCCCCACTATAATTGTGTGAGGTGCAATGTGTGCTTTGAGCTTTAGTGAAGTTTCTTTTATGTATGTGGGTGCCCTTGCATTTGGGGCATAGATGTTCAGAATTCAGAGTTCATCTTGTTAGATTTTTCCTTTGATAAATATGAAGTCTCCTTCCTTATCTTTTTTGATTACTTTTGGTTGAAAATCGATTTAATTTGATATTAGAATAGCTACTCCAGCTTGTTTCTTGGGACCATTTTCTTGGAAAATTGTTTTCCATCCTTTTACTCTGAGGTAGTGTCTGTCTTTGTCTCTGACATGCATTTCCTGTATGCAGCAAAATTCTGGGTCCTGTTTAGGTATTCAGTCTGTTAGTCTATGTATTTTTATTGGAGAATTGAGACCATTGATGTTAAGAGATATTAAGAAAAAATGATTGTTGCTTCCTGTCATTTTTGTTGTTAGAGCTGGAATTATGTTTGTGTAACTATCTTCTGTTGGGGTTCTTGGAAGATTACTTTCTTGCTTTTTCTAGGTTGTAGTTTCCCTCCTTATGTTGGAGCTTTTCATCTATTATCCTTTATAGGACTGGATTTGTGTGAAGATATTGTGTAAATTTTGTTTTGTCATGGAATATCTTGGTTTCTCCATCAATATTGATTGAGAGTTTTGTTGGGTATAGTAGTCTGAGCTGGCATTTGTGTTCTCTTAGGGTCTGTATGATATCAGTCCAGGATCTTCTGGATTTTATAGTCTCTGGTGAGAAGTCTGGTGTAATTCTTATAGGTCTGCCTTTATATGTTACTTTACCTTTTTCCCTTACTGTTTTAAGTATTTTTTCTTTGTTTTGTACATTTGATGTTTTCATTATTATGTGACGGGAGGAATTTTTTTTCTGGTGTAGTCTATTTGGAGTTCTGTAGGCTTCTTGTATGTTCATGGGCATCTCTTTCTTTAGGTTAGGAAAGTTTTCCTCTATAATTTTGTTGAAGATATGTACTGGCCCTTTAAGTTGGGAATCTTCACTCTCATCTATACCTATAATCCTTAGGTTTGGTCTTCTCATTGTGTCCTGGATTTCCTGGGTGTTTTGTGTTAGGAGCTTTTGCATTTTGCATTTTCTTTGACAGTTTTGTCAATGTTTTCCACGATATCTTATGCACATGAGATTTTCTCTTCTATCTTTTGTATTCTGTTGGTGATGCTTGCGTCTGTGACTCCTGATCTTTTTCCTAGGTTTTCTATCTCCAGGGTAGTCTCCCTTTGAGATTTCTTTATTGTTTCTACTTCCATTTTTAGATCCTAGATGGTTTTGTTTAATTCCTTCACCTATTTGGTTGTGTTTTCTTACAATTCTTTAAGGGATTTTTGTGTTTTCTCTTTAAAGGCTTCTACCTGTTTACCTGTGCTCTCCTGTATTTCTTTAAGGGAATTGTTTATGTCCTTCTTAAAGTCCTCTATTGCTGTCATGAGAAGTGATTTTAAATCTAAATCCTGCTTTTCCAGTGTGATGGGGTGTTCAGGACTTGCTATGGTGGGAGAATTGGGTTCTGATGATGCCAAGTAACTTTGATTTCTGTTGCTTATATTCTTGTGCTTGCCTTTTGCTATCTGGTTAACTCTAGTGCTACCTGCACTCACTGTCTCTGACTGGAGACTATTTTTCCAGTTATCTTGCTTGTGTTAGAACTCAGAGTCCAGATGTCTCTGTGATCCTCTGATCCTGAGCTTTTTGTGGAAAAGCTCCTGGAACTGAGGCTGCCTCTGGGATCCTGAAATCCTACTGCTCTGAGTGCAGTGGTTCCACCAATGTTCTAAGATGGTTCAGGATATGGCGTCTTCACGGGAGCAGAGAAGCTAGGTTTCTGCTGCTCTGAGTTCAGTGGCTCCTCTAGGATGGCTCAGGATATGGTATCTTCATGGGAGCAGACTAGCTAGGTGTCTGTGCCAGCCAAAAGGACCAAGCAAGGGCAAAAACTCTATCTCTTAAGATCACCAAACACAGGCATGAAGTAATTGCCAGCATTTATGAAGCACCTACTGTGTACAGGCACTATGCTAGAAAACGGGTATTGCTGATCTATGCCCCATCCATAAAATACTACAAAGTTAATGGTTTCTCTGTTGGGGGATAAGAGCTGTATTTACCTATGAGCATAAGTATTTAAGAGATTGTGGGAAACTGTGTATCCGTTAAATGATGTGTCCTCTTCATTCTCCTCCTGGGTCTTTGCACTCTTCTAGCCACAGGCAGTTGTCTTGGTAGACAAAGGCAGCATGAGATTTCATTTCATACCAATTAATTTTATTTACTTATTTCTTTGAGAATTTCATATTATGTATATAATGTATTTTAATCATAAGTCACTCCTTTCCAACTTCTCTATGGGAAGTTGGAAAGTTTTTGAGAACCCCATATGGAAATCCACTCTATGATTTCATTCTAATATAATTTATCACAGTATCTCTAAGCTTGATTGAAACCAATGGGCTGAGGTAGAAGGCTGTGGTTTGGGTGCATCATCCCAGAATGGACTAAGGTGTTTATTTGTTTCTGGGTTTTGTCCCTGTGCGTGTGATTTTTCCAGGCTGTGGTCCTGTAACATCACCAGCAATGGTTGCCACCATCTCTCAAAGATGCTGAGACAAACACGGAGCCTGCAGCACTTGGATCTGGGGCTAAATCACATTGGAGTCACAGGCGCAAAGTGTCTGTGTGACGCTCTGAAGAACCCCAAGAGTGAATTGAAAAGTCTGTGGTGAGTTGTGCCTTTTGAACTGCAATCTGTACCTCAGAGGAGTTTCTCAGTGTAGCAGGTTCCGTCAGAAGCCATATCGGGGGTCCTGAGTCAAGTCAGTTGAGTTTTGTATCACATTTTTCTAGTATTCACATCTACAGTTCCTATGGAGAGATCAACAGGACAACATGAGGGGGTTGACTCTTTCTTCCCACCACATGAGATCTAAAGTTCAAACCCAGGTTGACAGACGTGGCAGCAAGGCCCTTTACTCACTGATCTACCTCTCTTTTCAAAGTTGAGTGTTCTTTTTTAAGTCAGCAGGCGAGGGGCTGTAGAGATAATGGCTCAGCAGTTAAGATCTGTTTTTTGCTCACAAAGAACATAAATTTTGTTCCCAAGCTCACATCAAGTGGCTCCAAATTGGCTGTAACCACTAGCTCCAGGGGATCTTCTCCCTTCTTAGCTCATTGGCAACACAACCATGCATGTAAAGTTTTTTAAAGGGTTACCTAGTGAATGTGATTGCGTGCTGTGCAATAGTTAGACTGTGGGTCATATTCCCAGCATCAACATAAAAAAGCCACGCCTACAATGTCAGCACTGGGAAAGCAGGGACTAGGGCATCTCTGGGACTCAATGGGCAGCCATTCTAGCCAAATTATAAATCCCATATTCACGGAGAAGACTTATCTCAAAATATGAGATGGAGAATGCTGAAAACAGTATCAAGCCCCTGGCCTCCACAAACAGTGGCACACGTGTACATTATTCACACACGAACACATATACATTTACACAGAGTTTATAAATGTCTCCTCTGAAAAGAATTTAAGGATGAGATGCATCAAGCCAAGCAGAAGCACCCATTGCTCCCCAAGTCCCAAGGTTTATAGAGATAAGAGTTGGGCACTATGCCTGTGGTCAGTAAGGCCAATGGAGTCTACTTGATTCTGTCCTACAAATCCCAGGCAGGTTAGGCGCATCAATGAAATGTTCTTGATGGCAGCCCTTAACTGTGAGAGGCTCCTGAAGGATGATACTCTGCATGGAAGTGCAGTCATATGATTGTCACTCAACAAATGTCCTCCCTGTTCATTCACATTGTCACAGATGCCAGGTTTCCTTGTCTTCTCATGGCTGAGTAATACTCCATTGTAGGTATTTACCACACTTTCCTTAACTCACCAAATCTGTTGGTGGTGCTTGGGTTGTTATACTTGAACTAGTATCAGTAGGTCTTCAATGAATGCCAGGAAACCTTAAAAAGCCAGATTCACAGAAGCAGAGAGTAAGACCTCCAGGGCCTGGAGATTGGAAATGTAAATATTGGCAGAACATCCAATATTATACGTAGATAGATGATAGATAGATAGATTGATATAGATGATAGCTAGATGATAGCTAGATGATAGCTAGATGATAGCTAGATGATGATAGATGATGATAGATGATGATAGATGATGATAGATGATGATAGATGATGATAGATGATGATAGATGATGATAGATGATGATAGATAGATGATAGATGATAGATAGATGATAGATAGATGATAGATAGATGATAGAT
>JANHMN010000003.1:18386635-18431932 GCA_030674055.1 Rhabdomys pumilio
GATAGATGATAGATAGATGATAGATAGATGATAGATAGATGATAGATAGATGATAGATAGATGATAGATAGATGAATATAATATACAATATTATAAAAACAACAAATTTGGGAGCACTAACATAGTATGGTGGTAACCAAATTATTTTTTTGTGGCCATTGATGCACAAAAGGTATCAAATCATCACGTTGTATACCCTGCATATAAACTTAATCAAATATTTTGAAACTGGTTTTACTACATAGTCCAGGGTACCCCAAAATTTGCAATCTTCTAGTCCAGTTTCCTGAGAGCTAGGTTTACAGGTGGGTATCACTATGTAACCTAGCTTGTCAATTAAATATTTTAACATTTTAAAACATTTAAAATATTTAAATATTTTAAAACATGTTATCTTGTGTTCGTAACACATGTTAGTATGGTGTTACTCGCAGTGTTCTGTATCTATTTTTCTATTTTGTAATTAGCTTTTAAAATTTCAGCACCCAGGTAATACCACAGGATAATCAAAGTAGAATCCCTGGAGTGCAGTCTAGATACCAGTATCTTTGCAGGGAGCGGACAAGAAAGAGTCTTAAACTGGGAGTGATAGTACATGACTAAAATCCCATCATTCAGAAGGATGAGTCAGGAAGATTGAAAGTCCAGTGCCAGACTTGGCTACATAGTAAGACTCAGTCTCAAAAATAAAACAAAAGTACACTTCTGCATAAGACAGGATGTTTTAGTAGATGTCTACATGAGGGCCTTGAGCCCACTATCCCCTTCCCTCAGCCTACCAAGTGTCAGAGTTACACCAGGCGTGGCTGATTCTGTAGTGTGGCTGTCACCCATGCTGTGGCAGTCAGGCATCAGTATTTCTAACTTTAATGTTTGCTAGTATGTATTAAACATGCATTATAATGGATTCACTGTGAAACTTCCATACAGGTGTGTGATGGATTTTGAGCATATTTACATCATTTTGCCCTCCTGTGTTACCCTCTCTTGGATCCTCTTCCCAACTAGTCTGCCTTCTATTTTCATGGTGTGTGTGTGTGTGTCCCAGTGAGATTAACCAGGGTTAGCCATAGGTAAGGAATTACATGCAAGAGTATAAACACCTTATACATGGCTACATTACTGAAGAAAATGTATATCCCATCCCCAGAAACCAAGAAATCCTCAAGAGGTAGAGAAAATATGGGGACATCCTTAGAGGTACTTGGAATGTACTCATTCCATCATGGTTACAATTTATTCTGGCGAGAACATTGACTTGTCACCCTCAGAATCATAGGAAAGGAGCCAGCAGCCATGGTGATTTGTGGGGCAACTGAGCTGGCAGCAGAGTGGTGGTATCAATGGTGACATCTCTCTAAAGGATGGGAAAGTTGCTCAGTGGTTAGTGCTCACCTAACATAGGTTTGGCCCTGGGGTTTCACATAATGCATGTTGGCATTCCAAATAGGAAGACTGCTTTACCTGGGAAGATGAAAAATGGCATCTGCTCATGCAAGATAAGGAACAGATGACAGACCAAACTAAAGTTACCATCAAACTCCAACTTGATGAACCAATGAGTTTATCGGGGTTCTCATGGCTGAGGTGTTGTTTACAAAACCAGAAATGACTCAAAGATAGTCACAGCACCAAAGCCCGCCCCAGCACAGGAAATGGCTCAAGGAAGCTGAAAACCTGAAGCACACTGCAAACATGTAGGTGACATAACAGGTCGGAGAATGTCTCTTCCAGGCAGCTCGGCTAGTCTAAATGTATCTCTAGCAGACCTTACTGCTTATATATGCATCGTGAGGGAAGAGGCTAGCGTATCTGTCCGTTTCAGGAGGTTACTACAGCGATTGGGCTTTACTCCTGAGCTTAAGAAACTTCCCTTCAGGACAAAACTATTCACCTCCCCTTAGAGGGGTAGTTCTCCATCCTCCTGATGTGGCGGCCCCCAAGCATAAAGTTATTTTCATTGCTACTGCACAGTAATTTTCCTATGGCTACGAATCATAATTAACTGTGTTTTCCAGTGGTTTGAGGTGACCTCTAAAAGGCATCATTTGACACTCTCCTCCATGGCCCCATCTCTCCCCCCTCACACCCCCGCAAGGGGTCTTGGCCCACAGATTAAGAACCTCTGCCTTAAGCATCCTGTTGTTTCACTTCTGTTTAACATCCTGTGTCTTAATGAGCTTTTCTCCAACACAGGATGTTTTATCTTAGAGGAAACTGCTACACAACACCACTCAGCTCTAACCCCTCTGTGTTAGAGCTCATTTGTGCCTTCTAGGAAACCGAATGAGGTGTGTCCACTGAAAACATGGCTGTCATGATTAAAAAAAAAAAACTAACATTAATATTCAAACACCTTCTGCCAAGCCATAAACTCAACACTTGCCACATGGAATTCATACAACTTAGTCCATGACCTGAGATGCGCTTGATATCCCACATCTGGACCCTGCATATGTGTCCGTCATGTATGTGCACATCGCTCGATCACTTCTGAAGCCTCTCCTCTCTGCCTCCTGCACACGTGGCAACCCCAGACGGAAGGCTTTTTCCTGTGTTGGACATATCCATTTTTCTGTTCCCTAGAGTTAATTGAGATCTTTGTTCAAAATAGAATGGGTCTTTCTCCCCTACCCAAAAACTTCAGTATAAGCTGCCCCTCTGAGCAGATTTTTTTCTGACTTTTGTGTGTTGTCCTCTACCCATTCTTCTTTCAAAGTCCAGTCTATTCTGAAATCTTGGAACCTTCTCCAAGTTATATAGAATTTGCACCTCTTCGTGTTCAAACATAGCAACATCTAGGTACATGTGTCGACCCCATACACATCTGTGTTCTGGCATCTTTGTTTCACCTGTGGGTTTTCTTCTCAAACTTTATTTAAATTTTTGCTATGCTTATTTCATGGAGAAGGGAGACCTAGAGCATTCCAAAACATGAGTGTTTTCTCTTCTGCTGTGTGAGTCCCAAGGACCGAATTCAGGTCATCAGGCTTAACCTTTATCCACCACTCCATCTCACCACCACCACCCACAATATATTATCAACTTTTTTCCATGTCTCCCAAGCTAAGTTCAAATTCTCTATGTAGCAGATGACTTAACTCCTGGTCCTCCCAAGTGCTGAGACCACTGACATACACCACCATGCCCAGTCTTATGTGGATCTGTGATTGTGTGCATCACATATGTATAGGCTGCTCAGCTTGATACTGTTTCACATAATACCTGCAAGCCAACATCAGGCCTTTGTGTGAGCCCTTCTCCTGTCTGGAGGCCTCCTACTCCAGAGATCTGCTGTTCTTTTCTTCATTCTCTCATATCACCCACAGCCCTTGATCTGGAAGCCCCAGATACTCCTTTCCTTTTATAGTCCTTTCTTGTACATGTAATACACTACACAGTACACTTTTGTTTTCCCTGAAGGAAGAAACTTCTGCTCATTGTTAAGCCCTTACACCCATGTGCCTGTCATACAGGATGATACCCATAGCATTGGCTATTTGAATTAATCAGCTGCTACTTAAATTTGTAACATTTTATTCTATGAGAATCTCATATATATGTGTGTGTGTGTGTGTGTGTGTGTGTGTGTGTGTGTGTATTGTGTACATACATGTACATACATGTATACATATATATACCATGCATTTTAATCCATTCCTCCAGTACCCCCAAGTCTTTCTGGGACTGCCTAATCCATCTTCCTCCCAGCTTTATGTTCTTTAATTGTTGTTATCATTATTAGTATCAATCAGTCTACTTACTCCAGTTAATACTGATCATATGCACATAGGTGTGGGGACATGGGCAACCTGCCATGTCTTCATCTCTGAATCGACTCTCCCTCCGTCAACTAACAATAGCTCCTCAGTAAAGAGGGGAGCCTCTGGAGCCCCTATGCTGAAATTTTGGCTGGCTTGATCTGTACAGGTCTCGTGCAGGTAACTACAGTTGCTATGAGTTCGTGTGTGCAACAGTCATGCCACGTCCATATGATAGTGTTTCACACGGCTTCTCTCCTTGCTCCAGCTCTGCGTCTATTCACCACCTCTTACAAGATGTTGTCCTGAACCTTGAGAGGAGAGAGGTTGATGCAGATGACCCTCTATGGCTGTGGTCAGTTATAAGATTCTTCATCAACCACGCTTATCTAAAAAGAAGCTTCTCAGACTAAACTCGAAAACAACACGGATTGTAATTATAAACATAAATATTTCTCAGTTTGACAGTGTGTGACCATCTAGTGAAATGACGTCCAGTTCCCCACTAGAAAATTTTCAACCCTGTTTTACAGTACCATGTAGCCTCCTCTCTAACACCCTCAAATCCAAGCAGAAACTTGTTGGTAACCCCCATAACTGTCCTGCGCCTATTGTACAAGCAAGCACAACTTGCCTAGAAGGTGAGTATTAAGAGTATACAGGACCCCGTACTGAATAGGACTTAATGAGTTACGTTTTGTGTTTTGTCCGCAAGGCTCTCTGGATGCTCCATCAGTCCATTGAACTGCAAAGACTTCTCTGAGACTCTCAGAAGCAACAAGAGCCTGAACACTCTAGACCTTTCTCAGAACACCATGGGGACTGATGCAGTGAAGACATTCTGTGAAGCCTTGAAACTTAAAATTTGCCCCCTCCAAACACTCAGGTGTGATCCCACTATTTCTGATTTCATACTGTTTCACACGTGGAGATTTTGGTGGTGGTGAGACACGCAATGCTCCAGAATGGTTCACTCTTGACATCGGTCACTAGCAATCAGCTTCCATCCATTGGCATTTAGTCTTCCATCCATTGGCATTTAGCAAATAATATTTTAATTTTTCAAGACAGGGTTTCTCTGTATAGCCCTGGATCTCACTTTGTAGACTAAGCTAACCTCAAACTCAGAATTCTGCCTACCAAATGCTGGGATTAAAGTTTTATATCACCGCATTCGGTGGTCAACAAGCAATATTAACCTTCTCTTCAACCCTTCTGTTGCACTGTTGGGTAAACAGAGTCATAGAGTGAATGCATGGGAGACCAAGAAGCTACAATTGCTACACTAGTCTATTAGGGTAAACAAACTGCAAGTCAAACATGATGTCTCAAAAAAAGTGGGAACCTGGTGTGATGGCTCAGGTCTGTTTTCTGGACCTTTGGAAGTTGAGATAAAATTACCATACATGGTGAGTCTCAAGCACTCCTAGACTATAGCATGAGATGCTCTCTCAAAATAGCACAAATAAAAATGTGGCTGGGGAAATAGATTATTTAATAAAGTGCCAGTTACTCATACATGAGAACCCCAGAACACACATGAGTGTATGAAACTATGAGTTTGTAATCCCAGCTTTGGAGAGGCAGAAATTAGGCAGATTCTCCAAAAATTGATATATAATGATCTAGCCAATTGATGAGCCTCAGTTTCATGATTTAAAATATGACTGAAGGATCCATGGCTCTGCAGTGTCTCTGTATCACTACAGATATCTTTTTTCCCTATTGAATCAATATACAGGGCTGAGTGCATGGTTCAGTTGATAGTGTAGTTGCCTAGTATGTACCTTGGGTTTGATCCCTAGAACTGCATAAATCTGGCTGTGATGGTAAACTTGAAAGGTGGTGGTAGAACCAGGGAGCAAGCATGGGCTGGACATAGGCCCCTGCACAGATGTAGCAGATGTGCAGCTTTGTCCTCACACAGGTTCCCCACAACTGGAGCATGGGCTGTCCCTGACTCTGTTGCCTGTCTATGGAGCCTGTTCCCCTAACTGGGCTACCTTGTCTGGCCTCAGTGAGAGAGGATGTGCCTAGTCCTGTATGATTTTATGTGCCAGGAGGGCATGATACCCAGGGAGGGCCTCTCTGTTCTCAGAGGAGGAGAAGGGATATGCAGGAGGAGATTTTTGAGCAGGACCTGGAAGAGGTGGGGCTAATATCAGAGTGCAAACTGAATAAATGATGAAAAAAAGGTTGAGGTGGGGAAATCAAAGATTCAAGGCCATCAATAGCTACATAATCAATTTGGGGCTACCATAGGCTACATGAGATCCAATAATCTGAGGCTGGGAAGCTAATGAATAAAATCTTCCTGTGCTAACATGAAGACCTTAATTTTGGTCACCAGTACCCACATAAAAGCTAGGCATGCCCATATAGGTCTATAATTCCAGTACTTAGAGACAGAGTTGGAAAGATTTTGGCAGCTTACTAGCTAGACAGTTTAATCGAAATGGTAAGTTCCAGGGTGTCAGTGAGAGACCCTGTCTCAAAAGCTAAGATGGTTGGGACTGAGCAGATTGCTCAGAGGTTAAAAGCACTTGCTGCTCTTGCAGAGGGTCCAGGTTTGTCTTCGGCACCTGTAAAGTGGCTCACAACCATCTGTAACTCCAGCTCCAGGGACCCAGTGCCCTCTTCTAAGATCCCACAGGAACCAGGGATCAGGCATGAGTGTGGTGCACACACATACATGCAGGCAAAACACTAATATAAAAAAATTAAGTTGGGAATGGGCATTATGATAAAGAATCAGTTGAGCGACATCCCTGTGGCAACCTCTAGCTTCTGTATACAGCCACAGGAGTGTATTCTACCAACACATGTGAATGGGCGCACATACACATACCAAAATAAAATTTAAAATATCACTATGCAATTCCACCTTGCAGTGTAGTGTTAAAGTGACCCATGAGATATTTAAGGCACGTGGGAAATTTAAATGGATTTTCTCGAAACAAGAAGAAACCATTTTTCTCCTCTGATTGCAACCTAGGTTGAAATTTGATGAGGCTAACCCCAGTATCCAGAAGCTGATTCAAGTAATGAAGAAGAGCCATCCTCAACTGAGCATTACCAGTGATCAAGAGAACCTTAAGAAAAAGAGTCCTTCTTCCCCTCATTTCATTTTTTGAGGCCATTACCCTACAAAAGAATAGGGGGCCTTGAAGACATGGGTGAAGGCTCTTTGGGCACCCTCTCTGATCTATTGGTATCTGAGCTAAATGTCCTTATCCTTTTCAGGTCTATGTATAAAACTCACACATGTCACTAAACAATGGTAAATGTAACACGTTTGTATCACTGGTATGTTGAGGAATAAAAGTGAAAGCATTCATAAAGAACTGTTTGCTAATGGGTCCCCACAAAACTGAAAGAAAGTCTTAGGGTAACAGAAACACTATTCCTGAGCAGATGCTAACTACACACGCCCAGATTGGGCACCAGTGAAAGACCAAAGTATGGATACTATGAAAATTCAACTTGGTAAACCAGAAGTTTTTATTAGGATTACTTCCAGAAGCAGCAATGACTCAAAGGCAGCCATGTCACCAAAGCCCATGCCAGCATGGACAATGGCTCAAAGCTGACAAACTGGGGCACAACTTGCAGGCCATTGGGCAGGTTGGACAGTCTCTGCCAGGCAGCTGGAGCCAGTCTGGTCTGAGTGTCTCTCGGCATCCTTACTATTATATATGCTTGGGGAATAACGGGTCTACTGTACCTGGTCAGTTTCAGTGACTGTCTCGATCACTGAGTTGATTACTTCCTGAGTTAAAGGCTCTTCCTTGCAGTGTGGTATATTCCACCTCCCTTTAAAACATCCTGCATCTTAATGAGATTCCCTACAAGATGAAAGGTATTATCTCCAAAGAAACCACTACAAAATAGTAGGGAGAATGCAGGAAATGAATGTGGCAACTATTTAGTTGTACCTATTTCTATAGCCCTACCAGGCTATGCTGGCTTCTAGTTTTATGTTTTGTTTACAGCCCTGGGAACCAAAGACAAGGACACACACAGACAGCTAAGGGTAGAGAGTGGAGAAGGCACAGAGAGAAATGTGTATCCTTGACCTGGGCATGGCATGTTCAGCCCCACAGGACTGGCTACAGCTTACCTAGACAAGGCTCAGAGGATGGCAAAACTTTCCTAAAGAGTCCAAGTGCAATTGATTGACCAGTGTGTATAAAAACTAACACCAAGGGTTCCATCACCCTGGATGTTTCAGGTGATGAATCCGGGGTCACTCAGATTCATCATGGCAGAGAATAAATTTTAACAAGAAGCTTTTTGTTTAAGCACTGGCACCTGGACTAATTGGTGCCAGGACTGTACTTGAGGCATTCCCAAGATGTAGCCTTTAGTCCTATGAGCCCAGAGCTTACAAAGGCAAAAACCCACAAGATTATGTGTATTCTGCCTACATGTAGGCAAAGACTTTTTTTAATATATAAGTCCAAGTCATCTATTGAGCAGAGGAAGCAAACTTGATTACAAAAGCAGAAATAGCAGTTAACCTTCTGACCTATTTGGCAAGAACAACATATTTTACAAGATAAATTTTAAGACTGGCCTTCAATGTCTGGGAAAGGGGGAAGTGGGCTACTAGGATACTACTTGAACAAGCTAGGTGCTTACGTATTAGAGCCATTTTTTGCTTTTATATTTTTCTCTCTCAATCATAGTAATCAAAACCTTTAATGTTAACATTACAACCTGAGACTGAGACCTACAGAGGCCTACCAATATTTTGCTAGGCTCTTCCTTTGTGTTTTACCTCATAAACATGCTGAGATTCCAGGTTGCTGGAAGAAGTATTTGCCCCCCAATGGTAGCAGACATCCACCTGATCCCTGATTTCCTGTATGGGCATCTATCCTTTCATCTTCTCACCTCTAATCAAAAGTTGTAAGATCCAAGCTATGTAGGTCACAGTAGGTACAGATATTGTCTATCAAGATATATTTCCAAATAATCCTGAGTATGTATGTGTGATGCATGCCTATGTGCTCATTCATGTGCGTGTAGAGATCAGAGGTCATGTTTGGTGTCCACTCTTCACCTTATTTTTTGAGACTGAGTCTCTAAGCTTGGAACTCCCTGGTTTAGCTAAACTGACTCTGCTCAGTGAACCTAATACTCCTGTCTCCATCACTCCATCACTGGGATTACATGCCTGTCCGGTTGTGATTTTTGTTATGGTTTTGCAGACCAAGAAGCTTCTCTGTCCCAGGTTAAGAACAGCTTGGGACTACAAGAATAAATTTTAAAATTTAGATGGCAATTTGACCACATGGCCATTTAGCAAACACTAGCAGGTTACACACTAGGGCCTATAACCTCTCTGGGCATAAGCTTTTGACAAGAATCTTTTTAATGTTTGTGTGTTTGTCTATATGGGTCCAAGCACACGTGTATGAAGGTGCCTGTGGAGGCCAGAATTTGGTGTTGGATCCTTTGGTTGCTGTGAATCAAACTCTGGTCCTCTGTAAAAGAAGCAGAAACTTAAATGCTGAGATAATCTCTTCAGACCTTCAACCAGGGTCTTAATTCATCTTGGTTAATTCATTCTTCTTGAGGTATAGTTCCTGTGTTCTACACTCAGATCCATGCTGTCTCAGCAAACCACACTCAAAGATGAGACATGGCCGGAGAACTCACTAGTATTTACAGGAATGGTACACATGTGCAGAGGTGAACAAGCAAAGCAATGCTTGCTCATAACACTGATTTATCTGGCTCATCAACCTCTTTCCATTACTGGCTTCTAAGAACATAGCCTTTACCCTACTGCAGAAAATGTGTGTGTACATGTTTTAGATCTGTTCATATTGTTAACCAGGAAGTTCTCACTGTGAGGACTTTGGTAAGGTATATACCAAGTCCATCCTTCCCTAATTCAACAACATCTTCAGCAACTCATCAGCATTGTGGCATATTTATGTTTGCATGTCAGGGAGGCACTCAGGGGCTTAGTAAAACTGAGTAGGTAAGGGGCTTCCTGAAGGAAATAACCAAGGGTTGTGGGTGTCTGTTTTTATACAATTCTACAGAACACTGACTTCATTCATGGGTTCCTCCAAACACCATTCGTAGGTTCCTATCAGTTAAACCGTATTTCCTAATCCTCAGCTGTCCCTGAAGAGCAGGTCATTAGTGAATATAAGTGGGTGCTTTCCTGTGCCAAGCTCAACCACAAATCTAAAAGAAAAACTCCAGTGAGGTACAGTAATTTTCCACATACCTCAAACTAAGACCACATCCCAGGCCCCTAAATAAGATGACAGGGACCTCTTATCCAGAGTCCTGACTCAGACTTCTGGGCACTCCCTGAATCCCTCTACTCACCAATACACAGCAGTAAAGACCACAAGACTGCAATGGCAACCTGTACTGTGTGCAGGGCTGCTGTTGCACAAGGGAAGACAAGAAGTAAATAAGGCAGGAAGTGAGGTCAGTAGACAGGAAGTGAAGTCAAGAATAGAAAGTAGCAGCAGGTGGGGCTGGAGAGATGCCTCAACAGTTAAGAGTGCATCTGCCCTTCAGGAGAAACAGAGTTCAGTTTCTAAAACCCACAATTTACAGCCACCTGTAACTCTGACTCTGTGAGAGTTACATAATTTTTAAAATAAAAGTCTAAAACCAGAAGTGGCAGCAGAAATGGGTCCCTCATCCCTGCCTGTTGGTACATCCATCATATGTAATATTTGGGTAACTAGAAAAAGCTTAGACATCCACATATCCCACCTGCCCTTATTCGAATATGAGCGGCCACTACTCTCCACACTCTTTGCTGGTTCTTTTACTTTTGGAGATGGGGGAGGGCAGACTGAATAACTAGGTTATTGAACTGTAGTTTGTTCTCTTGACCATCAGTTTCTTAACTACCTGTAAGACCAGTATTTCCATTCAAGATTACTTAGAGTTTTATTGTGTAAGATTTGTAATAATTTCTTATAACAGTTATTTGCATATTTTGAAATTGACACATATTTAAGTATTAAGTACAAGTAGGTGTGCTATGTAAGAACTCTTCTCCGTGGATAGGTCCTTTCCCTTTAGGAAAACAATACAATTTTTCTGCTCTTCCAGAAGACCCAAATTCAGTCCCCAACATCCACATCAGGCAGTTACAACTGCCTATAACTCTAGCACTAAGTATCCGACGCCCTCATCTAGCCACTGGGGGCAATGCACTCATGTACACATACCCACATACACACCGGATTTAAAAACAAATCTTTTTAAATAACACTTTCAGGAGATTATTTTTAACATTTTTTCTGTCTTTAATTCTCCTTAGTAGCAGAATATACCCCACAAAAGTATGCATGCTTGCCAATTTATCTTATTTTTCAAATGTAGGTTTATCTACTTTTACAGTTCTAGGGCAGGAACCTGTAACTCAGTGCTAGAACACATGCCTAAAATATGGGAAGTCTTAAGTTCCAACACCACCACTACAAAATAAATACACAAGCCTAAAAAAGTCTCAATAGCAGTGTGTGTGTGTGTGTGTGTGCACAAAAGGCAACAGCTGGACAGCCACCCTTTCCATTGTCTCAAAGAGACTTATCTGAAGACAGAAAATACCATCAAAATAGAAGCTTCAGTTTTCAGGAATGGAACAACCCCTATCTGGAAGCCTGGATGACAGCAAACAGCATGCATTTTCTACATAATTCCACATAGTTTCCTAGAAGAGACAGCCCATGCAGAAATGATGGATACCAAAAAGACAGGTTGTTCTCTTAATATTTTGGGAGGTATAATTCACAAAACAAATTACCATCTTCCAAAATCAGTACTAAACACACATAAAAACTAAAATTACACATTTATATGAGATACGCATATGTATATTATGTAATATATCTTTCTCTGTTGAAAACATTCAAAATTACTCTGTGTTCTTTAAATACACAATACATTATGGTTATCTGAAGTCATAAGATTGCATTTGTTTTTGAGGTGGAGACTCATATGTAGTATAAAGCCAGCCTTGAACTCAATGTACTCTTACCTCTGCTCCCACAAACTAGTATAGGCAGTAACTACTTTGCTCAGCTGTCTTACTAGTTGTTTTAAGTGAATCATTCAATGGCTCTTAGCACACTGACAATATTAGACAACCATCACCTCTTTCTAGTTCCAAAACCATCTTCATCACACTATAGTACTTCCAGCATTCCGTTCCACTGTCCTCATCTTCCAGAAGTGATTATTTCCAATACAGGGAAGCCATGGATGTATTTTTCAGGAGTGTCCCCTCATGTGTGGTTTTTGCTTCAAATGGTTCCCACCACATGTAATCAACCCTAGGTTGAAAATATTAAGTGGAAAAATTATAGAAATAAAAAAATTTTACACCATCCCAGACTATTACATTTCAGAAAGGAAACCAACGTTGTGGATGTGTATACACCGCCTGCCTGTTCATGAAGATGCAACAGCCATCTTGTTTGGAAGCTCAACTGTCACAGACATTATAGTCAGATACCTCTTATTTTAATGGCCTCAAAATGTGAGAATATGTGTAGGAAAATAATTATGGGTACAGGATTTGGTACTTTCTATGGTTTTAGGCATCCATTTCAAATCTTGAAATATATGTACTATAAACAAAAAACTGACTATACTGATCATATAGATTATATACTAATAAAAGGTAATGCCCTACCCCATTTTCTGGAGGGCACATTTTCCTTCTAAAGAGTAGACATATCCAACTGTGACTTAAAATGAGGTGGGAGTAAAGGCTAAAGCTTTAGACTATCAGAGGAAAGCAGACTAATAGAGAACAAGAGTTTGTGCACAAATAATGGAACAGGTCAGCTGTGGAAGCCAGGTATTTTGTAAATTAATCTTGAATTCATGTTAGCAAAGGTTGAAGAAAGGCCATTACACGGGTCTATTACGATACCTACAATGCGCAAGATATCAGAAAAGAAACTTTTTCATCCCATGTGGAGTTCTTCGAGCAAAGTAGACATTGGCTCAACTCTTGATTGAGCACAAAGAAAGCTCATGACCCGCCATCCTACCTTGTTGCCTCTCCCCCATATTTAATCTCCACACTCATTTTTTATATAAACTCCCCACTCTTTCGTATGTCCATGTCTGTGGCTTTAATGGTGATGTCCACGGTTATAAACATCTTCCTGGTCAATCCCTCTGCTGAAAGCCGGTAGTTCTAGGCCAGTGGGAGGGGTGGTAGTGGCCTTTGCACAGCTCTAATCCTGTGTTGTAGGCGTTTCTTCCGACTGTGCCAATCCTCTGCTAGAAGCCCCACCAAGATTATTATAATCATCGCACCAAGGCATATCCGGACCAGATTCCCCTTAGCATTTTCCCGGTGAGCAAAATCTAAAGGAAAGAAAGTTGGCAACAGGTGTTAAAAGGCTCTTCTCCATGCCACACTCCATGTTCGTGATTTGAGATTCTATTTTCCTCCATCAGTTGAGATGGTTATCCCCACCATCACCAACAAGGGCCAGAACAGAATAAGTCCAATTATCTATACAGTGATGCTTTCATAGCTCCCTTCATGAACCCAATACAATCTCTCCTCTAATACAGTCAACACCTTGTTATATTACTGACTTATAAAAGAAGATAACTTGCCCCACCTGGGGATCCATCCCATATGCATCCGCCAAACCCAGTCACTATTGATGACTCCAAGAAGTGCTTGCTGACAGGATACAGGTGTCCTGAGAGGTTTGGCCAGAGCCCTACCTGTACAGATGGGGATGCTTGCAGCCAACCATCAGACTGAGCAGGGGGACACCAGTGGAAGAGTTAGGGGAAGGACTGAAGTAGCTGAAAGGGTTTGCAACCCCATAGGAAAAACAATATCAACCAACGAGATCCCCCAGAGCTCCCAGGGATTAAACGGCCAACCAAAGAATACACGTGGAGGGATCCATGTCTCCAGCTACTAGAGGATGGCCTTGTCTGACAGTAAAGGGAGGGGAGGCCCTTGGTTCTGTCAAGGCTTGATACCTCAGTGTAGGGGAATGCTAAGGCAGTGGGGTAGAAGTGGGCTGGTGGGTGGGGGAACACCCTCATGGAGGCAGGGTGGGGGGTGGGTTGGGGAGTGGGGGTGGGATGGGGGTTTTCAGAGAGGAAATCAGGAAGGGGATAACATTTGAAATGTAAATAAATGAAATAACCAATAAAAATCAAAACAAAACAAAAAAAGAAAAAAAAATTTAAAAGAACAGAGGATAACTGTAAGAGAGTGAGGGAGATGAAGAATGTCCTTATTTGACTATTTGGAAAATTTCAACCTTCTCACTAAATTTTCTTGACCAATTCTGAACTCCATATGTTAATATTCTATCCCCTTAATATTCTATGCACCAGGCTCCAAAATTATAGATCTGTAGATTCCATGTAAAGGGAAAATAATTTGCAGGAAGAGATGGGATACAAAGGAGGTGGATGTAGACAGAATCACTTACCAAATGGGGGGCTTGACCCCTCTGGAGAGACAGTGATATTCATAGGCTTTTCTAAGAATAAAAAAGAGGGCCAAGTATAAACAAACAGAAACATCTCCCCTGCTGGAGACAAACACATGTGCTCACATGCTTGTGAAGCAGAAATCCATGACATTTAAGAACACAATCCATAGAGTCAGGCTGCCTAGATTTGACTGCCCAGTATGACACTTATATGATGAAGCCTCTGGAAAGTATTTCAACATCTGTGAGTTCATTTTCCCATCTGTCCAGTGGGATTGGCACTACCATACAATGTGTTGACTTATAAATAATAGTTCATATTTAGCATTGATAAACTAGAAGCCCAAAATATGAAATACTACAAACTTTGACATTTCTAAGCACTAACAGGATGCCACAAGTGAAAAAAAAAATCACACTTGACCTTCACAGGACAGGTTTCAATCAAAACCTGGATGATCAGGGAGGAATTGCAAAGAGAAGGAGTACGACCAAAACATATTGCATGTAAAAAATGTAAATAAATAGGAATTATATAAGAATCACCATTTTTGCTATGTCTATCAAGCATAAATGGGGCCAGGAGTGCTAGTGCCATTTTTAATCCCAGCAATTGGAAGGCAGAGCCTAGTGAATATTTCTGATTCTGGGGCCACCTGATCTACATAGGAAGTTGAAGTCAACCACAGTTACACAGTGGGAACCTGCCATAAAAAAAAAAAAATACAAATATAAAGAGGGACCAGAAAGATACCTCAGCTGGCAAAGCTTGACTAGCAGACATCAAGCCCTGAGTTTGATCCCAGCACAACATAAGCTGAGTGTGGTGGCAAATGCCTGTAATTCCAGCACACAAGAGATGCAAACAGAGGGACAGTCATCCTCTGCTATATAATGGATTTGAGACCAGCCAAGGCTACATAAAACTATGACCCAATGTTTATGAAATTCAAAAAGGGGGAGAGGCGGAGAGCTTTTGGGGCTGCTTGGCAAGAATCTGACGTGGACCAAGGACAAGGAAATGGGTTGCCTGGGAAGAATCTGACATTAGACTAGAACAAAGAAGTTAATTTCAGGCAGGAATCTAAATTTTAGGCCAAAACAAAGAAGCAGGTTTAAGACATGAAAATGACTTCGGGCTAGGACAGGGAAGTAGACTCAGATATTTTGGTCATCCTGATAAGCCCTTAGAAATTGTTCATGGGAGTGATCAGAAAACTTTTGTTTATTGCCTTGCTTGTTCTTTGATTATTCATGTTTATTTTCTTGTTTGTTCCTTGACTATTTGAATCTATTGTATTGCTAGTCCCTCAACCTAGAACTGACCTTAATACTTGCATGTAATTAAAATGGTATAAAAGCAAAAAGGAGGAGGAGGGATGGGGCAGGGGTTTTCTAAGATGGGGGAATGGGGAAAGGGAATGACATCTGAAATGTAAATAAATAAAATATCCAATATAAAATGACTCTAGATAGACTTTGATGGTAGGAAGGAGAAACCCATCCTTGTGCCCCTTTTGTATTGAGCTTTAAATGTCTACTCACTCACCAGTTGCAGATACTTTGTTTGAGGGTAAGACTGAAGGTCTCCTGGAGGCTTCTAAGAGGGTCAAACAGGAATGTTATTAGGAAATAGAATAATGACAGTCCATCCCAAGTGCTCCCACTCTCCAGACCCCTTCTGAGACACCTCCATTCTCTAAACATAAACATTCACATATGAGAACCGGTATGAACAAAACTGAAGGAGTTTAAACTAGAACGTCCCCCATAGGCTCAAATATTTGAATGTCTGTTCCCCAGTTGATAAAATTGTTTGGGAAGGATTAGAAGGTGTGGCCTTGTTGGCGGTTTCTCCCCTTACCCCTATCTCTCTTGCTCTCAATCTCTCAGCTCTCTTGCTCTCTCACTTTCTCTCTCTCTCTCTCTTTCTCTCTCTCTCTCTCTCTCTCTCTCTCTCTCTCTCTCTCTCTCTCTCTCTCTCTCTGCCACTGCCACATGCTTGTGAATCACAACACAAGCTCTCAGTTACAGCTACAGTGTTATGCCTATGTCTGCCCACCTACTACCATGTTCCATACCATGATGGTCATAAACTCTCACCCTCTGAAACTGTAAGGCCCAGTAAATGTTTTCTTCTATAAGTTACATTGGTCATAGTATCTTATCACAATAAAAAAGTAGCTAAAATAGTAAGTTTTCAATTTTCTTTTTCTTTTAGGTTTTTAATTTTTATTTAATACTAGCATAAGAGTTTTAGAATCACTGTGTCATAGGATAACTCTGTTTAATTTCTGAGAGAATACAAGACTAATTTTCAAATCAAATGTAGTAGGTGTAATGCAGAAAACTCTGGGGTGGTTCTGATAGGTATGACCCCCATAGACTCATGTGTTTGAATACTTTACCCATAGAGAGTGGCACTATTAGGAGTTGTGGCTTTGTTGAAGTAGCCTTGGTGGGAAAAGTGTATCATTATAGAAGTGGGCTTTGAGGTCTCCTATGCTCAAGCTTCACCTAGAATGGCACACAATCTCCTGCTGCCTATAGATCAAGATGTAGAACTCTCAGCTCCTTCTCCAGCACCATGTCTCCCTGAATGCTGCCATGCTTCCCACCACGACAATAATAATCTAAACCTCTGAAACTGTAAACTAGCCCCAATTAAATGTTTTCCTTCATAACAATTGTCATGGTCATGGTGTCTCTTCACAGCAATAAAACCCAAATTGAGATAAGCTCTAAATCTTTCCAATGCTTGTCCTGACTGATTACTTGGTTGAGTGGTTGCTGGCTTTTTAGTTTGTTTGTTGATTGGTTGGTTGGTTGGTTGGTTGGTGGGTTGGTTGGTTGATTGGCTTGTATTTGTGTTGTTATAACAATCTTAGTAGACACATGATATGTGAATCGTATCTCAGTTTTAAACAAGTATCATGAAAGAAGCAGTTATTAGTTTGTACTTTAGGAGTCTCCTTCCCTCCTAAGTACAATGTCTTCCATGAAACTGATTATTGTTTTTACCAAATGTTTCTTGAACCCATCAAGCCTGTGAGTATACCACTTGAAGATAGGGACTATATTTTCAGGCACATTTGTAGAAGAACTTTATTCCCCAGAAACCAGAATCTACTGAACTCACCTGTCATGGGATATGGTACCTCTGTGGGTACCAGGCTGGGAGTGGTAGAGGGTCCTGAGAAATCAGAAAAGGAGAGAAATCAGTACTCTGTGGGTTCACTATGAGTTCTAAGAAAATAATTAAACATTTATAGGACTTGATTTTCTCACAAAGCAAGTGAATATGAAGAAGTTTCCACTGCTGACTGACTGGAAATGATCCCTGGTACAGTCTACAACTGTTTCTCTACCTTTGTCTTAGCTGGACCCTTGTCTCCAATGCCCTCAGTTGTCATTTGTCACTTCCCTGATGCTTGTCCCTGGGAATTAGATGTGGAGATGAGAACCATGGGAAAAGTTTTGGAAATGCATCAGGAATCACAAATGCAAGGAAGTATGCAATGGGAGGTGAGATAAAGACTTAAAACAGTATACAGTATTCTGAGTTTTGGAGTAAAAGAGTATACAATAGTCCTTTTGTTATTTGTTATTATATAATAATATATAACTAAATCTATTATATTGTATATTATATAATTATATTTTATTTATTATTTATAAAATAAATGACATTTTTCATTCATTCAATTTTTTTGGTACTTAGAGTTGAACCTAGGTGCCCTGGGCATGCTGAGTAAGTGTAATACCACTAAGATACATTTCATTCATTATTCTAAATCATTCTTACAATCCATAACATTTCAGACTTTCAGTTTTTAAATAATGTTTACTAGTTTCCATTCTATATGAAAATCAAAATTGACAATTCAGAAAGTAGATTGAAGATGTAACTCAGCTGGGATAGTGTATGCACAAAGCCCTGGGCTCCATCCCTGCCACATAAACCACATAGTAGCTCAAGCCTGTAATCCCAGTAACCAGAAGTTCAAGGTTATTCTTTTTGGTTCGAACATAATAAATTCAAACCAGCTTGAGATACATAAGACCCTAATTTTAAAAATAAAATTTCAAAACTAAAAAAAATAAAATACTGTGAATACAAAAGCAAAAGAAACCAACCCAGCAATTTATGAGCTCAAAATAATTGTTGCTGTGTCATATATTCATTTATTTTTCATTTAATCTTTTGAGAATTTTACATATAAGTACTGTACTTATCTCATTTCTAACCTTTACTTTCCCCTTTTGAATTCACCTCATGTTTCCCCTACTCTACCTCAAATTCATGACTTTTTTGTTAGTGTTATGCATATAAAAATATAAGCTGATTCCATTTAATTTTTCTCAGATGTACATGTGTTTAGGGATTTCCATCTGAGATTGAATAATCTATCAGGAGCTTGTTTCTGGGAACACTAATTCTCTCTCTCTCTCAGCAGTCACTGATTGCCTACAGGTCTTCATCTAGAGGCGGGGCTTTGTGAGATTTCAGTGAGTTTCCAATGTCAGGTAGAGTTGTCATTACTCAGGTCTTGTTTAGGCAACCATAGCATTGAGATTTCATGGACACAGCTTCCCTGTCATACCAAGAAGATACTATCTCACAGCAGGCATCCTGGTCATCTGCCTCATAATCTTTAATAGGTTTATATTCCTTTCTCTTAGTGAACTAATCATTTTTGTTCAGACTGCTATTTCTATAGAGTCATGGATAGTAAAACTGTTAAAGCACAAAATCTAAGAATTAATTGAGGTTTAGAGGATCAAAGAAGAAAAACCTTCAGATCTTACTTTGCAGGTACCTATAACTATTATATTTTTACAATAAGTGTGATACTTCTTGCTATCGACTAAGAAAGTAGGAATGCACACCTCTAGCTGTGTCTATAAGAGCATTTCCAGAAACATCAAAAAGAACACAATCAATGGATTAACCCACTGATGGATTCACTGGGTGGTAGGGGAAGCTGCAGAGGATGCAGCACAGTTGGGGGCAGTCGGCCACAAGCATGTCTTTGAAGAGCCCATCTTGACTTACTTCCTTCCTATGATCATTCTCCTTCCTGGTGGCCATGAGTTCAGTGACCTTACTCTATGACATCTTTGTGCCTTGAAGTTCTTCTGCCTTATCTTTAGCCCAGGAATGCAGAAGCAGACTACCATGAATAAAAGGAAGCCTCTGAAAGTGTAAAACAAATAAATCCTTCCTCCTTTAAGTTGTTTCTCAGGCAACTTTACGCAATGACAAACTGTAGAGAACTGGATGGATCCAAGGCTTTCTCAGAGGCCCTGATGAAAGGACAAAAGGAGCCAAGTTCTTTATCCTCGCTCAAGACTGGGCCTAGGGCCTTGGAGGAGTCAAGGTTTCAGTCCCTTGGAACTTAAATTTTTGTCCTGAAGAAACTAGAGATTCCAGTCACAAGGCTGCTCTGTAATGCTCTTGATGACTGTTTTCCCCTTGCACAATATTGCTTGATTAATCCCCTACTGACGTCATCCCATTGTATAATAGTTTCTGCTGACTTTATTCTGTTTCTTCCCTGAAAATAGTATATAAGATGTTGTATGTACTTCTTAATAAGCTTGATTGGCAAAAGTCATAGCATGTGCAAGACCTCTCAATCTCAAAGTTGCTTGTCTTCCCTGTCTTCTATCCTCTTTACCCTCTGACCCCTGGTCCTCTCTCTCAGGACCTCTTGTTACTGAAGAATAACTGGCTGGTTCAAGTAGACTAAAAGCTGGTAGGCAAAATCTAAAGAAATATAGAAACAAAGGACATTCTGCTAGTAAAATCTCAACTATGCATTTTGTTTTATTTAATTTTTTATATACCACAGATCTCTGTAACTTATTTGTTGTCCTTCCTTAATTGTTTCCTTATTTTATTATACTGAATTATGTTAGACCATTTTGTGTGTGTATACATATATGTATATGTGTATTCATGCATACATATATGTATATGAAATACTTTGGACAGATTCTCCCTTCTCTGCCTCCCTCCCATTAGTCCCACTGTAACTCTTAGAGCAGTGGTTCTCAACATTCTAATGCTGTGACCCTTTAGAACAGTTCCTCATGTTGTGGTGACCTCCAACCATAAAATTATTTTTGTTGCTACTTCATAATTGTAATTTAGCTACTGGTATGAATTATAATGTAAATATCTGTTTTTCAGTGGTGACCTCTAATGAAAGGGTTATTGATCTACGGGCTCAGAATTACTGCCCTAGATAGTTTGCTTTCAGCTTCCTTGCTAGGTGTAAATATATGATTGTATGTATCTATATAAAATCTATGAGACACAAATGAAAGAAAACATACTTGTCTTTCTGAGACTGACTTAATTTATTTAATGTATTTACCTCCAGTTGGATCCATTCCTACATACCCATAATTATAGTCATCTTTATGGCCAAAACCAGTTCCCTCTGGTTACAAATTACATCTACCTTTCTTTATCCATCCCTCTGTTGATGGAAAAATAGGTTGGTTCCATAACTTAGCTGATATGAACAGTGTTACAATAAATAATGGTGTATGTCTCTGTAGTGTGTGTGTGTGTGTGTGTGTGTGTGTGTGTGTGTGTGTGTGTTATACATTTTTAGTTTTCTAAATAAAATCTATATTGGTTCCCATAGTGTTTGGAGAGGCCATAAAGAATGGCTCATTTTTGTCCACAGTCTCACTAGGATTTGTAATTTGTTTTCTTGATGACCACTATTCTGTCTGGAATAAGCTAGATTTCTCAAAAATCTTTTTAATCTGCATCTCTATGGTGCTAATGATATGGTACACTTTTTCATGTTTATTAGTAGTTAATCATTTGAGAGGCTAAAATTGTTTGTTTTCTTTATACATTCCTTTGGTCCGTTTTATACCTTAGCTTTGTTATTGGAACTGAAGTAATTGACAGCTCTACTTTATAAAAAGTGAGACCTTTTACAGACTTGAGAATTTTACAATGTTAAGGTAATAAATTTGTGTTAGTGTGAGCCAACAAGACTGTGTGGTGATTTGTTATAGGAGCTGTTGGACACTCGTACACCTTCAAAGCTGATTGGAGCCAGAGGCTCTCCTTGCCCACACCTGACTCCCTTGAAATTTTCACATATGCCAAAGAAAAAAATCTTGAATCTGGACCCACTTACCAGTAACCACAAGCATTAGAGGGTCACTTGGAGCTGACCACAGGTATGGAGATGAGCTATAATAGCTGTAACACCGGTAAGTCCCACTGTGAGCAGCAGTCACTGTGATGATAGGGAAATTGGCCCGGTACCATTTCTCAGGTCTCTTATAAGGCCTAGTGTCCCCTTCTTTAAATAGAATAAATTCATCAAAACTGTATTGGCTCTGGCACTTTAGGGTCACATCCCTGCCTGGAAGGACTGATGAGCTGGGATGAGCTGAGAGTGAGGGCTTATCGTAAACACCTGGGAAAAAAGCAAACTTTATTAAAGACAGGAAATAGGCTGGGGAGATGAAGGATTTCTGTGCTTGCTTAAGACTTATAATATACAAAGGTCACCTTCTAGTTTGGACCTGGGCTGGGAGCAGAGCCTCTGCTCTGGATTTCAACAAACTCAGCCCGCAACCCAGTTGCAGCTTAAGAATACCCCAGGTATTCTTACACATCCAGGGTCACAGGGGAGATACCAAACCTGCCACAATACCTGACTGAAACAGGACCCCCTTACTCCAGGACACAGATACCCTTCCCAGCCAGAAACTCTCGTTCCTTCTGGTTTGCACCTGTGCTGGAAGCAGAGCTTTTGCTCTGGGATGCCCACACCCCAGTTGCAGCTTGACTCCCCAGGTACTCTGACACAGCTAGGATCACAGGTGAGATTCTAAACCTGCACCAATACCTGGAAGAACTGGGACCCCCTCAGACTCCAGGATGCAGTTACCCCACCCAGCCAGAGACCTGTACTCCTTCCAGTTTGGACCTGTACTAAAAAACAGAGCTCTGCTCTGGATCCCAACACATTCAGCCCTCAAACCAGTTGCAGTTTAACCACCCAGGGGTTCTGACACAACCAGGGTTACAGGATCACAGAATGACAGGCTCACAAGATTACAGGCTCACAGAAGGGATGAGCTCCAGTCAGAGACAATGAGGCCAGTTAACACCAGAGATAACTAGATGGCAAAAGATAAGCACAAAAACATAAGCAACAGTAACCAATACAACTTGGCAACATCAGAATCCAGTTCTTTCACCACAGAGAGCCCTGGATAGCCCAACACACCTATAAAGCAAGATTCAGATCAAAATTCCCATACCATGAAGATGACAGAGGACTTTAAGAAGGACATAAATAATTCCCTTAAACAAATACAGGAGAACACAGATAATCAAGTAGAAGCCCTTAAAGAGGAAACACATAAATCACTTAAAGAAATACAGGAAAACACAACCAAACAGGTGAAGAAACTGAACAAAATTGTCCTGGATCTAAAAATGGAAATAGAAACATTGAAGAATACACAAAGGGAGAAAACCCAGGAAATGAAAAACCTAGGAAAAAGAGGAGGAGTCACACATACAAGCATCACCAATAAAATACAAGAGATAGAAGAAAGAATTGCAGGTATAGAAGATACAATAGAAGACATCAACACAACAGTCAAGAAAAATGCAAAACACAAAAAGACCCTAACTCAAAACATTCAAGAAATCCAGGACACAATAAAAAGATCAAACCTGAGAATAATAGGCATTGAAGAGAGTGAATATTACCAACTCAAAGGGCAAGCAAATATCTTCAACAAAAAATATAAAAGAAAACTTTCCATAACCTAAAGAAAGAGATGCCCATAAACATACAAGAACACCAAACAGATGGAGCCAAAAAAGAAATTCCTATCATCCCATAATAATTAAAACACCAAATGCACAGAATAAAGAGAGAATACTGAAAGCAGTAAGAGGAAAAGGTCAAGTAACATATAAAGCCAGACCTATCAGAATTACACCAAATTTCTCAACAGAGACTCTATTTTTTTTTATTTTTTTTATTTTTATTTATTTATTTATTTTATTTTTTTTTTTTTTGGTTTTAGTTTTTCGAGACAGGGTTTCTCTGTGTAGTCCTGGCTGTCCTGGAACTCACTCAGTAGACCAGGCTGGTCTTGAACTCAGAAATCCACCTGCCTCTGCCTCCCAAGTGCTGGAATTAAAGGCGTGTGCCACCACCACCCGGCTCAACAAAGACTCTAAAAGCCAGAAGATTGTGGGCAGATGTCATACAAACCCTAAGGCTACTCTACACCACAAAACTCTCAATTACCATAGACGGAGGAACCAAGGTATTCCAAGACAAAACCAAATTTAAACAATATCTTTCCTCTAATCCAGCACTACAGAAGATAATAGAAGAAAAAGTCCAACACAAGGAGGGAAACTACACCCAAGAAAAAGCAAGAAATTAATCTTTTCACAACAATCCCAAAAGAAGAAAAACACACAAATATAATTCCACCTCTAAAAACAAAAATAACAGGAAGCAATAATCATTGGTCCATAATATCTCTCAACATCAATGGACTCAATTCCACCAATAAAAAGACATAGGCTAACAGACTGGATACTTAAACAAGATCCCGCATTTTGCTGCATACAGGAAACACACCTCAGAGTCAAAGACCTCAGAGGAAAAGGCTGGAAAAAAGTTTCTGAGCATATGGTCCCAAGAAACAAGCTGGAGTAGCCAATCAAATGTCCAATAAAATATACTTTCAACCAAAAGTTATCAAAAAGATGAAAAAAGATACCACATACTCATCAAAGGAAAAATCCACCAAGATGAGCTCCCAATTCTGAACATCTATGCTACAAATACAAGGGCACCAACATTTGTAAAAGAAATATTATGGAAACTCAAAGCACACATTGAACCTCACACAATAAGAGTAAAAAATTTCAACACCCCACTCTCACCATTGGACAGATGATGGAAACAGAATATAAACAGAGACATAGTAAAACTAAAAATGTTATGAACCAAATCAATTTAACAGATATCTACAGAACATTTCACCCTAAAACAAAAGAATATACCTTCTCAGCACCTCATGGTACCTTCACAAAAACTGATGATATAATTGAACAAAAAAATAATAATAATAATAAACCTCAACAGACACAAGAACATTGAATTAATCCCATGTATTCTATGGGACCACCACTGACTATGGCTGCTCTTCAACAACAACAAAAACAACAGAAAACCCACATACACATGGAAGTTGAACAACTATTTACTCAATGAGAACTTGGACAAAGAAGAAAAAAAGAAGTTAAAGACTTTAGAATTTAATGAAAATAAAGGCATAATATGTTCAAACTTATGGGACACAATGAAATCAGTACTAAGAGAAAAACTCATAGCCCTGAGTTCCACCATAAAGAAATTGGAGAGAGTTCATACACTAGCAACTTAACAGCACATCTGAACACTCTAGAACAAAAAGAATCAAATCCATCCAAGAGGACTAGACAGCAGGAAATAATCAAACTCACAGCTGAAATCAACCAAGTAGAAACAAAGAGAGCTATACAAAGAACCAACAAAACAAGGAGCTGATTCTTTGAGAAAATCAACAGGATAGATAAACCTTTAGCCAAACTAACTAGAGGACACAGAGACAGTACAGTATCTAAATTAACAAAATCAGTAATGAAAGAAGAGACATTACAAGAGAAACTGAGGAAATGCAAAAAAAAATATCCAACCCTACTACAAAAGCCTATACTCAACAAAACTGGAAAATCTGGATGAAATGGATGATTTTCTAGACAGATACCAAGTACCAAAGTTAAATGAGGATCGAATAAACTATCTAAACAGCCCCATATCCCCTAAAGAAATAGAAGCAGTCATTAAAAGTCTCCCAACCAAAAAAAAAGGCCAGAGCCAGATGGTTTTAGTGCAGAATTCTATCAGACCTTCAAAGAAAACATAATACCAATAATTCTCAAACTATTCCACAAAATAGAAACAGAAAGAACATTACCCAAATCTATCTATGAAGCCAAAGTTACACTGATACCTAAACCACAAAAAGACACAATAAAGAAACAGAACTTCAGAGGAATTTCCCTCAGGAATATTGATGCAAAAATAATCAATAAAATTCTCATAAACCAAATCCAAGAATATATCAAAACAATCATCTATCATGATCAAGTAGGCTTCATCCCAGGAATGCAGGGATGGTTCAATATATGGAAATCCATCAATGTATTCCACTATATAAACAAACTAATATATACAGGAAAGACACCTCAGTGACAAAGAAAGACACTACCTCAGAGGAAACATGCTGAGGTGTGTTTGTTTTCAAAAAAGAAAAAAAAATCACACGAACATCTCATTAGATGCTGAAAAAGCCTGTAATAAAATACAACACTCCTTCATGTTAAAAGTATTGGAGACATTGGGAATTCAAGGTCCATACCTAAATAGAATTAAAGCAATATACAGCAACCTAATAGCCAACATCAAACTAAATGAAGAGAAACTCAAAATACTCTCATTAAAATCAGGCACAAGTCAAGACTGCCTACTCTCTCCCTACATATTCACTATACTTCTAGCCAGAGCAATTAGACCACAAAAGGAGATGAAAGGGATACAAATTGGGAAGGAGGAGGTCAAAATATTACTATTTACAGATGATGTGGCAGTGTACATAGTCAACCACAAACATTCTGCCAGAGAGCTCCTACAGCTGATAAACAACTTCAGCAAAATGACTGGATATAAAATTACTCTAACAAATCAGTAGCCTTCCTCTACTCAAACGATAAATGAGATGAGAAAGAAATTAGAGAAGCAACAACTTTCACAATAGTCACAATATCTCGGTGTGACTCTAAATAACCAAGTGAAAGATGTGTATGACAATAACTTCAAGTCCCTGAAGAAAGAAATCGAAGAAGACCACAGAAAATGAAAAGATCTTTCGTGCTCACGGATTGGCAAGATTAATAACTAAAAATGGTCAACTTAACAAAAAAGATCTGCAGATTCAATGCAATCCCCATCAAAATTTCAGCTCTATTCTTCATGGAGTTACAAAGAACAATTCTCAAATTCATTTGGAATAACAAGAAACCCAGGATAGCAGAAATCATTCTCAACAATAAGAGAACTTTGGGGAAATCGCCATCTTGGATATCAAGCTGTACTACAGAGCAATAGTGATAAAAACTGCATGGTACTGGTACAGAGACAGGCAGGAAGGTCAAGGGAATAGAACTGATGACCCAGAAATCAACCCACACACCTATGGTTACTTGATTTTTGACAAAGGAGTTAAAACTATCCAGTTGCGGGGAAAACAGCATTTTCAACAAATGGTGCTGGTTCAACTGGAGATCAGCATGTAGAAGAATGCAAATTAATCTGTACTTATCTCCTTGTACAAAGCTCAAGTCCAGGTGTATAAAGGACCTGCACATAAAACCAGATACACTAAATCTAATAGGAGAGAAGGTGGGGAAGAGCCTCCAACACATGGACACAGGGGAAAATTTTCCTGAACAGAACACCAATGACTTATGTGCTAAGATCAAGAATTGACAAATGGGACCTCATAATATTGAAAACTTCTGTAAGGCAAAGGACACTGTCAATAGGACAAAACAGCAACCAACAGATTGGGAAAAGATCTTTACCAACCCTACATCTGATAGAGGGCTAATATTCAAAATATATAAAGAACACAAGAAGTTAGACTCCAGAGAACAAAATAACTCTATTTAAAAATGGGGTACAGAGCTGAACAGAAAATTCTCAACTGAGGAATCTGACATGGCTAAAAGCATCTAAAGAAATGTTCAACATCCTTAGTCATCAGGAAAATGCAAATTGAAAGGACTCTAACATTCCGCCTCACACCAGTCAGAATGGCTAAGATCAAAAACTCAGGTGACAAGAGATGCTGGCGAGGATGTGGAGAAAGATGAACACTTCTCCATTCCTGGTGGGACTGCAAGCTGGTAAAATGACTTTGGAAATCAGTCTGGTGGTTCCTCAGAAAATTGGACATAGCATTACCTGAGGACCCAGCTATACAACTCCTGGGCATATACCCAGAAGATGCTCCAACATATAACAAGGACATATGCTCCACTATGTTCATAGCAGCCTTATTTATAATAGCCAGAAGCTGGAAAGAATCCAGATGTCCTTTAACAGAGAAATGAATACAGAAAATGTGATACATTTACACCGTGGAGTATTACCCAGCTATTAAAAACAATGAATTTGAGAAATTCTTAGGTAAATGGATGGAACTAGAAAATATCATCCTGAGTGAGGTTACCTAATCACAAAAGAACACACATGCTATGCACTCACTGATGATTGGATATTAGCCCAGAAGCTCCCAATATTCAAGATATAATTCACAGACCACATGAAGCTCATGAAGAAGGAAAACCAAAGTGTGAGTGCTTCGATCCTTCTTAGAAGGAGTAACAAAATACGCAAGGGAGCAAATATGGAGACAAAGTGAGGGACAGAAACTGAAGGAAGAGCCATCTGGAGACTGTTCTACCTGGGTGTGCATCCCATGTGCAGTCACCGAAAGTAGATGCTAATGTGGACGTCAGGAAGTGCATGCTGACAGGAGCCTGATATGACTGTCTTCTTATAGGTCTGCCAAAGTCTGACATATACAGAGGCAGATGCTCACAGCTAACCATTGAACTGATCATGGCGTTCTCAATAAAGGAGTTAGAGAGAAGGAGCTGAAGGAACTGAAGGAGCTGAAAGGGTTTGAGGCCCCATGGAGAGAGCAACAATATCAACCAACCAGAGCTCCCAGGGTCTAAACCACCAGTCTGGGAGCACATAGAGAAGGACCCATGGCTCCAGCTGTATATGTAGGGGAGGACGGCCTTGTTGGGCATAGGTGAAAGAGGAGATCCTTGGTCCCATGAAGGCTGGATGCCCAATGTGAAGGAATTTGAGGGTGGGGAGGTGGGAGTGGTTGGGTGGGTGGCTGTACAACCTCATAGAAGCAGGAGGAGAAAGGATAGGATAGGGGTTTCTTTGCAGGGGGAAAATGGGGTAAGAGGACAACATTTGAAATGTAAATAAAATATCCAATAAAGAAAGAAAAAAAATGCCAGTGGCAACTTATACTAATACTTCAGGACCAAATATATCTGAGTGATGCTGCTGTGTACTTATTGAGCCTATGACAGAAATTTAAATTGGCCTGATGGGGAAAATTTCACAAACCCTCTCCTGCCTCCCAAATTCTCACCTGGCATCAGTACATATTAGCAGAAGAGTATAAACCAGTACTGTGATCAGATAGTGGATCTAGCTATGGGAGAATTATTATCACTGATATAAATGAAGTAAACCAATGGGTAACATTTAATTTTCTAGCATGGGGAGACTTTGACAAGTTAAATCAGTGCCTATTAATGGTTTAAAACTAAGGCTAAAGGGATGGCTCAGAAGATCTGAAACATCCCTTGCTTCTCCAGAGGGCCATGCTTAGAAGTCAGCACCATTCACAACTGCTGGTAACTCTGTCTCCATCAATCTAAGTTTACCTTTCCTGGACACCTACAGACAGCTTATAGACAGGAGCTCAACACATATACAGCAAGGACTGCTGGGTCTGGGTTCAGTCAGAGAAGATGTACCTAACCCTCAAGAGACTAGAGGCCCCAGGGAGTTTAGAGGTCTGGTGGGGTGGAAGGGGGTGGGGACATTCTGGAGATAGGGGGACAGGGAGGACGTATGGGACGTAGAACACTCAAGGGTGGAGCAGGAGGGGAATAAAATCTGGAGTGTAAATAAATAAATAAAAGATTAAATTTTTAAAAGTAGATGTTTTTTAACTCAGGTTCAGGGAATATCAATGCATTCTTAATGTGATTTTTTTCCCACCTACTGTTTTTTGAAGCAAATTTGTATTGTTACCTCATTTGTACATTATCAGAGTGTCATTTATCCTAAGAATAGATGATGATGGTTTAAAAAAAACCCTCAGGTGACAGCAGATGCTGGCAAGGATGTGGAGAAAAAGAAACACTCCTCTACTGCTGGTGTAATTGTAAACTGGTACAACCACTCTGGAAATCAGCCTGGCAGTTCCTCAGAAAAGATGTTCCAACATATAACAAGGACACATGCTCCAGTATGTTCATAGTAGCCTTATTTATAATAGCCAGAAGCTGGAAAGAACCCAGATGTCCTTCAACAGAGGAATGGATACAGAAAATGTGGTACATTTATACAATGGAGTATTACTCAGCTATTAAAAACGATGAATTCATGAAATTCTTAGGCAAATGGTGGAACTAGAAAATATTAACTGGAGTGAGGTAACCAAATCACAAAAGGACACATATGGTATTCACTCATTGATAATTGGATATTAGCCCCAAAGCTCACAATACCTAATATACAACTCACAGACCACATGAGGCTCAAGAAGAAAGACCAAAGGGTGGGAGCTTCTTAGAAGGAGTAACAAAATATTCACAGGAGCAAATACAAAGACAATGTGGGGGGCAGAGACTGGATGAGGTACAATCCAGAGACTGCCCACCTGGGGATCCAATCCAGGTACAAACACTGTTGTAGACGTCAGGAAGTGCATGCTGACAGGAGCCTGTTTTACCTGTCTCCTGAGAGGCCCTGCCAGGGCCAGACATATACAGAGATGGATGCTAACAGCTAACCATTGAACTGATCATGGGGTCCCCAATGGAGGAGAGAAGACTGAAGGAACAGAAGGGGCATGAGACCCCATGGGGAGAGCAACAATGCCAACCAACCAGAGCTCCCAGGGTCTAAACAGCTAGCCTGGGAACACATGTGAAGGAACCCATGGCTCCAGCTGTACACGTAGTGGAGGATGGCCTTGTGGGGCATCAGTGGGAGAGGAGGGTCTTGGTCCTCTAAAGGCTGAATGACCCAGTGTGGGGGAATTCCAGGGCAGGGAGGGGGGAGGGGGGGGATGGGTGGGAGAACACCCTGGTAGAGGGGGGGGGGGGGGGGATAAGGAGTTTCTGGGGGGTGAAATGGGGACAGGGATAACATCTGAAATATAGATAAATAAATTATCTAATAATAATAATAAAACAGATAATGGAACTGGCTATTGCACTTGAGCATTTGAAACTTTTTGTCAACAATTTAATATTACCCATATTACTGGGATTTCTTATAATTCTTAAGGACAAGGGACTGTGGAAAGGACCCATGGCACTTTAGAACAATATCTTCATAAAATAAAAAAGTGGAAGGTATATCCCCATACACCACAAATTTATTTAAATCATGTTCTTTTTATTTTTAAATTCGTTTAAATTTTGGATGCCAAGGAACTCTCTGTTGAGTATCTGTGGCACCCTACAACTGGGCATACTTATGCCTAGGTGAAAGGGAAAGATCCACTTACTGGCATAAGGCATGAGCCCAATCAGGTATTAAATATGGGGAAGAGGGCATGTTGTGTTTTTTCTTCAAGATGCTGAAGGAGTATGCCAGCTGACAGAGTGACAGGTGAGACATGCTGATGCCAGGACAAAGATGATGCTGACCTGTGAGCTTGATGAATGTCCTGACAATGGTGACTGGGAAGCTGTATTGGACATATGTTCCTGACCCACCTTTGCTTGCCTATATATCCCAGATGGGACAAGCTGCCTTGCCTTAAGTTTTTAGACTTTGTAGAACAGAGAATCAAAAAAAGAAATTATAATGACTCTTATATTTTCCTTAAATGTGACCAGTAATTTGGACTCAATCATGGACTGGTCTAGAAATCAATCTAATATTGGAAATAACAGTCTTCATTTGGAAGGCTGGATCTGGACATTTTCAGAGATATATTTGGAAGTTAGCTGCAGTTCTCTATGATGTTATGTTAACAAGAGATATAGTTGGATCTGGATTTCAAACAAGTCTCAGTACATGTGTTAAGGCTCTTTTAATTGTCAAGTTAAAATGACTTCTACGGTATTTAATGTAAGTTGCATTGATTGTACACTTTCTAATTGTGTTAGTGTGTTGAAACCCAGCATGTCTGTTACAGAGGTCTATCAACCAGCTTTTGTTTTATTGCCCTGAGTATCATAGAACCTTGGTATTATGAAAAAACTTGCAAGTACTGGAAGAAGTGAGTCAGGCTTTAAGCAAAAGCAAGAGGGTGGTGTGCTTGATTATTGCTGGTATAAAAGCTTTAATTACATTAACTGCTAGCAACACTGCTTCTGTAATTGCTTTGACACAAGAAGTTAAGACAGCTACTTGTGTTAACCATTTAGCACAAAAATGTTACTAATGTGTTGAGTATACAAGAGGATTTAGATAGGCATTTGGAAGAACGAATTGGTGCTCTTTATCCTATTCAAATTATTAAAAGGAGGTTCATAGTTTAAGAGTAAGGAATCATCTCAAGTGTCATGCCAAATACCATTGGATTTGTCTTAGTTCTAAAATTTACAGTGATAGTTATTATAATTAGGAAAAAAATTAAAGACACTTGCAGTGTATTTGGCATAATTCTAACACCTCTCTGGATGTTTTAGCTTTGCATAGTGAGCTTATAAATTTAAAGAATGTTGCTCTGCTGAGAGTTGATGCAGCAAATACTGCTGATGAAATTACCCATGGCCTGAGGTCAGAATTCTTATTTTGGTCAAGTTTCAAGAATGACATATATAACTTGATCATGCTAGCCCTTTTTGTCCTGGGAATACTTTTATTCCTGCCTATCATGTTAAAGTTTGTTTTTAACAAAGTCAACATGTTGGCAGGCAAAGTACATGGCTTGAAACTGAAAATGGACCCCCAGACAGAGTTCTTAATTTAACAGGCTGGCAAGCCAAGAATGGGTAAGATTCTTCACAGAACCTTACCAACCTAAGACATAAATGCATTGCTATTGATAATGCATATTCCATGATGGGTAAGGAAAGCATTCTTGTCAGAATGACCTAAGACAGGTTCAGTCTTGTTTTTGAAGTAAAAAAGGGGGTGAGGCAGAGAGCTTTTTGGGCTGCTGGGCAAGATTCTGACATTGGCCAAGAACAAGGAAATGGGCTGCTTGGCAGGAATCTGACATTAGGCTAGAACAAAGAACTAATTTCAGGCAGGAATCTAAATCTTAGGTTAAAACAAAGAAGAATTTCAGACATGAATCTAAATTTTAGGCTAGAACAGGGAAGTAGGCTTCAGACATGAAAATGACTTTGAGCTAGGACAGGGAAGTAGGCTCAGATATTTTGGTCATCCTGATAAGCCCTTAGAAACAATGATCACTGGAGTGTTCATGGAACTTTTTTTATTGTCTTGCTTGTTCTTTGACTATTTTTGTTTATTGCCATGCTTGTTTCTTGACTATTTGCATCTATTGTATTGCTAGTTCCTCAACCTAGATCTGACCTTAATACTTTCATGTAATTAAAATTGTATAAAAACAAAAGGGAGGAGAGAAATTAGACAAGGAGATTCCGGGGAGGGGAAATGGAGAAAGGGGATAATATCTGAAATGTAAACATATAACATATCTAATTAAAAATGGCTTCATGAAATTCAGAGGAAGTGAATGGAACTAGAAAATCTCCTCCTTAGTGAGGTAACCTAGACATGAAAGAACACACATGGTATGTACTCACTGCTAAGTGTATATTAGCCTGAAAACTCACAATGCCCAGGATACTCCCCACAGTCCATGTGGAGCTTAGGAGGAAGAAAGACCAGGGTGTGGATGTTTCAGTCCTGCGTTCAGAGGGGATCAGAATAATCATGGGAAGTGGAGGGATGGGGCACCTGAGAGGGAGAGAGAAAAGGGAGGAAATAAGGAGGGTAGTATCAGGAACTAGAGGGGACCTGAGAGAGGTACAAAGGATCAGGAAATTGAATAAAAATATGTACCAGAGGGGATGAGGACCTGTGAATAGCCACTGGAGGGTCCCAGGCGCCAGAGAAATGAGAGGCTTTCAGGACCCCATAGGGTTGATTTTAGCAGAGAAGTGGAAATAGAACCTATAGAGACCACCTTCAGAGATAGGCATGACCCCGTGGTGGGATGGAGCCACACAACCATCTCAAAGTTTTTAACCTAGAAACATTCCTGTCCAAAGGAAGAACAGGTACTAAAAGCGGAACAGAAACTGAAGAAAGGGCCATCTGTGGACTGCCCCACCTAGGGATCCATTATGACGGCAGACAGCAAACCAGATACTGTTGCCATGGCCAAGAGGCACTTGCTGACAGGAACCTGGTTTGGCTGTTCCTTGGGAGGGTCAGCCAGCAACTGACCAATGCAGATGTGGATACTTGGAGCCAACTCAGGGACCCTGTAGGGGAGCTATCAGAAGGACTGGAAGAGTGGGAGGGATTGCAACCCTATAGGAAGAATATCATAAGCTGGCCAGACCACCTAGTGCTCCCAGGGAGCAGACCACCAACCAAGGAGTGTGCAGGGAGAGATCCACGGCTCCAGATACATAGGTAGCAGAGGATAGCCTTGTCTGACATCAATGGGAGGGGAAGCCCTTGGTCCTGTTTAGGTTTGATGCCCCAGCTTAGGGGGATGCAGGAGAGGGTGGGTGGGTGGTGGAACACCCTCATAGAGGCAAAAGGGAGGGAGAAGAGGGAGGTTGTGGAATGGGGGGAGGGGCTTATGGAGGAGTAACCAGAAAGTTAGATATCATTTGAGACGTAAACAAATGGAATGATTAATTTAAAAAAAAACATACCAAGGTCAAGATCATGCCTAAATAGGACATTTGGGCAAATGCCTTCTAAGACTCAAGAAACACTGAAGAAGAGGAACAGAAAAAGCTTAAAGGCATCGAGAAAATATACAAAATAACATCTTCAGTGCATGACACGGGCATTTCAAACAGGATATCACAAAAGCTGTGGTTACCTATACAAGATCAAGCCAGTTTAATATTGGAGAGGGATGGCCTCTCTGAGGAACTTCGGGCAGTTGATAGCTGTTGAAGGAAAGAAAACCTTTTTCTGTGATAGCCAAATTTTTAAGTTTTCTGTATTGCATTAAAATGTTATTTATCGCCGGGCGGTGGTGGCCCACGCCTTTAATCCCAGCACTTGGGAGGCAGAGGCAGGCGGATTTCTGAGTTCGAGGCCAGCCTGGTCTACCGAGTGAGTTCCAGGACAGCCAGGGCTACACAGAGAAACCCTGTCTCGAAAAAAAACAAAAAAAAAAATGTTATTTGTCTTGATTAATGACTGTCCCAGAGACACCACTCCTAAATTCAGTAAGAACAACTCATTTGTCTCATTCTAACTCCAGCACCTGGGGATTTAGGAGTTTACTGTCTATCACCAACCATAGTTTCATATTCCCCAAGTCCAGAAATGAAGCCCAGGAGCCCAGGAGCCCAGGAGCCCAGGAGCCCAGGAGCCCAGGAGCCCAGCAGCCCAGGAGCCCAGCAGCCCAGGAGCCCAGGAGCCCAGCAGCCCAGGAGCCGGAAGACCAGCAGTACTCCATTCCTCCCCTGCTCAGTTACCTGTAGCAATTAGCTCAAGCTGGTCACTTGCGACAGACCAGCGACCCCCATTCTGATATGAGCATCGGTAGCGTCCAGCGTTATTTCTTTCCATGGTTGGAATGATGAGAAAGTCTTGATCTTCGTACTTCCTCGGTTTCAGTTTCTCCAGCCGATATAAATCCACATCTGAAGGCCCCTGGCACTTCAGAGTGACTGAGTGACCCAGGGGCACCAGGGAACTAGGCTGAGCCTGGAGAGAAGGCTTGGGGAGTAGGCCTTGGAAGGGAATCAGATTCTAGGTTAGCTTCAATGTAAACTAGCCCCTTTTGAGCCTCGGCACGCCCTCCAAACTCTCACTAGCTGAATGCTGGGGGAGGCTTAGGGTGCTAGGGGGATATACTCACCATACTGTGTTTGGATCACTTGCAGTACACACAGCCCTGAGGGAAAGAACCAGAGGCTAGAGACTCCCTTAAATGGACTTTTTTTTCAATTTTTTTATTGGCTATTTTATTTACATTTCAGATGCCAATCCCTTTCCCCATTTCCCCTCCCTAGAAAACCCCTATCCCGTGCCCCCCCTTTTCCATTTGGCTTTTATACAATTTTTTAAATGTTAATCAAGGGCTTTGTAAGTATCGTAATGCTCAATCAGAAGTGTGACCTAATACCCAACCTAGCTATGTAAACTATCTTTGACTAGTGGAGACACGTGAACTTCTGCCTCCATGCCCCCTCTCTCTTTCTCTCTCTTTTTCTCTCTCATTACCGAGCTTCTCATCTACTTCATCTTCTCCTCTCCTTACTCCATCTTTTCCTCTCGGTGCTCCTTCCCCCTTAGCTCCTCCTACATATCACCCTTCCTGTTAAAATAAAGCTTTTCTCTCAGAATACAATTAGAGCACAATTATTCCTATTTGTACCAGTGAGGTACAAGATAGTCTTAATACCCAGTTCATCCTTTTGTTGACTAACCAGAACCTCTACCGTCTCTCTTGACTAAAACACTTAGTTTTGAACCTGGCTTTTTCTTGGCTTTAGAATGAATGTCAGCTGAGAAACCCTCCACTCAGATCTTTTCTCTCAAGGTAAATAGCCCGGATTGGCTATGAGTCTATAAGTCTTCAATGCTGTCAGAAATCCAGAATTACTAAATTAACTGAAGTTATGGGAAGCACTAAGCATAGCTTCTAAAACTTAGCCAATTTATAGAGACCGCTGAACACGTGGACAACCCCTATACTACCCAACATTGGAGCATCAAATCTTCAGCCTTCTGGCCCAGAATCATCTGACAGACCTTAGTGATGCAGAATTATTAAGGGCTGGTTACTCTGTCTAGGCAGATATAATCAAATGGACATTTTTATACATGCATTAGCTTGTATCATAATTATCTTCCATTTTAATTGATTTATACAATCCAGACTGACTTCAAGCTTGCTCTTGTGACAGAGATGAACTTGAACTTCTGATCGCACTGCCTCCATCCCGAGTGCTGCAACTGCAGCGATACACTACCACACCTGATTTTATGTGGTGCTGGGAATGGAATACAGGGCTTCATCAACACTAGTCAAGTCATTCCACTGACCTATGTTCCCAGACCATAATTATCTTACTATTTCAAAAGACACTGTTGCACAAGATTTATCTGGAAAAGGCCAAGCCTCAAAACCAAGTCCTATCCAGGAGAGGAATAGTGAGCATGAAGCTGTACCAGTGAGTTCTCTTGGCATTTTGCAAGCTACTAGAAGAAAGACTCTTTACTCACTTTATATCCCAAGCACACCCGTCTCTCCTCTACTCTCAGCCCCACCCTTACAGATCTGTTCCAACCATTACTCCCCTTCTCCTCAGGAAAAGATAAGCCCCCCTTGGGAACCACCTCACCCCGGCACATCAAGTTGCATCAGGACTAAGCACCTCTCCTACTGAGACCCAAGCAGTCAGTTCAGCTAGGGGAAGGAGATACAGTGGGAGGCAATGACAATGGAAACAGCCCTGCTCCAATTGTTAGGGGACCTACATGAAGACCAAGCTATATAACTACTACAAATATGTAGGGGGACCTAGGTCCAGCCCCTGCATGCCTTTTGGTTGGTGGTTCAGTCTCCACAAGCCCCCACAGACCCAGGTTAGTTAACTCTGTATGTCTTCTTGTGGTGTCTTTGGCTCCTCCAGCTCGTTCCACACAACTCTTCCACACAACTCCCTGAGTTCTGTCTGATGTTTGGCTGTTGGTCTCTCATTCTGTTTCCATCTGCTGTTGGATGAAGCAAGATTCTATTTTCTTTAAGGGTGTGCCCCCTCAAAGCTGACCATGATCTAGGGGAAGGTCACATACCCAAGACTATATGGACTACACAAAGTATACTTGATAGCTTTAAAAAAAGAACACAAAATTGGGTGAATATGGAAAAGGAAAGAATTTGGAACAAAGGTATATGTAATCTAAACACATCCCACAAAATTCTCAAAGACTTCTTTTTTCTTTCTTTTTCTTCTTCTTCTTTTCTTGTTGAAAGTTAAAAGACTGTTGTGTCATGTCACTTGCATGAAATGTCCAGAAAAGGCAAAGCCATAGAAGCAGGAAGACGCCTAGTGATTATGTGGGGTGATAAGGATGGGACAGTGGGGAGGTAGGGCCATTTAATAAGTGTATGGTTTCTTTGGGGGTGGAAACAATGTCATGAAAGCAGACTGAAGTGCTATCTGTACCATATTATCAATGTACTAAATGTCACTAATAATTTTTAATTACTTTTTCAGGCTAGCATACAAAATAATGGGTTTCAGCTTGGCATCTTCATACACATGTCCTTGTACTGTGTCCTCATTCATTACTCCCCTGCAGTTCCCTACCCTATTTCTTGTTTAACTGTTCTCTTCCTTCAGCTCTGCTCCCTCTCAATTTCTTAATGTGTAAATCCCATTGTTCTTTCTCTTTACTATACCCCTTAAGATCTTGTTCTACTCTCTCATGACTCTCTTTCTGGTTTCAAGACCTACATACACACATCCATGTAGTGGGTTGGCCTAATGCTGCTTGTATTTTATTACTAATTTGGGTCCCCCACAGCTGTTTTTCCCCAAGAAAGAGTCTGCACCTAAAGATACTCAGTGACTCTGCCCCCAGTTGATTGCGATTGGTGAATAAAGATGCCAACAGCCAATAACTGCGGAGAAGAGAAATAGATGAGATTGAGTTTTTATAAGCTTAGAGGAAGGAAAAAGGGGAGGAAGAAGAAAGCCACCATGGAGGAAGGAGAACATGCAGGAGAGAGAAAGAAAGCCACCATGGGATAGAAATAAAGAAAATGAAGTGTGTGAGATGGCCAATTGGAGCTAAGAGCAGCCCAGATGTGACATAGTAAGTACTAAGCAATAATTCAGTGTTATCAATAAGGAAATAAATTCTAACAGGATGGAGGGTAAACAGTTGCCCAGATATTGTGCTATTTAAGGCATATTAAAATATAAAAGCTATGTGTATATCTTTCACCCAGGAACATAAATGGTTTAAGGTGGGCAAAAACCTTGTGCTGGGATTTGTTAATAATTTGTTACTACACATTCACCACAACTTTATTTTTTTTTCTTAGACGTATTTTTTTTATTCTCCTCACTCTCTGTTATAAAAACCATAAACATTTTTCTATTGTCATATTCAAACAGATCTTTGAGCTATAATTCATAAAGCATACATCTACTCACATAATATACACAGAGTAAATTATGCTTCCGGTATTACAAGTGGTTGTAGTTTAAATAGTTCAATTACACAATTCTAACGAAATGGACCAATGTCTACAAAGTACCCATCCTCACACTCTATCAAGAAACATGTTTTATCAGCTTTCAGAGAATCCCTTTTACACAGTCATGTTGTCGCAAGGTCTCATCCATTATTTCATGTCAGCCAGATGATTACAGAGAAGGCATGTTAGAACTTTTCTGACTTTTCTTCAGTTTCTCCATTTCCCCACTTCATACAAAACTACTTAGCTAATGAAGTGTCAGTGTTAGATTTATATGTCAGCCTGACTGTGTTAGGTGACGCTCTGATAGCTGAGACAATGTTTCTTTTTTCTTTGTCTAATTAAATTTTTATTTTATTTTTGAGTCAAAACATATGCACTATATTAATGGTCTCTCCTGGTTCTTTCTCTCTTTCTTTCTTTCCTTCCTTCCTTCTTTCTTTCTTTCTTTTTTTCCTTCTTTCTTTCTTTGCTACTCTAATTACACACAAGTATTAAGGTCAGTTCTAGGTTGAGGAACTAGCAATCCAATAGATGCAAATAGTCAAGGAACAAACAAGACAATAAACACAAACAGTCATAGAAGAAGCAAGTCAATAAACAAATTTCTGTGAACACTCCCATGATCACTCTTTCTAAGGAGGGCTTATCAGGATAACCAAAATATCTGAGCCAACTTTCCTGTCCTAACCTGAAGTCACTTTCATGTCTGAAGCCTACTTCCTTATTCTAGCCTAAAATTTAGATTTCTGTCTGAAATTATTTCTTTGTTCTAGCCTAATGTCAGATTCCTGCCTGAAGACTACTTCCTTGTCCTTGGCCAATGTCATGTGTCTGTCAAGCAGCCCATTTTCTTGTCCTTGGCCCAAGTCAGAGTCTTGCCAAGCAGCCCCAAAAGCTCTCTGCCTCTCCCCCTTTTTTACTTCATTAACAAGACTGAGCCTGTCTTAGGTAGTTCTGACAAAAATGCCTTCCTTACCTGTCATGTAATATATGTCATCAAAAGCAATGCACTTCTGTCTTAGGTTGGTAAGGCTCTGACACCACAATTTTAAATCTAAGTTCCCCACATGAAACACATACACACACACACACACACACACACACACACACCATATTTGTACTTCTTAGTCTGAATTATTTCACTTAACATAAATATGTGTTTTATTTCAATAAAAATATTTTAAGTCAGGGGACTAGGGAAATTGCCCAGTGGTTAAGAGCATTTGCTTCTCTTACAGAGGACCTAAGTTTGATTCTAAGCACCTGCATAGTGGCTCATTTCTATTGAGAGGATCCAATACCCTATCTTGGCCTCACAGGCACCAGGCACACATGTGGTACACATACATACAAACAGGCAAATATGTATACTCAAAAAGTAAATATAAATAAATCTTAATTATTTTAAGTCGAAACAAGGATTTCTTCCTGACCCTTTTTACAAATGCTCTTGGTTCTTTCAGCTTTTCCTTTTCACATTCTTATGTCTAAAAAAAATAAAACCTTTAAAATCTTCAACCCAAAATTGCCCTGCCTACAAGATACACAGGGATTAAAATGGATCAGAAATTGAAGGAATAGCCAACCAATAACTGGTGCAACTTGATACACATCCCATGAGAGAGAGTCAACCATTGACATTATTTATGATTCTATGCTTGCAGACAGGACCCTAGCATATGTGTCTCCTGAGAGTCTCCGTCCATTAGCTGATGGAAACAGATTCAGAGAACCATAGACATCAAGCAGAATTCAGGGAGTCTGTGGAACAGTAGGGGATAGGATTGGGGGGGGGGTAGAGTTGTCAAGGACATTGCAAAAAGACCGACAGAGTCAACTAACCCTGGACCCATGGGGACTCACAAAAACTGAACCACCAACCAAAGAACCTGCAGAGGCTAAACCTAGCCACACGCCTACATATTTGTACCAGTTGTGCAGCTTGGCCTTCATATGGGTCCCCTAACAATTGGAGTGGGAATTGTCTCTGATTCTGTATCATTGATGTTGGACTTTGAGGTCTCAGATGCTCAAGCCACATACAGTGTGATACTTGCTTCCTGCTGCCTGCTGATCAAGATGAACTCTCATCTCCTTCTCTAACACCATGTCTGCCTGGATGCTGCCACGATTTCATCCATGATGATAATGAACCAAATCTCTGAAACTATAAGACAGCCCCAATTAAATGTTTTCCTTTATAAGAGTTATCATGATCATGGTGTGTCTTCATAGTAATAGAAACACTAACTAAGACAAGTGCATAAAAATATATTTGATAGTGAAAGTGTAAAATACCATATAAATATTTGGTTTCAGACCTCAGGACAAGGGACTGAGGTGCATATTTTATATACCAAACTAGACTTGGCCTCCAAGTTTTCTCAGCATCCCTCAGTTACTACCTGGCAAACCCTCCCTATAACCCTGAATTTTCCAACCCAGGGGCTGGGCTGACCTTCTCCCAGAATCTCTTTGGTATAAAACCTGGACAGTTTGGTTTCTTTCTCCTCTTCCTCTTCCTCTTCCTCTTGTTCCCCACATTTCCTTCTCTCTCCACATGCTCTTTCTCTTTTTCTCTTTCCCCTCCCCCTGTCTCCCTTCCCATAAAGACTTCCCTGGCCTCCATCCTTGGGTCCAGTGCACTTGCCCACCAGAGAACAGCTTCCTAGTAAACCTGCATCGATTTATATTTTTTTAATCTGGTTTTAACTGGCTCATTTTACCAACAGAAAAAAAAACTTATCAGTGAAGCCCCACAGCTTCTGATTGTATAGAAGTTCATTGAGTTGTATAGTCTTTGGGTGTGGTTAATTTCAATGTGTTGGAGGTATTTTTGTTTCTTTGTTTTTTGGTTTTGGGGGTGGTTTGGTAACTTTTTATGATAAAGTTTTGAATTTTTTGTTTTTTTATTAAAATGATTTTTCATACAATATGCTTTGATCCTGTTTGCCCTGCCACAAGTCCCCCTAGATCCTCCTCACCTCCCTTTCCACCCAACTTCATGTTCTTTCTCTCTTCCTTTCCAAACCAAAAAAAAAAACAATATAAAGTCAAAACAAAGACAAAAAAATCAAAACAAAAAGTTCTCCCACAAAAAAAACATGGAGTTTTTCTTGTGTTGGTCAACTACTCAAAAGCATGGAACCTACCCTGCAGTGTGAGTGATATACCCAGTAACACTCCATTAGAGAAAACTGGTTTTTCCCTTTGCCAGTGGGAATCAACTGTAAACACCTTCTTGGTTAGGGGTGGTACTTCTTCTGGCTTGAACGTGTTAGGTCTTGTGTAGGCTACAATAGTTGTGTGTGTGTATATATGTGTGTGTGTATGTGTGTGTGTGTGTGTGAGAGAGAGAGAGAGAGAGAGAGAGAGGGGGAGAGAGAGAGAGATTTGTTTGTGTTTAATAACAATCTATCTTTCTATGGTTTAGTGGGAGGTTTTTATTGTAGGTATGAAGACGGGTACAGCCAGAGGCATCTGGAAGGGTCCAGAGCAGGGAGACAGAGTAGGAGACTAAGCATGACCAGATGACTAAACTGGGTCATAAGAAGAGAGGGAGGGGGAAGTAAAAGAGGAAGACCAACAGGAAGGGCAGGAAATAGAGGAACAGAGACCACCAAGAGGATATATGGCTGACAAGGCAGGGTTATATAGGAATAAGAAGCTGGGGGAGGGAAGTCCATGAGCTTGAGAAAGTTAGGGTAGGGAGAGGTTGAGAAGATCCAGGAAGCCAGTATGAACTCTGTAACAGGTATCTGCAATGCTGAGATAACAACACATAATATTTTATTTTTAAAATTTTTTAATGTTCTCATTATTTTAAAAATTGGCATATATGCAATGTACATGTTAATTAGCTTTAGCTTGCTATTCCATATGCAGACATTCATAAGACATCATCTTTCATTATAGATATATTTGCCTTTTACGACAATGAAAAAAATAGACAGGTTCCCTCCTCCCATCAACAAAAGGAAGAAGGTAAGTGTTTTTAAAGTGTGGAGATAGAGACAAAATAAATTTTATAAAAAGAGTGTGGCATGAGTGGAAAGAAAGACCCTCTGTGGGCTAGAGCAGAGTGTGAAACAGAGCCACATGCATAATATTTGAATCTTTTATGATACATATAAATTATTTTTGTAATCAGAATAAACAACCAAATAGGTTTTTCATATTGGAAAAGCAAATGCAGAACTGGTGGCAAAACTCCTTGGTTTGTATTTGAATCCTTGCTATGTGACGAAGTGCTTAACCTCCCCAGGTTTAGTTTATTTACCCATAAAATGAAGGCAATTACTGACCCTGCCTCATTAAACTGTGAGGCATCAAATGAGTTTTTTTTTTTTAAACAAAAAGAGGAGTCCTAGAATAACTTCTAACCCTTACTCAGCATTTCATACGTGCGCTAAAGAGTGAGTGACAGGTAGCTTGAACCCAGAGGGCACCTCTTATTCCCAGTAGCTCAACAGTCTCCTGCCTGTTCTACCTCTTGGTGTCATAAAGATCTTCTTATAAAATAAAGAAATAAAGATGCAACTATACAAGTACTAGCCAGGTGAAGAGTGGGCAAGAGAAACGCCTGCTCCATCCTGCATCATTTAGCTCTGCTGTTAAAGCACACAGAGCTAGATTAGAATTGTAAACTAGTCCAAATGTTACCAAACCCACATGGGAACAAATAAAGGTGAAATGAAGAGGAAGGGAGACAAAAGAGACAAAAAGAAAAAGAGATGGAGAGAAGAAGCAAGTGAAGAAAGAAGAAAGGAGGTTGAAGTTTTAAAAGAAAGATATGATGAAAAAGAAAAGGAGAGGAGAAAAAAGAAGTGAGGGGAGAGGAGGGGAGGGCAGGGAGAGGAAGGGAAGGGGAAAAGAGAGGAGGGAAGGAGAAGGGAAGAGAGGGGAGGGAAGGGAAAGGGGAAGGGAGGGGAGGGAAGGGAAAAGGGACTAGTAAGATGTCTCCATTAGTAAGGTTGCTTGCCAGCAAAATGATAACTTGCTTCCCCAAGACTAAACTTAATGGAAGGAAATAAGGTGTCCTCAGACCTCCATAGTTGTCCAGGTTTCAAACCTGAGACAAAAGGCTGAGATGCCTATTTAATATATCAAAGCAAACACTGGGGACATGGACTAAAAGGTTCTCCATGCACTTCTCAGCCCCTACCTGTTACAGGGTCCTCCTGGCTGGTATACCCTGCCTCCCTACCTTAAACCCCTTCAGCCTAGGCAGCTGAACTGCCCTTCCCCCAGCTGCCCTTCTCTATATACTCCAGCCATTTTTGTTACCTGCTCTCTTTGTATCTTTGGGCCTCCTGACTGCTACCTCTGGCTTCTCTCTCTTCCGTGTACCTTTCCCTCACCCCTCTCCCCACATGGCTCAGGTTCATGTCCACTACAGACTCTTTCATACATCCCTGCCTCTGGCTATTTTTTCCTCATTCATTTGGTGTGGGAACTACAGGAACAGCATAAATGAGCTCCCTTCTGGAGAGTGATCTGACTCTCCTAAGATACGGAAGCTCATTTATTTCTGCTGACTCCCGCCACTCACAAAATTGGATTCCAAATTCTGGAGTCCAGTTCTTCAGCTGCTGCTTCCCTCTATCTGATTTCTAATGCTGCTCTCCTCTCTCTGGGCTCTTGCCTGCTGTGCCTTCCACATGGACAGCTCTCTGGTTCCTGCAGCCTGCTGCATCTCCCCTTTCTCCTGCTCGCTCCCATCTCTTTCTCTATTGGATAGATAAGTGTCACCCTGAGCTGCCTGCTTTGTTTGCTGTTATTACAAAAGCCACACCAGTGTGCCAGAAAGCTCCTCTTGCCCCCTCTGGGCTCCAATCACAAGGACAGGAGAAGGACACCTTTCTTCTGTGACTTGGAACATTTTTCTCTCTGGCCAGCTACTCATTCTGCTTGGGGACTCCTCAGATGGAAAGTTTTGTCCATGTGACATTCATGTAACAGCTCTGGCCTGTTACACCCATCTGGGTCTCTCTATAAATCACTTTTACCCCCTCTCCCCTTGCCTCCCTACCCCCAACATCTCAACATCCCAACAACCCCACCCCCCTCACCCCACTCTCTTCTAGCTTTCCCTCAACTTCCCCTAGGCACTACAGCCTGCCTGCAGTCCCACTAGCTACCTCTCTAGCCATAAATACATATACATTACACATATACATACACATATATATACACATATACATATATATGTATATATGATTCAACTCTTGTATATGTAACTTGAAGACCACTCATGTTTAAAAAATAGATATTTTAAATACCAACCGTGTGACTGGAAGCCATCTTTACTAAGGTTAAAGAATACATGTCATGTGACTTTACCATCTTAAGGTGACCACCTGGTATAAAGCAACAATTACAAAACTTCTCATCCTACTGAGCCCTTAGATTATCATTGTATCTCTTTTTAGACTAAGGAAGGAACGGTCTCTAAAATATTTTGTAAGATGATAAAATTTAAGGTTATAAAAGTCTACTCAGATTTAAAAAAAAAAAAAGCTGATTTAAGATATCTTACCGTTAGGGTTCTGTCTAAGCTCTACAACCAGGTATGCCTGACTCACTCTAAAAGGAGCTGTTTGCCCCTCCTCTCTCTCTTGCTCCTCTCTCTTGCTCCTGCTCTTGCCCTTCCTGCTCCTGCTCTCTCCCCATTCTCTTTCCTCCTCTCTCTCTCTCCACATGCTTATTGCTGGCCTCTACTTCTCTTCTTCTTCTTCTTCTTCTTCTTCTTCTTCTTCTTCTTCTTCTTC
>JANHMN010000003.1:18435028-18450667 GCA_030674055.1 Rhabdomys pumilio
CACAACAAATAAATAAATAATAAATGTTTTTCAAATGAAGAGAAAAAAGAGGAGGAAGAGGAGAGAGGGAGAGAGAGAGAAAGGAGGGGAGAGAAGCCAGCCTTGGTTTTCCTGGTATAGAAGGTGCAAAGTGTAATCAGCCCTGGAACACATGCTCAAATGTCCTGGCCAAGACAAAGCAAATTAAAAGAATTAAACCAAAATATATCATGTCTCTATTTTCCCTTCCAGCAAATACAACCTCATAGATGCGATTCTTGTACTAAAATTTACCAGTGACAAGATGTTTTTAATTTCTTTGTATATGGGGATAGTTCTAAGCACTTCCCAGGTCACCCTCAGGACTCACCAATACAGAAGAAAGCGAGTGAGGCTAGAGACATGACTCTGCAGCCCAGTCCTGAGTTGTGTGGCCAAGCAGGGAGGTTGTAGATGCTTGGAACATGGGAACAGGATGCGCTGAGGGTGAACAACTCCCCTCCTCCCTGCTTCTACCAACCCAGCTTTCCTAATTGAGAGTCATCAAGACAGGGCCATCTCCTCAGAAGGATGACTTGCACACAGCTTTTAAAGCAGTCACTTATCTCTTCTTGCCAGCTGTATGTCAGCCATCCGACTGCATGCAGCAACATAAACTGTGTCCTAGACTCCCATAAAATCCATAACAGTTATTAGGGAAAGGCCAGTCCAGACAGCCAGGTCCAAAGGTCATTCCAGTTCCCCAAACTCCAAAAGACAGTGCATAGGTTCAGAAATAAGCACCTTGGCCCAGCTCAAGCTAGACTATAGAAGAATTTCTGGTACTTAGATAAAAGTCAGCATTCCCAAGAATTTCTGAAACAGTTCCAGATATCTGGAAGAAGTAATCTCCCTCAGCCCCCTTGCTTGGTCCTTTTGGCTGAGGTAGACACCTAGCTGGTCTACTTCTGTGAAGACACCATGTCCTGGACCATCCTAGAGCAGCAGGTAAGAACTTTCCCCCACAACTCTAAGTCCCAGAGCTGCAACTGGGAGCCTGGAGCACTCAAAACACATCACCCACCCAAACACTGCCCCTCAGAATACCACTCTCCTTCTGTCCCTTGCTTGGTCCTTTTGGCTGGGGCAGACACATATCAGGTCTACTTCTGTGAAGACACAATATCCTGAGCCATCCTAGGAGAGCCACTGCACTCAGAACATCAGAAGAACCACTGCACTCAGAGCAGTAGGATTTCAGGATCCCAGAGGCAGCCTGAGTCCCTGGAGCTCTTCCACCCAGGAGCTCAGGATCACAGGATCACAGAGACATCTGGACCCTGAAGAGTTCTGATACAAACAAGATAACTGGAAAGAAAGTCTCCAGTCAGAGACAGTGAGTGCAGGTAGCACTAGAGGTAACCAGATAGAGAAAGGCAAGCACAAGAACATAAGCAACAGAAACCAATATTTCCTGGCATCGTCACAACCCAGTTCTCCCACTGTAGCAAGTCCTGGGCACCCCATCACACCAGAAAAGAGGCTTCAGATTTAAGATCACTTCTAATGATAATGATAGAGGACATTAAGGACATAAACAACTCTCTTTAAAAAATACAGAACACATGTAAACAGGTAGAAGCCCTTAAAGAGTAAACACAAAAATCGCATAAAGAGTTACAAGAAAATACAACCAAACAGGTGAAGAAATTAAACAAAGGCATCCAGGACCTAAAAGTGAAAGTAGAAACAATAAAGAAATGACAAAGGGAGACTACCCTGGAGATAGAAAACTTAGGAAAGAAATCAGGAGTCATAGATGCAAGCATCACCAACAGAATACAAGAAATAGAAGAGAGAATCTCATGTGCAGAAGATACCATGGAAAACATTTACACAACTGTCAAAGAAAATGCAAAATGCAAAAAACTCCTAACCCAAAACATCCAGGAAATCCAGGACATGATGACAAGATCAAACCTAAAGATAATAGGTATAGCATTACAATACTTATAAAGCCTTTGATCAACATTTTAAAAAAATGTATAAAAGCAAAATGGAAACAGGGGCACGGGATTGGGGTTTTCTAGGGAGGGGAAATGGGGAAAGGGGATGGCATCTGAAATGTAAATAAAATATCCAAAAAAAAACCCCAACAACAAAAAAAGATAATAGGTATAGATAAGAATGAAGATTCCCAAGTTAAAGGACCAGTACATATCTTCAACAAAATTATAGAGGAAAACTTTCTTAACCTAAAGAAAGACATGCCCATGAACATACAAGAAGCCTATAGAATGCCAAATAGACTGGACCAGAAAAGAAATACCTTCCATCACATAATAATCAAAACATCAAATGCACAAAACAAAGAAAATATACTTAAAGCAGTAAGGGGGAAAGTAAAGTAACATATAAAGGCAGACCTATAAGAATTAACCCAGAGACTATAAGAGCTAGAAAATCCTGGACTGATATTATACAGAACCTAAGAGAACATAAATTCTAGCCCATACTACTATACCCAGCAAAACTCTCAATCATTATAGATGGAGAAGCCAAGGGATTCCATGACAAAACCAAATTTACACAGTATCTTCACACAACTTCAGCCCTACAAAGGCTAATAGATGGAAAACTCCAAAAAAGGAGAAAAACTACAACCTAGAAAAAGCAAGAAAGTAATCTTCCAACAAACCCAAAAGAAGATAGCTACAAAAACATAATTCCAGCTCTAATAACAAAAATAACAGGAAGCAACAATCACTTTTTCTAAATATCTCTTAACATCTATGGACTCAGTTCCCCAGTAAAAAGACATAGACTGGATACCTAAACCAGAATCAGAATTTTTCTGCATACAGGAAATGCATACAGACACTACCTCAGAGTAAAAGGATGGAAAGCAATTTGCCAAGCAAATAGTCCCAGAAAACAAGTTGGAGTAGCCATTCTAATATTAAATAAAATCAACTTTCAACCAAAAGTTACCAAAAAAGATAAGAAAGAACACTTCAAACACATCAAAGGAAAAATCTAACAAGATTAACTCTCAATTCTGAACATCTATGCTCCAAATGCAAAGGCACCCACATTCATAAAAGAAACTTTACTAAAGCTCAAAGCACACATTGCACCTAATACAATAATAGTGGGGGATTTCAACACCACACTCTCAGCAATGGACAGATCATGGAAATAAACTAAACAGACACAATGAAATTAACAGAAGTTATGAACCAAATGGATTTAACAAATACCTATAAAACATTTCATCCTAAAACAAATAAATATGCTGCCCCCAATCTCACAGAACCCAGAGGAAGAGGGCCTCCCAGGAGCTGTAACCCAGGTAGTATCTTAGGTAAAGAGAAAACAACACTGGCCCCAAACAGAGGGTAACTGGGACCAACTAGGACCCAGGAAGTCAATCCTGGCCTGGAGCACTGGTCCTTTCCTGTCTGCACCTGAGCACTAAGAAGAGCTTGGGCCCCATCTATAACCCCAGTAGTAACACCCACAGTAACACAGTAACACCCAGTAGTAACACAACACAGTTCTGATACTACCAAGATAATAGGAAAGAATTCTCCATATCGCAAGGAAAACAAGGTTCAGATTTAAAATCACTTCTAATGATGATGATAGAGGACTTTAAGAAGGACATAAATAACACTCTCAAAGAATTTGAGGAGAACACAGGTAAACAGGTAGAAGACCTTAAAGAGCAAGCACATAAATCCCTTAAAGAATTACAAGAGAAACACAACCAAACAAGTGAAGAAATTGAACAAAACCATTCAAGAGATAAAAATGAAAATAGAAAACAATCAAGAAATCTCAAAGGGAGACTACGCTGGAGATAGAAAACCTAGGAAAGAAATCAGGAGTCGTAGATGCAAGCATCACCAACAGAATACAAGAGAGAAGAGAGAATCTCAGGTGCAGAAGATGCCATAGAAAATATTGACACAACTGTCAAAGAAAATGCATAATGCAAAAAGTTCTTGAAACAAAACATCCAGGAAATCCAGGACACAATGAGGAGACCAAACCTAAGGATAATAGGTATAGAAGAAAGTGAAGATTCCCAACTTAAAGGGCCAATAAATATCTTCAACAAAATTATAGAAGAAACTTTCCCTAATCTAAAGAGTGAGATGGCCATAAACATGCAAGAAGCCTATAGAATGTCAAATAGACTAGACCAAAAAAGAAATACCTCCAGTCAGATAATAATCAAAACACCAAGTGCACAAAACAAAGAAAGAAATTTAAAAGCAGTAAGGTGAAAAGGCCAAGTAACTTATAAAAGCAGACCTATCAGAATTACGCCAGACTTCTCATCAGATACTATAAAAGCTAGAAGATGCTGGACAGATGTCATACAGACCCTAAGAGGACACAAATGCCTGCCCAGGCTACTATTCCCAGCAAAACTCTCAATTACCATAGATGGAGAAACCAAGATATTCCATGATAAAACCAAATTTACACAATATCTTTCCACAAACCCAACACTACAAAGGATAATAGCAGGAAAGCTCCACTACAAGGAGGGAAATTATACTCTAGAAAGAACAAGAAAGTAATCCTCTTCCAACAAATCCAAAAGAAGATAGCTACACAAAGATAACTCCAACTCTAATAACAAAAATAATAGGAAGCAACAATCACTGTTCCTTAATATCTCTTAACATCAATGGACTCAATTCCCCAATTAAAAGACATAGGCTAATGGACTGGATACATAAACAGGACCCAGCATTTTCCTGCATACAGTAAACTCACTTCAATAATAAAGACAGAGTTTTCCTTACAGTAAAAGGCTGGAAAGCAATTTTTCAAGCAAATGGTCCTAAGAAACAAGCTGAAGTAGCCATTCTAAAATCTCCAGCCCGAGAACACAAAGGGAGGGACTCATGGCTCCACCTGTATAGGTAGTTGAGGGTGGCCTTGTCAGGCACCAGTGGAAGTGGACAGCCTTGGTGCCTGAAAGTTTGGATTCCCTAGTGTTGGGGATTTCAAGAGTAGGGAGGTGGGAATGGGAAAATGGTGGGAGCACACCCTCATAGAAACTCCTAGAATTATATGGATTAGACATGACAGAGGCAGGCCGCCATAAGACTAGATTCCAGAATTCAAACAAAAAATTAGCTTGATACTAAAATTTGTTTTTAGAATTGTATATTGCAGAATACATAGTCTTGGTGTATCTACTCATCAAGCAAGCTGTGCAGACATGCTCGAACCTCTGATGTCCTGGAATTCCAGTTGGATGCAGACAAATGGTGCTGGTTTAACTGGAGGTCAGCATGTAGAAGAATGCAAATCGATACATTCTTATCTGCTTTTACAAAGCTCAAGTTCAAATGGATAAAGGACCTTCACAGAAAACCAGATACACTGAAATTAATAGAAGAGAAGAGGGGAGGGAACCTTGAATACTTGGGCACAGGGGGAAAGTTCCTGAACAAAACACCAATGGCTTATGCTCTAAGATCAAGAATTGATAAATGGGACCTCATAAAATTGCAAAATTTCTGTAAGGCAAAGGAAGCTGTCAATAGGACAAAATGGCAACCAACAGATTAGGAAAAGATCTTTACCAGCCTTACATCTAATATCCGATATATACAAAGAACTCAAAAAATTAGACTCCAAACAACCAAATAACCCTATTACAAAATGGAGTACAGAGCTAAGCAAAGAATTCTCAACTAAAGAAACTGAATGGCCAAGATGTACCTAATGAAATTTGCCTTTAGTCATCAGGCAAATGAAAATCAAAGCAACCCAGAGATTGCATTTCATACGAGTCAGACTGACTAAGATCAAAAACTCAGGTGACAGCAGATGCTGTATAGGATGTGGAGAAAGAGGAACACTCCTTCATTGTTGCTGAGATTGCAAGCTGGTACAACCACTCTGTAAATCAGTCTGGAGGTTCCTCAAAAAATTGAACATAGTATTACCTGAGGATCCAACTATACAACTCCTGGGTATATACCCACAAGATGCTCCAACTTATAACAAAGACATATGCTCCACTATGTTCATAGCACCCTTATTCATAATAGCCAGAAGCTGGAAAGGAACCAAATGTTCTTCAACAGAGGAATGGATACAGAAAATGTGGTACATTTACACAATGGAGTATTACTCAGCTATTAAAAACAATGAATTCAAGAAATTCTTAGGCAAATGGATGGAACTAGAAAATATTATCCTGGGTGAGGTAACCCAATCACAAAAGAACAGACATGATATGCACTCAACTGATAATTGAATATTAGCCCAGAAGCTCCCAATATTCAAGATATAATTCACAGACCACATGAAGTTCATGAAGAAGGAAGACCAAAGTGTGGGCAATTCAGTCCTTCTTAGGAGTAACAAAATACTCATGGGAGCAAATATGGAGACAACGTATGGGACAGAAACTGAAGGAGGGGCCGTCTGGAGACCATTCCATCTGAGTATCCATCCCACGTACAGTCACTAAAGGTAGACACTGATGTGGATGTCAGGAAGTACATGCTGATAGGAGCCTTATATAGCTGTCTCCTTAGAGATCTGCCAGAATCTGACTTATTCAGAGGTGGATGCTCACAGCTAACCATTGATCTGATCAAGGGGTTCCCAGTGGAGGAGTTAAAGAGAAGAATGAAGGAGCTGAAAGGGCTTGAGACCCCATGGGGACAACAACAATACCAACCAACCAGAGCTCCCAGGGTCTAAACCACCAGCCTGGGAGCACATAGGGAGAGACCCATGTTTCCAGCTATATATGTAGGGAAGGATGGCCTTGTCAGACATAGGTGGGAGATGAGATCCTTGTCCCTGTGAAGGCTGGATGCTCCAGTATGGGGGAATTTGCAGGAGGAGATGTGGGAGTGAGTGGGTAGGTGGGAGCACATCCTTATAGAAGCAGGAGGAGGGGGGTGGGATAGGGGGTTCCTCAGTGAGGGAAAGGAGGTAAGGGGATAACATCTGAAACATTAATAAAATATCCAATAAAAATTAGAGAAAAAAAAAGAAGTCATCTCCCTTGCCTCTACATTGGCACACACCTGTGGTTGCACATCATGCTGGTCTCCAGGCTCCTACCATCTCTATTCACAAGTAGCTGTTATATATTTCAAAACACCACACTGGCATCCTGGCTCTTCTCAAATCCCCAAGCTTTCCTTCTCCTAGACAGCCATTCATTCTTCCTATTTCCATATTCTCTGCTATTTCCCTTTCTCTAGCCCTGACCAAGTCCTGTATGTTTCTTTTTATATCTAGTCTGGATTCTCCCAGATGCCTCTGAATATTCACTGTGTCTTGCTCAAAATAAAAAAAAGTCTCCTCTTGATGGAGCATCTGTTAGGTAGTTTCTTTATTGTGCCCTCTCAAATACATATACCCACCAGGATCATTATAACTCCATAAAGTGAAAAGTACCTCGTTCCTGACATATGGAGTGATTTTTAGCAGTTCAAAGCACTTGGTGATCTTCCAAAGGACCTCAGTTCAGTCCCCAGTATCCACATTAGCCTGTTAACTCCAGCTCCCGGGAATACAATTCCCTCTTTGGAGTCTGTTGTCACCTATACTAATGTAATATATACACTTACATATATACATATAATTGGAGTTAATTTTTTAATTATACCACCCTTAATTGAGGAGCCTTTGGTAGGTGATGACTGCTAATGGAGGGAAAGTGGTTATTCTTCAGTGGTTTGACCCACAATAGGTTGCCCATGTTTCATTGGATGTCCCTACACCCATGTGTGTATGGACAACACTAATTGGATTCAGAAAGTTACAAAACGAAGATCAGGGTGGTGGGAAAGAGGAAAGTAAAGGAGGAGGAGGAAAGAAAGTGTGGTCAAGTGTGCTTGTTGATCTCCCAGTGGACTCCAGTTAACTTGTCAACAACTATACTGGCTGAATAATACTCATATGTAACTGCAGCCTCACAGAATCTAGTGCCACCTTCTGATTTCTGCAGGCACCTTCATTCACATGTCATAATTGTATAAAAGTAACTCTTAAAAAAGCGGAGACTAACAGAGGCATGGATACAGAAAATGTGGTACATTTACATAATGGAGTACTACTCAGCTATTAAAAACAATGACTTCATGAAATTCGCAGGCAAATGGATGAAATTAGAAAATATCATCCTGAGTGAGGTAGCACAGTTACAAAAGGTCATACATGGTGTGTACCCACTGATAAGGGGATATTAGGCAAAAAGCTCGGAATACCCATGATACAACTTGCAGACCATATGCAGCTCAAGAAGAAGGAAGACCAAAGTGTGGATGCTTCAGTCCTACTTAGAAGGGGAAAAAATAATCACAGGAGTAAAGGGTGAGAGGGACTTGGGAAGAAGAGGGGAGGGGTAGAGGGGAAAGGGGGCAGGATCGGGTGTGGGAGGAGACAGGGGAGATGTACAGAGGGTCAGGAAATTGAACAGAGATGTGGAGCAATGAGGGATGGGGAACTGGGAGTAGCCAACAGAAAGTCCCGGATGCCAGGAGAGTAAGAGACTCCCAAAACCTAACAGGGATGACATTAGCCAAAATACCCAACAAAGGGAAGAGAGAACCTGTAGATATCATATCCAGAGGTTACACATGGCCCCCATTGAGGGATGAGGCCAACCACCCTTCTCAAAATTTTAACCCAGAATTGCTCCTATCTAAAGGAAATACAGGGACAAAGAGTGGAGCAGAGACTAAAGGAAAGGCCATCCAGAGACTGCCCCACCTGGGAATCCATCCCATATGCAGCCACCAAACCCAGACACTATTGCTGATTCCAAGAAGTGCTTGCTGACAGGAGCCTGATATAGCTGTCTCCTGAGAGGCTATGCCAGAGCCTGACAAATACAGACACAGATGCTCACTGCCAACCATTAGACTGAGAAGGGGGACCCCAATGGAGGAGTTAGGGGAAGGACTGTAGAAGCTGAAGAAGTTTGCAACCCCATAGGAAGAACAACAATATCAACCAACCAGACACCCCCAGAGCTCCCAGGGACTAAATCACCAACCAAAGAATACACATGGAGGGTCCTATGGCTTCAGCTGCATATGTAGCAGAGGATGGTCTCATCTGGCATCAATGGGAAGGGAGGCCCTTGGTCCTGTGAAGGCTTGATTCCTCAGTGTAGGAGAATGCTAGGGCAGTGAGGAGGGAGTGGGTAGGTAGGTGAGGGAGCATCCTCATAGAAGTGGGGGGGAGCGGGGAGTTGGGATGAGGGTTTTCGGAGGGGAAACCAGGAAGAGGATGACAACATGTGAAATGTAAATAAATAAAACAACCAATAAAAAAAATTTGAGAAAAGGAGACTAGAGATGGTATGGAGGCAAATGTGAGCAAAGTACATGATACGAAGGTATGAAGATGTTCCCTGGTGTAAAAGTCATTCATCTGTCCATTGAGTGCTATGAGTTTACCATCTCCCTATAATCTGTCAGACACTTATCTTCTACCACGGAATCCTCACCACTTTCCCAAGAATGACCAAACAGATTATATCCAAATACTCTTGCTGTAGGACCATAATTAACAATTGGCCAAACATTACTCTATATGCACATTTAGTGGACTTATACGGAACTGTCGTCAATATAAAATCATATATGAAAGTTGAAGGGAGACCATCTGGAGGAGGAAGAGGACAAGGGAGAGGTGACTAGAGAAAGTAATGGAGGCAAATGTGAGCAAAGTACATGATACGTGTGTAAGACGATATCATCGTGAAACCTATTATGTTGAAATGTTAATTTCAAAAGTAAAAAAACAAATAAATAACTACATCACATCTCCTCTCCCAAGGCTCAGGAACCATCATGGAAGAGTAGGGCAGAAAGGTTGAAAGAGACAGGTGGTGAATCACCACAAAGAGTTGGTTTTGACTGTACAAAGTAAGGGCACATGCTATATTTTTATACAACCAACAATGCAGTAGGTCTGCTAAGACATAAATAATGCATTGAGCCACCAAATTACAATGTCTGCAGTGTCACTAGTTAATAATAGTGTCTCAGGTATATTGTAATCATATAAGACCATGACTGTATACGTGACCCATGGTTGGATGAAATTGTACACTAGTAGGCAACACGCCACTATGTACCCAGGAAAGAGTTACCAGATCTGAACTGTTAAGTCTACTTCACTTTGATGTCAAATTGCATTTAAGAACTGGCACACAATGGAGGCTGACCAGATGGTTTAATAAGGTGCTTGCTGACAAGTCTGGTGACCTTCATTCGGTCCCCAGCTCGGTGGGTAAAGGTGCCTGCCATGCAAACCCAATGATCTGGGTTTGACCTGAAGAACTCACTCAAAGATGGACAGAGAACCAGATCCACTAAGTTGCTCTCTGGCCTCCACATTGGGCTTTGTCATAAGTATACTCATGCACATTATTATTATTATTATTATTATTATTATTATTATTATATCATTACAATTATTACTAATATTATTGTTATTATTATTAAAATAGTGACACAAAAACGTCTTCCTTTACAGCAGAATGAGGGTCTCTGTACCTCCTCCCATATACTCAAAGCCTGGGTCCATCCAATCTTCTAAATTCTGCCAACCTGAGGGCACGCCAGTCTGTGTGACCTAGCCGCTCACTGCAAGTATTAATATCACCCAACGAGAGTAAAGACCGTCACCCAAATTCTTTGGTCAAATTAAAGCAACATTTATTTTCTGTCAGACAAGACTATCTCCCTGAAGCGGTTTGAAAATATAGCATTGAACATGGGAAAGGGTAGGGTTTATATAGTCCAAAAACTGCAAGGTTAGGGTTTTTAAGGGTTGCGGAATTTCCAGAGGCATTTTGGTTACATAGGAACATGGCTGAACATTTCAAAGTTAATCTAGCAGGATATCTTACCAGGAAATATTCAAGGTGTGAGTCAAACTCCAAATAGTAGACAGCAAGTCAAATTCCAGAAACAAGCAAAACACAGTCAACTAGCATTTTGCAACAAACATAAAAGAATTTGTCTGACATTATAACAAAATGGCTTTCATCCTTAAGATGGAGTCTGGTCCATCATATGAACTAAATGTAATTTTACTGAAATTGAAGGTTAGTTCCTTCTAAAAGTCTATGTTCTTATTTCTTTGGAGGAGGTCATCTTGTTTTGTTTGTTTTGTTTTTATTTTTGTTTTGATGTAAAAGTTTTTGCCACTGTTTTTACTTTTTATTTATTCTTCTCTCAAAAAAATGTATTTCAACCACAGCCTCCCCTCAACTCTCCTATTTCCCGAACCATGACTCCTCTCTCCCAGATTCACTGCCAATGTTTCCCTTCAGAAAAGAGCAAGCCTCCCAGTGATATCAAGCAAGCATGACCAAAAAATAGAATAAACGTAGACACAAACCCTCATATCAATGCAGGACAAGATAACTCAGCAGAAGGAAAGGGGTCCCAAGAGCAGGCAAGAGTCAAAGACACCCCCACTCTCACTGCTTGGAGACCCTCAATTCAAGATGTCTCTCCCAGTCTTCTACCCATCCATACTCTGAACCTGATCCCTCCCATTTCCATCCCCACCTGCCTCCAGCCCACCTGCAAAATCTATTGTATTCCTCCTCCCAAGAAGATTCTTCCACTACAGCCCCTTAAGCTCTTCTTCCTTCCTTAGCCTCTCAGGTTCCGGGACTGTAGATTGTAGAATAATTGCCCTGTACAGATAATAGTGAATGCCCTTTTTATTGTGTTCTTGGATTCAGTGTGTGAGTATTTTGTAGAAAATTTTTGCATCTATGTTTATAAGGGAGATTATTCTGCAATTTTCTTTCTTATTGAAACTCTGTGTGACTTGGGTATCAGACTGACTGTGACCTCATAAAATAAATTTGGCAATTTTCCATCTATTTTGTGGAATGAACTGAGGAGTATTGGTATTAGCTCTAACAGAAAGTCTAATAGAATTCTACCCCCAAACCATCTAGGGGTTTTTTGAGGGAGTGTTGAGAGACTTTTAGTAACTGCTGCTATTTCCTTAGGGGTTATAAGTCTATTTTAATTGTTTATATGACATTCATTTAAGTTTGGTAGATGGTATCTAATGAGAAAATTATGTATTTCTTTTAGATTTTTTTGATCCTGCAGAGTACAAGTTTTTAAAGTATGACCAAAAATTCTCTAGATTACCTGTGTCTGTGGATATGCCTCCCTCCCAAAATGCCTCCAAATTCGAGATATTTCTCCCAATATTCTATCCATGAGATCTTGAGGAAAAGGTATGTTTCTCCCAATATTCTATCCATGAGGTCTTGAGAAAAAGGTATACTCCTTTGTGTGTGTGTAAAATATTCTATAGATATCTGTTAGGTCCATTTGGGTACAATGTCAGTTAGCTCCATTATTTCTCTATTTAGGTTTTGTCTGGATGAACCACCCACTAGTAAGAGTGAGGTATTGAAGTCACCCAAAATCAATGTGTGAGGTTCAATGTGTAATTTAAACTTTAGTAATGTTTCTTTGACACATTTAGGTGTCCTTGTATTTGCAGCATAGATGTTAAAAATTGAAATGTCATCTTGGTGAATTTTTCCTTTGACGAGTATGAAGTGTCCTTGCCCATTTTTTTTGAATAATCTTGGTTGGAATTTTATTTTATTAGATATTAGAATAGCTACAACAACTTGCTTCTTGGGTCTATTTGCTTGGAAAACCTTTTTCTAAGCCTTTACGCTGAGTGAATGTCTATCTTTGATGTTGAAGTGTGTTTCTTGTATGTAGCAGAAGGATGGATCCTATTTTCACATCTATTCTGTTATTCTGTGTCTTTTTATTTGGGAAATTAAGTTCATTGATAATGAGAACTATCAATAACCAATGATTGTTAATTTATGTTAATTTGGTGGTGGTGGTGGTGGTGGTGTGTATGTGTTTTCTTCTTTTTGTTTTACTGATATAAGATTGCACCAGCCCTTGAGGCAGTGAACAGGGGACTGGGGGACCACCTGGAAGAGAATGGGGGGACAAGAGACATGAAGAATGGACAGCAAGCCAAGAAGTCTGATCAAGCTGTCAAATTTTAATTGTTCCCACACAGGTTATATACTCATAGAAGCAGGATATGGGGTAGGGGGTAACATAGGGTCGCTTTGCCTCTGGGGAGCACAGGTGTTCTCAAGAATAGGATGTTGGCTGGGTGAAAAGTTCAGCAGAAAGAATAGAACAGAATGGGTTGCTAGACACCTGTCCACAATATCTACAGCTACTTGTTCTCAAATGGGCTACCTGTCCATAAGATCTATAGCTATTTGTTCTTAACTGGACTAGTACTTTCCCACAGAAGCCAAGATTTTGTGCCAGTAAGCAAGTATGGCTGACAGGGCAGTTAATGTTTACGAAAGGTCGCTCCCAACATGAGATTATTTATTTCCTGTGTTTTCATGGGTTTAGTTGATCTTCTTACGTTGAAGTTTTCTTTCTAGTATCTTCTGTGAGGCTGGATTTGTGGATAGATACTGTTTAAAATTGACTTTATCATGTAACATCTTATTTTCTCCATCTATGACGATTCAGCATGTTGCTGGGTATAGTAGTCTAGGTTGATGTCTGTGGTCTCTTAGAGTCTTCAGGACATCAATCTTACTTATAGAGTCTCTGTTGAGAAGCAGGTGTAATTCTTATAGGCCTGCCTTTATATGTTTCTTGGCTGGCCTTTTTCCCTCAAATATTTTAATATTCTTTCTTTGTTCTAAAGAGTTAGTGTTTTGATTATTATGTGGCAGGAGAATTTTCTTATCTGGTCCAGTCTATTCTGTATTCTGTAAACTTCTTGTACCTTTATAGGCATCTCCTTTTTAGGCTAGGGAATATTTCTCCTATGATTTAATTGTAAATATTTTTGGAGCCTTTGAACTGAGAATATTCTCTTCCTCTGTTGCTATTATTCTTAGGTTTTGGTCTTTTCGTGGTGTTTCAGATATTTTAAAAACTTTGTGTCATGAATTTTTTAGATTTAACATATTCTTTGACCAATGTATCTGTTTCTTCTATTGTATCTTCAACAACTGAGAGTCTCTCTTCTGTTTCCTGTATTCTGTTGGTGATGCTTGCCTCTCTGTTTACCTAGATTTTTTCATTTCCAGATTTCCCTCAGTTAATGTTTTCATGATTGGTTCTGTTTCCATTTTTCAGGTCTTGAAAAGGTTTATTTGTTTACTTCATGTGTGTGTGTGTGTGTGTGTGTGTGTGTGTGTGTGTGTGTGTGTTAGCTTTCTTGGCTATTTTTAAAAGATTTTTCTCCTATCCACCATTTTTTTCTTTTTCTCCAGTTCTTTAAGGGATTTATTCACTTCTTATTTAAAGGCCTCTATCAACTTAATAAAATTGGTTTTAAGATCTTTTTCTTGTGTTTCAGCTGTGACAGACTATCCAGGGCTTACTACAGTAGGATACCAGGGCTGGGTGGGGCCAGCTCTCCTTTCTGAGTCAGGAAGAAAGAGGAAGGGGATAAGTCATCTCTCAGACACCCAAGGAATTTCATTGCTGATGAGGAACAGGGCCAGTGCTCCCTTGTTCGTACCCTGAGGACCATCTTAACTACACCCCCACCACCAGGGGCAACTCTACTGTGCTGTCCTGGCGAGGTATGGGGCCCATTCTCAAGTGCTGCAGCTGGCCAAGGAAGGGGCCAGCTCTCCCCTACTGCCAAGGCAAAGGGTGCTGCCAGTTCTCCTGCTTGTCACAGGCAGCAAGGGATAGGACCATCTCTTCCATACCCAAATGGTCAGTAGGGGTGGTTCCAACTGTCCTGCCTGCTGCAGAAGGGTAGGGGTGGGAAAGGAGGTATCTCTTCAGAGGTCATGCCATTGCACAGCTGTCAAGGGGCAGGAACAACTCTCTTTTGCTAAAACCCTCAGAAAAGGATTACCTACCACCAGGACCCAGGTGAAGCCTTTTCTAGAGGGTATTCCAACCAGGGAGGCACAAAGTCAACTTTTCTGAGCTACCCAGGTGACAGGTGGGCCAGATCTGATCAACCCTCAGACAATAACATAGCCCTCATTGTCAGCATGGCCAAAACTTCAGCATGGCCTCAGGTGGCAGCACAGGCTACTCCCACCAGGTTGTTCCTCACCACCCTGGCATATTCAGTTCCACCTCTTCTCACAGTGCACAAACCATTCTGCTTCTCTTTCTCTCCCATTGATGTGGTGTTCTATGTATGGTGTGTGTGTGTGCTGTGTGGTGGGGTGTGAGTGTGTGAGTGTGTGTCTGTGTATTGTCTATGTTGTATATGTACTGTTGTGGGGCATATACATATGCTGTGAGGGTTTTATGTGTGATTTGTGTCCAAAGTTTTTCTCATGGGAACACCAGTCATATCAGGTTAGGCATGCACTATACACCGATATCACTTCATTTTCCCTCTATTAGTTAAAAATTCAACACTTCTATTTCTTAATAAGGTCATACTCTGGGCCAACAAGGGATAAGATTTCAACATGCAAATGCAAGGAAACCATGCAACTCTACATAGTTCGTATGGAGTAACATCACATTGATGCTGAAACTTTGCGTTTTTGCTGTTCCTGTGCTGTTGCTGTTGTTGTTGTTGCTGCTGCTGCTGCTGCTGCTGCTGCTGCTGCTGCTGCTGCTGCTGCTGCTGCTGCTGCTGCTGCTGCTG
>JANHMN010000003.1:18472633-18490900 GCA_030674055.1 Rhabdomys pumilio
AAGATGTACACATTCATATCCACCATCAAATAAAGTAGTTTGGCCAAGCAAGGACCATCTCCCTCATCAAGGGTCACTGTGATGGGAGACTTCTTCATAAAGAGCCACACCTAAATGTCCAGGAGGAAACCTCCTGTCTTCTAGCCCCTCTGCATGCTCAGCACTCACTCAGAACCAAACAGGATTCCACCCCTTTCATGGGCTCACTCCTTCCTACCTGGCACATACGGGAAACACAGACCTGCAGACCCCCATTCCCAACTCCCTGAGGACCCCAGCAGCATCTGGTTACACAAGAGGACAGGAAATACAGCACTCATCTCACACCCTGCTGCTTCTCACCCAGGAAAACTTGGGCTGGGTCCCCTATCGTGGACTGTGTTCTGCCCCTCCAGCAGCACTCAGGTACCCCAGCATCAAGACAGACACACAGCCTGACACCAGTAAATCAATGGCTGTTCAAAGGTAGCACTATGGTGACAAAAATTAGTAGAAAAGTAAGTGTAGTCCTCATCCCTCATCCAGGAAACTTCCCTTCAACAGATGAGGATCATTACATTACACATAACATTACAAACAGAAAATCCAAATGCACTGTATGGAGCCCAGATACAATGGATACATCTACAAAACAATTCCTACTTTGTGAAAGAAGGGAAGGAAAATTGTAAGAACCAAAGGACCAGAGAGTTTGTTGTGAGACTGTGACTCCCAGTAATGTCAGAAGCAACGCATGTGAAGTCTTATTAACATGACTACCTAACTGTGAGCTCAGCAACAACAAAATATACATACAAAGGGGATGGGAGAAAGCCCTTGAGGGCTCAGCCTCACACAAATAACTACAGCGAACTAGGAATGCGAAAAATGGGGAAAATAGTCTTCCCCAGAGAATACCACATCAGTTGGTTATCCAACACCAATAGGTCAGCTCTGAAAACCTACAAACAAAAACATTTTACACACTGAGCAGGTTTTGGATAGATGATAGATAGATAGATAGATAGATAGATAGATAGATAGATAGATAGATAGATAGATAGATAATAGATGATTGATAGATAGATAGATAGATAGATAGTATAGATAGTATAGATAGATGAAGTGATAGGCACAGAGAGATAGTGATATGTAGATATAGAAATAGATGTAGAGATAGATATAGATATGTAACATATATATATATATATAAAACAATCAATGAAAAAAGAAGCCATAAATTTGAAAGAGAATAAGGAGGGGTATATGGAAATATTTAAAACAGAAAATAATGAAAATATATTATAATCTAAAAAAGAAAAGAAAGAAGGTAAGGAAAAGAAAAGAAAGGTAAAGATAATTTGAGTTCTGGAAAGTCACCTTCAATGAAAACACTAGCACAAACTCTTTCAAATGTTTCGTCAGCACTGGCTACGGCTCTACTTGTCACACACACAGTTCTAAAGGAATGTTGGTGGGAACAGGAAACAAGTGGTACAGCATCTTTCAGAATGCATCTCACTATGGATAGGTAAGGACTGTCACCTCCAGCATGAGTATCCTTGTACCTGCTCAAAAAATATAAAAATAAACATTCAGACTTTATCAGGGATGTTTAGACACAGCACTGTGCTCACAAAAGATGTTGGGAGAAAAGATTCAAGACTTCCTGAATGAGGAAACTAGCACAGACTCTTTCATTTTCAATATCACTATTAGCTACGAAAGTGTGTATGTGCACGTGTGTGTGCGTGTGCAAGCATCTGAAAGTGGACGCACTGAAGTAATTTACACAGCCACAACTGAGTTGAACTTCATGTATCATGATGGGTAATATCCGTTCTGGAAAAGAATACACCTGCATCTGCCCTGATTTCATGTGATTAGCAGAAAATATTCAGAGTCCAAATGCAAATAAGCAATTCCAGTCAGAATAGCAGTGGGTTGTGCATCAAACAGGACACAGCAGACAGAAAGTGGACTTGATATATCCCACATGGTATCCCTTGGGACCGCTCTAGGCACAGAGACAATAACCAAATATCAGACATTCTTACCTGGGATCTTTGACCTTGAGGTTGGAATCTCAAGAGGATCACTAGGCAATGACCACAAATAGGAATTATTTTTGACAGAGACAAAACATTTGTAGGTCCTCTTGTGCCCTGGGCTCCCAGGGGAGATGAGGAATGTGCTGTGGTCCTGTTGTAAGCAGTTCTGAGGAAGGGAAATATTTCCATCTCTACAGAGGATGAAGATCTCAAAGGAAGAAGATGCATAACAACCGAGAGTCACATTTCTTCCTGAGAATCCCTGGGGTCGTGAATCAACAGTAAGGGATGGCTTCTCCTTGTAAACACCTAGAAGAAAAAAGACCCTGTTATTAGCTGCTCATGGTAACACAGGCCTTTAGTGTTAGGACTCGGGAAGCAGAAGCAGGAAAATCTCTGTGGATTTAAAATCATCCTGCTCTATATAGAGACATCAAGACCAGGCACAGTTACACATGAGACTGGAACGCCCCCACTCCAAAAAAAGTTACAAAAAGACCCTCTCCTTAAAAACATAATTAAAATTGACCATAAAATGCACAGTCTTATAAAACAGAAGACAATATGGAACCAAAAGTAAATTCATCAATCTATAAATCTCAGGAAGCATGCCCCTATTATTTTTAATGAAACGCAACCATGGAAGGCTCTATGTAGCTACAGAAGCTGCGGTCGTTCCTCATGAACTCCGTCACTTAGGGACATAGTCACCATTCTGAAGGGAGCCTAGGCCACTGTCAGCACAGAGGGAGGGTCACAAACCTACACAGGGTCAGGGTGTGAATCTAAGTTGGTAGAGCTCTTGCCAAATGTGTGCAATGCCCTGGGTTCTATGTCCATCATCACATGAATGATGAGACTGTCCAAGGATACAATGCCAGAACTAACAGAGGAGAAGCTGAAGGATGAGACGTTCAAGATTATGTGGGGATGCACATCACGTTCAAGACCGGAAAGATATTTGAGATCCTGTCTCAAAAAAGTAGAGAAAATGGATAAGAGAAGAGGAAAAAAAAAAGAAGACAGAGCAGGACAGGACAGAAGAGGAAAAGAAAGAGGAGAGATGGATGTATAGGAGCAGAAACACAGGGCAGGGCCTGTGATGAGGAACGTGGGCTTCACTGACATAGGCAACAGAGATTAAGGCTCAAGAACAGTGTTCATGGCAATTACTCACCAGTCACGATCAACTCCAGTTTGTCACTAATTTCTGACCATTCATATCCATTGAAGTAATCACAGTGGTAAGTCCCAGCATTGGTGTTCATCATATTCTCCAGATTGAAATCAAAAACCTCCTGGTCTCCCTGTGGGGTGTGATACCAGATTCCACGGCGTAGTACATTATGTAGACGCACTTTGGTCACTCCTGGAGGGGTCCTACAGAAGATGGTCACAGCACTGCCTGTGGAAATCACACTTCCTGGAACTGCCCAGATGGAAGGTGGGGGAGGTGACTCTACAGAGAGAGAGAAAAACAAGTCAAGTCATCTGATGTCAGGAGAGCCTGGTTCCCAAGGAGCAATGGAGTAGCTCCCACGTCAGTCACGAATCAGGAAAATGGCCACACAGATGAGCTCAAAGGACAATATGATGGAATTAATTGCTCTGTTGAAAGTCCATTTTCCCAGATGACTCTAACTTATGTCATGTTGAAAGAAAATTAACCAGCAGAATTTCTGGCATGTTTCAACAGGCCTAATCATCTTTACAGTTTTCAAATACCACAAAAATTACTCTCACACCTTAGTGCTGGCTAGTATTTTCTCTTTGTCTTCTGCCAGCCCAGTAATCAACCCTTAGGACTAATATTATTAAGACCAAACATTGACACTCCCATGACCCAGTAAACATGGTGTGCCATTAAATCACTGACATATGTCTTACTATGCCTCTTTCTTCCCTGTAAAAACCAGTCATTATATACCACTCCAATCTCACACAAAACCTGGCAGCCTCTGAATATACATGAATCTTGTCTGTGCTGCCCCCTCATTAGACAGCTCTGTCCCATGGATGATGTGTCTTCCCAGGAGCAGGCCTCCATAAGAGAGGCAGACAGAGCTCACATGAGAAGACATGGAGAGGAAATAAAAACAAATTCAAAATTAAATGTCTATATCCTCTGAAGAAAATGTGTGAGTGAATTATATTTTCAACGTCCTTCTGGGCCTTAATAGCCAATGGTAGAGAATCCACACCAGAAAGACAGCAACAATAGTAAGGACTAAATATGAAGAAAGCAGACAGGTGGCTGCCAATGAAAACAACATCTCAGTTCTGCTCAAGATGCCTCCTCAAACTCCTCCCATGCTACTCCCAGACAAATTCAGATCCCCAGGGCTGAAACAGAGAACAGACTCACCAGAGTGTGCCCAGATCCTCTGCTCCATTAAACACACTGAAACAGGAAGAAAAAAGACTGGTGAAAGAATCTGTCTGTCCTATTATACACTGATCCCAACCCAGAGCTCAGATAAAAAGACCAGGACTAGATGGACAGACTGAGGTCAGGAATGACCCTTTTGTAGCCATCAAGCCAGGTCTTCATAGAGGAAGAATTTTGTGAAAACAACCCTGGTTTTAAACCTGTATTTATTGCCCTCTGGCTAAGAATAATAGCTCCTGTAGTACTTACCAAATCCAAGAAGAACAGTCCCAAGGCTCATGGCAGTAAGTCCCACAAGATCACCACAGACAGACACAGAGAACGGGTAGCACACTCTGCACAGGGGGACACACCCACGGGACAGAGCAGACTGGTGTCCAGAATGCCTGTCAAAAATGATGACAACAAAACAGGAAGGAGACATACTCTTGCACAAAATCTGCTTCTGACTCCTCAATTCTACACCACAGCTCTGGGCAAGCAAGTGTTTCTCTATACACTTCCTCTTCCGGCTTTAAAGTCTCAAATATTTTATGGGTGTGGGCACACTATCCTCTGGCATTCACATATGCGTGCACTTGTGGGTAATGTTTGAGGGAAAACAGTGGGTGAAAGCAGAAAGCGTGGACCCCAAGTGCCCTACAAATCTACTGGAATAGTTAGACTCGTCTAGATGGGAAGTCAACAGACATGAAAGAGGACAACTTGGAATACAGATGTGGAAAGTCAGAAAAGATGCAGAGCAATGTTTCTGTCTTGTGTGAATGTTCTCAGTAAATAGTTCTTCTGACCGACTAACTACACAGCCAGGTCCCTACAGCTGACAATGCAAATAACAAAAACAAAAATAATTCAACTTAAAAGCAGGCTACAGTATTGGATTGATTTCTAGACCAGTACATGATTGAGGTCAAATAACTGGTCATCTTCAAGAAAAATACAAGAGTCCTTATAATTTCTCTTAAAATGTGAGGCAAGGCAACTTGTCCCATCTGGGATATAGGCAAGCAAAGGTGGGTCAAGAACTTATGTCCAATAGAGCCAGACAGTCCTCGTACACTCTCTGCTCCACACTTTGTCTCCAAACTTGCTCCCGTGAGTATTTTGTTACTCCTTCTAAGACAGACCAAAGCACCCATACTTTGGTCTCCCTTCTTCTTGAGCTTCATGTGGTCTGTGAGTTGTATCTTGGGTATTGCAAGATTTTGGGCTAATATCCACTTGTCAGTGAGTGCATACCATGTGTGTTCTTTTGTGATTTGGTTATCTGACTCAGGACAGTATTTTCCAGTTCCATGAATTTGCCTAAGAATTTCATGAAGTCATTGTTTTTAATAGCTGAGTAGTACTCCATTGTGTAAATGTACCACATTTTCTCTACCCATTTCTCTGTTGAAGGACATCTGGGTTCTTTCTATCTGGCTTCTGGCTGTTATAAATAAGGCTGCTATGAACATAGTGGAGCATGTGTCCTTGTGATATGTTATAGCATCTTCTGGGTATATGCCCAGGAGTCGTAGAGCTGGGTCTTCAGGTAATGCTATGTCCAATTTTCTGAGGAACCGCCAGACTGATTTCCAGAGTGGTTGTACAAGCTTACAATCCTACCAACAATGGAGGAGTGTTCCTCTTTCTCCACATCCTTGCCAGCATCTGCTGTCACCTGAGTTTTTGACCTTAGCCATTCTGACAGGAGTGAAGTGGAATCTCAAAGCTGTTTTGATTTGCATTTCCCTGATGAACATTTATTTAGGTGCTTTTCAATCATTTGAGTTTCCTTAGTTGAATATTCTTTGTTTAGCTCTGTACCCCATTTTAATAGGGTTATTTGGTTGTCTGGACTCTAATTTCTTGAATTCTTTGTTTATATTGGATATTAGCCCTCTATTGAGTGTAGGGTTGGTAAAGATCTTTTCCCACTCTGTTGGTTGCCATTTTGTCCTATTGACAGTGTCCTTTGCCTTACAGAAGCTTTGCATTTTTATGAGGTCCCATTTGTCAATTCTTGATCTTAGAGTGTAAACCATTGGCGTTCTGTTCAGGAACGTTTCCCCTGTGCCCATGTGTTCATGGATTTTCCCCACTTTCTCTTCTATTAGTTTCAGTGTATCTGGTTTTATGTGGAAGTCTTTGATCCACTTGGACTTGAACTTTGTACAAGGAGATAAGAATGGATCAATTTGCATTCTTCTACATGTTGTCCTCCAGTTGAACCAGAGTTGTTCTTTCTAACACTATGAAAAATTAAGTTGGAATTGTGATAGGAATTTCAGTGAATTTGTAGATTGCTTTTGTTAAGATGACCATTTTTACCATATTAATCCTGCCAACCCATGAGCAGGGGAGATCTTTCCATCTTTTGAAATCGTCTTCGATTTCTTTCTTCAGAGTTCTTGTCATACAGTAGATATTTCACTTGCTTGGTTAGATTCACACCAAAGTTTTTTATATTACTTGAGACTACTGTGAAGGGTGTTGTTCCTTAATTTCTTTCTCATCCCTTTTATCCTTTGAGTAGAGGAAGGCTACTGATTTGTTTGAGTTAATTTTATATCCAGCCACTTTGCTGAAGTTGTTTATCAGCTGTAGGAGTTCTCTGGTAAAATTTTGAAAGTCTCTTATGTATACTATCATATCATCTGCAAATAGTGGTAACTTGACTTACCAATTTTTCCAGTTTAATCTCTTTTTGCTGTCTAATTATTCTGACTAGAACTATGAGTACTACATTGAATAGGCAGGAAGAAAGTGGGCAACCTTGTCTAGTCCCTGATTTTAATGGGATTGCTTTGAGTTTCTCCCCATTTAATTTGATGTTGGCTATTGGTTTGCTACATACTGTTTTTATTATATTTAGGTATGCACCTTGAATTCCTAATCTGTCCAATACATTTAATGTGAATGGGTCTTTTATTTTGTCAAAGACTTTTTCTGCATCTAATGAAATAATCATGTGGGGTTTTTTTTTCTTTGAGTTTGTTTATATATTAGATTACATTGATGGATTTCCATATATTGAACCATCCCAGCATCCCTGGGATGAAGCCTACTTGATCATGGTGGAAGATCATTTTGATATGTTCTTAGATTTCTTTTGGAAGAATTTTATTGAGTATTTTTACATCAATATTCATAAGAGAAATTTTTCTGTAGTTTTCTTTCTTCATTGGATCTTTTTGTAGTTTAGGTATCAGTGTAACTGTGGCTTCATAGAAAGAATTGGGTAGTGTTCCTTTTGTTTCTATTTTGTGGAATAGTTTGAACAGTATTGGTATTACGTCTTCTTTGAAGGTCTAATAGAATTCTGCCATCTGGTCCTGGGCTCTTTTTGGTTGGGAGAGGTTTAATAACTGCATTTATTTTGTTTGGGGATATGGGACTGTTTAGATGGTTTATCTGATCCTGATCTAACTTTGGTACCTGGTATCTGTCTAGAAATTCATCCATTTCATCCAGATTGCCTAGTTTTGTTGAGTATAGACTTTTAGAGAATCTGATTTTTTTTTTAATTTTCTCAGTTTCTGTTATAGTCTCCCTTTTTATTTCCGTTTAAATAATTTGGATACTGTCTCTGTGCCCTCTGGTTAGTCTGGATAAGTGTTTGCCTATCTTATTGATTGTCTTAAAGATCAGCTCCTAGTTTTGTTGGTTCTTTGTATAGTTCTTTTTGTTTCAACATGGTTGATTTCAGCCCTGAGTTTGATTATTTCCTGTCTTCTACTACTCCTGGGTGTATTTGCTTTTTTTAATTTTTATTGGATATTCTATTTACATTTCAGATGCCATCCCCTTTCCTATTTCCCCTCCCTAGAAAACCCTTATCCCATTCCTGCTTCTCCTTTTTGCTTTTAAACAATTTTTTTAATGTTAATCAAAGGCTTTATAAGTTTGGTAATGTTCAATAACAAGATGCCCATACAACAGAAGTGTAACCCAATACCCAACCTAGATATATCAACCATCTTGGACTGGCAGAGACATGCAAATATCCGCCTCCCTGTTCTCATCACTTAGTTCCTCCGCTCCTTCTCCTCCTCTTCTCCTTGCTCCTTCTCTTCGTCTCCTTACTCTTCCCACCTTAGCTCCTCCTACATATCACCCTTCCTTTTAAAATAAAACTTTTCTCTCAAAATACAATTAGAATATAACTATACCAATTTGTGTCAGTAAGGTACAAGATAGACCTAATACCCAGTCCATCATTTTGTTGACTAACCAGAACATCTGTCATGTCTCCTAACTAAAATCTTAGTTCTGAACCTGGCTTTTTTCTTGGCTTTAGAATGAATGTCAGCTGAAAACCGTCCAATCAGATCTTTTCTCTCAAAGTAAATAGCAGGGATTAGCTATGAGACTATAAGTCTTCAACCCCATCAGAAATCCAGAATGACTGAGTTAACTGAAATTATGCGAAGCACAAGCATAGCTTCTAAAATTTAGCCGATTTATAGAGACCGCTGAACACCTGGACAGTCCCTATGCTACAAAACGTTGGAGCATCCGATCTTCAGCCTTCTGGCCCAGGATCCTCTGACAGACCTAGTGATGCAGAATTATTAAGGGCTGGTTACTCTGTCTAGGAAGATATAATCAGTTGACTATTCTGCAAGTGTGTCCTTTTCTGGACAGTAGTTTGTCTGTAGATGACAAGAAGCAATTCTTGCCTAATGGCTGTCTCACCACAACTGGAGTAACTCCAAACATGCTCAATTTCTTCTTAGAATCCAAGACAGGAAGCTGTCAGGAGCAGACAGGTCTCTAATCAAAATGAACATTAATACAGAAACGTTTGTAACATCAATTCTGTGGACTTCTGATGTTTTGAAAATCAGCTATCCATATAAGGTAACCTGGACTGTTGTCTGTTAACTCCTCTCAGCTATTTCTAAATAAAATATAGAAAACACCCTAACAATAAACTCAGAGCCGTGGATTTGCTATAGGCCCTTAACTCACAGGCTAACCATCTCGAATCAGTTAGAAAAGTTAAAGAAGGACTGGGACTTGTAATCCTAAATGTGTTATACAGGCACAATGCCTATGAGAGTAACAATATTAATCTCACTTTTATATCAATAAGAAGCTCATACCAATGAAAACCTTAAATTTGAAATCAAAGTAAATTTTGTACCATTTAAAAAATTATAACTTCATCTTAATAACAATTATACTTATTTCTACCAATAGGTTATGGCTATGCAATAAATCCTAGCTAATCCTCCCTGTTCCAACAAAACCACTACTTTTCCCTAGAAAGACAGCCCAATATTAACCACCTCAGTCCCCAAGCCCAGGGAATAGGGGCGCCGACTCTTCATTAACTTCTTCAAGCTGATTATGGGCTGGGCGTTAAGATATTAGAAGATTGGCAGGGGGGAAAGTAAATTGATAAGCCTCTGATGCTGTGTCTTCACTGCATTCATCTGGAACTCCAGGACATCAGAGGTTCAAGCAGGTCTGCTCAGCTTGCTTGATGAGTAGATACACCGAGGCTGTGTATTCTGCAATATACAATTCTCAAAACAAATTTAGTATCAAGATAATTTTTTGTTTGAATTCTAGAATCCAGTCTTCTGGTGGCCTGCCTCTGTCATGTCTAATCCATATAATTCTGGGAATTTCTCTGAGGGTGTGCTCCCATGGTCCTCCCATTCCCAATTCTCTGCTCTCGAATTCTCCAAAACTAGGGAATCCAAACTTTCAGGCACCAAGGCTGTCCACTTCCACTGATGCCTGGTAAGGCCACCCTCAACTACCTATACAGGTGGAGTCATGAGTCCCTTCCTTTGTGTTCTCAGGCAGGAGATTTTAGAATGACTACTCCAGCTTGTTTCTTAGGACCATTTGCTTGAAAAATCGTTTTCTAGCCTTTCACTCTAAGGTAAAGTCTGTCTTTGTCACTGTGGTAGGTTGCCTGTATGCAGCAAAATGCTGGGTCCTGTTTACATATCCAGTCAATTAGCCTATGTCTTTTAATTGTGAAATTGAGTCCATTGATGTTAAGAGATATTAAGGAACAGTGATTGTTGCTTCCTGTTATTTTTGTTATTAGAGGTAGAATTATCTTTGTGTGGATATCTTCTTTTGGATTTGTTGGAAGAGGATTACTTTCTGGTTCTTTCTAGAGTATAATTTCCCTCCTTGTATTGGAGCTTTCCAGCTATTATCCTTTGTAATGCTGGGTTTATGGAAAGATACTGTGTAATTTGGTTTTGTAGTGAAATATCTTGGTTTCTCCATCTATGGTAATTGAGAGTTTTGCTGGGTATAATAGCCTGGGCTGGCATTTGTGTTCTCTTAGGTTCTGTATGACATCTGTTCAGCATCTTCTAGCTTTTATAGCATCAGGTGACAAGTCGGGTGTAATTCTGATAGGTCTGCCTTTATATGTTACTTGACCTTTTTCTCTTACTGCATTTAATATTCTTTCTTTGTTTTGTGCACTTGGTGTTTTGATTATTATGTGATGGGAGGTATTTCTTTTTTGGTCTAGTCTATTTGATGTTCTATAGGCTTCTTGTATGTTTATGACCATCTCATTCTTTAGATTAGGGAAGTTTTCTTCTATAATTTTGTTGAAGATATTTATTGGCCCTTTAAGTTGGGAGTCTTCACTCTCATCTATACCTATTATCCTTAGGTTTGGTCTTCTCATTGCATCCTGGATTTCCTGGATGTTTTGTGTTAAGAACTTTTTACATTTTTCATTTTCATTGACAGTTGTGTCAATATTTTCCATGGTATCTTCTGCACCTGAGATTCTCTCTTCTATCTCTTGTATTCTGTTGGTGATGCTTGTGTCTGTGACTCCTGATTTCTTTCCTAGGTTTTCTATTTCCAGGGTAGTCTCCCTTTGTGATTACTTTATTGTTTCTACTTCCATTTTTATGTTCTGGATGGTTTTGTTCAATTCCTTCACCTGTTTGGTTGTGTTCTCTTGTAATTCTTTAAGGGATTTTTGTGCTTCCTCTTTAAGGGCTGCTACCTGTTTACCTGTGTTCTCCTCAAATTCTTTGAGAGTGTTATTTATGTCCTTCTTAAAGTCCTCTATCATCATCACTAGAAATGATTTTAAATCTGAAATTGCTTTCCTTGCGATATGGAGAATTCAGGACTTTCTTCTGTGGGAGAACTAGGTTCAAATGATGCCTAGTAACCTGGGTTGCTGATGCTTGTGTTCTTGCGATTGCCTTTCACCATCTGGATCTCCTTAGGGCTACCTGCCCTTTCTCTGACTGGAGCCTGTCTTTCCTATTATTTTGGTTGTATCAGAACTGTGTGGCGTGGGTGTTACTACTGAGGTTAGAGCTGGGGTCCAAGATCTGCTCAGTGCTCAGATGAAGACTGAAAGGAACCAGTGCTCTGGGCCAGGAGTGACTTTCTGGGTCCTAGTGGGTCCCAGTTACTCCCTGTTTAGGGCTGGTGTTGCTTTCTCCTTTCCTAAGATACTGCTTGATTTAAAGCTCCTGGAAGGCCTGCTTCCTCTGGGTTCTGTGAGACTGGGGACAGAGCTGCAGCCCAGGATCTGCTCAGTGGTGAGGCCCAGACCAGAAGAAAGGGTATTTGCTCTTTTTGTTCCAGAGTGTTCATTTGTGCTGTTAAGCTGCTAGCATATGCTCTCTCCAATTTCTCTTTGGAGCCACTCAGAGTGATGAGTTTTCCTCTTAGCATTGCTTTCACTGTGTCCCTTAAGTTTGGGTATGTTGTGCCTTCATTTTCATTGAATTCTAAAAAGTCTTTTATTTCTTTATTTCTTCCCTGACAAAGTTATTATTGAGTAGAGAGTTGTTCAGCTTCCACATGTATGTGGGTTTTCTGATGTTTTTGTTGCTGTTGAAGACCAGCCTTTGTCCATGGTGGTCTGATAAAATAAATGGGATTAACTCAATGTTCTTATATCTGTTGTGGTTTGTTTTGTGTCTGAGTATATGGTCTATTTTTGAGAAGGCACCATGAGGTGGTGAGAAGAAGGTATATTCTTTTGTTTTATGGTAAAAATGTTTTGTAGATATCTGTTAAATCCATTTGGTTCATAACATTTTTTAGTTTCACTGTGTCTCTGTTTAGTTTCTGTTTCCATGATCTGTCCATTGGTGAGAGTGGGGTGTTGAAATCCCCCACTATTATTGTGTGAGGTTCAATGTGTGTTTTGAGCTTTAATAGAGTTACTTTTACAAATGAGGGTGCCCTTTCATTTGTGGCATAGATGTTCAGAATTGAGAGTTCATCCTGGTGGATTTTTCCTTTGATGAGTATGTAGTGACCTTCCCTATCTTTTTTGATGACTTTTGGTTAAAAGTCTATTCTGTTGGATATTAGAATGGATACTCTAGCTTGTTTCTTAGAATCATTTGCTTGGAAAAATTTTTTCCCATTCTTTTACTTTGAGGGAATGTCTGTCTTTGACTCTGAGGTGTGTTTCCTGTATGCAGCAAAATGCTGGATCCTGTTTATGTATCTAGTCTGTTAGCCTATATTTTTTATTGGGGAATTGAGTCCATTGATGCTGAGAAATATTAGGGACCAATGATCATTGCTTCCTGTTATTTTTTGTTCTTACAGTTGGAAATATGTTTGTGTGTTACTGTTCTTTTGGGTTTGTTGTGAAAAGATTAATTTCTTGTTTTTTCTTGGATGTAGTTTCCCTCCCTATGTTGAACTTTCCCTCTATTATCCTCTGTGGGGCTGGATTAGTAGAAAGATATTGTGTAAATTTGGTTTTGTCATGAAATATCTTGGTTTCTCCATCTGTGGTAATTGCAAGTATTTCTTGGTATAGTAGCTTGAGCTGGCATTTTTGTTCTCTTGCAGTCTGTATGACATTTCTCAAGGATCTTCTGGCTTTTATAGTCTCTGGTGAGAAGTCTGGTGTGATTCTGATAGGTCTGCCTTTATATGTTACTTGACCTTTTTCCTTACTACTTTCAATATTCTTTCTTTGTTCTTTGTTTTAATTATTATTTGATGAGAAGAATTTCTTTTCTAGTCCCATCCGTTTGGTGTTCTGTAGGCTTCTTGCATGTTTATGGGCATTTCTTTAGGTTAAGAAAGTTTTCTTCTATAATTTTGCTGAAGATGCTTGCTGGCCCTTTGAGTTGGGAATCTTCACCCTCTTCTATACCTATTATTCTCAGGTTGGGTCTTTTCACTGTGTCCTGGTTTTCTTGAACATTTTGAAATAGGAGCTTTTTGCTTTTTGTATTTTTCTTGACTGTTGTGTCTATGTCTTCTACTGTATCTTCTGCCATTGAGATTCTCTCTTCTATTTCTTGTATTTTGTTTGTGATGCTTACATCTGTGACTCTTGATTTCTTTGCTAGGTTTTCTATCTCCACGGATTAGAAAAGGCTGCCCACTCTCCCCCTATCTATTCAATATAGTACTCGAAGTCCTAGCCACAGCAATTAGACAACAAAAGGCAGTCAAAGGGATACAAATTGGGAAGGAGAAAGTCATATTATCACTATTTGCAGATGATAGGAAATAACTATACCTCAATCCCCAGACTTTTATACCCCCAAAATGCTATCTATTAAAATTAAGAGATCCAGCTGTGATGGTGCACGCTTTCATTCACAGCACTTAGGAAGCAGAGGCAGGCCAATGAGGTCAGCCTAGTCTAGATAGTGAGTTCCAGGCCAGCCAGGACTACATAGTGAGATATTGTCTCACAATAACAAAATATAATAATCATAATAATAAATTAAAGAAGTAAAGTATGTCCATGATACCAACACTAGGTATGATCACTAAGATAGTCCTACAGATAATACTGGGGAAAATATTTCAGTCTGAATAGATGAATAAAGACACTCAAGAAGACAATAAATAAACAGTGCCAAAATAGTCAAGTGATATGTAAGGAAACACTTCAAAATCAACAAAATGACAGAAATTAAAACCTTACTTTTTTTCAGAGGTCCTGAGTTCAATTCCCAGCAATCACATGGTCGCTCACAGCCATCTAAATTGGGATCCGATGCCCTCTTCTGGCATGTCTGAAGTGAGTGACAATGTATTCACATACATACAATAAAGGAGTTTTATAAAAACCTTACTTTTGATAATAACTCTTATCAGTGGTCTCAGTTCCCTCAATAGAAATATACACTAGGAGCTGTAGAGATGACCCAGCAGTTAAGATCACTTGTTCTTGCACAGGACCTGGGTTTCATTCCCAGCACCCACAATGTGGCTCACAACCATCTATAACTCCAGTTCCAGGGGACCTGATGCCCTCTTACAGCCTTTGCAGGCACCAGGCATGCACATGGCACACAGATATAAGTGCCAACAAGACATTCATACATGTAAAATAAATATTTAAAGAAAAGAACTATGGATACACATTTTTTCTTAGCAGCTGGTTGTGTTGGGGTGCAGTGGGTGACTAGGAATGTGCTCACAGGTGTGGGGAGGGCACCTTGCTAAAGTGAGCAACTGGAGCAAAGGATCCCAGATAAGGTGGGAAGGGTCAGAAGGAAGCCCATGGTGCTGTGATATGGGGTTGGGACACTCAGATTTGCCCTCAGCTCCTCTGAAAGGAATGGAATCCGTGGCTGGTATTGAAAGTGTAGAATGATCCACATAGAAAACTCTGGAAGTTTAAAATCTCTGGAAAGGACGTGGCAGCAAGGAGTTTCTCAGTCCTTTGTAGCCACAGTGACTGGTGCAGTGCAGGAGGAGTCAGCATCTTGAGATAGAACATGTGTCCATCCTGGAAGTTAGGGATGACTGACCACTCTCAAGCAGCTGGGTTCTGTCCCACCTACTAGTGTCACAGGAGTGAACACACAGGCCACATGCTAGTACACTGTAAGAAGGAGTTAGCCATCAGAGAAATGCAAATTCAAACTGCTTTGAGCTTGGATGCTCCAGACCCATTCGTGCAGCCCTTTGGGCCTCTCATTCTTGGCCCAGAACCCAGGCCCTTGCTTCTCTACCCCATGGTGGCCTATGTCTCTCCTCTCTCCACACTCTCCTAAAGCATGATAGGTCTCCTTCTTCCTATCCTCCTGGTCCAAAGCAAGAGGAAATCCTAAAACCCCCTTCTGTCTGCCCCCAATCCCAGCTATTAGATGCTGGTATCTTTATTTACCAATCAGCACCAACTGGAGGCAAATTTCCAGAAGCTACATACAGACCCTCTTGTGCAAAGCTTTTGGGGGAACATAATTAGCATTCATAATAAAAACAGCTACAGAGCTCCGATTATGAATCTGGGTATTTATATTCATCATCTTTTTGTCTAATAATGATGACCCTTGTATCACTTATCAAGTTCAAACATCAGAGGAACCATAGGTCCATGGCAGTTCTTCATGCCAGATCTCCACACACACACAGCTCTGAGAATTGGCAACCCAGTCTGCACAGAGGGTCACATCCATGAGATAGAGTACACTGAAGCCCAGAACTCCTGTCAAGATATTAACATCCCATGTAAAACAAGAAGAGGGAGTTCCTCTCTGCACAAGAACTAGCTCTGCCCTTTCGATTCTCCTCTCAAATCTCTAGGGCTGACTTCCTCTTCTGACTTCCAGTCACAGACATGTGAGGTGCGTGATGCTGTTCCCTGGCCTCTGCATATTTGATGTAGGAAACTTGTGGGAGGTGCTATGATGAGATGCAGCTGCACAGCACAGAATGGAAATGTGGAATCCACCATTCAGTTAGACTACTAGGGGTAGAGCACAGAAGACGCCGAATATGAGAACATGGAAAATGAGACATTCCTGTAACCAGCTAACTACACAAATTCCCCTAAGAGAGTTCTTCAGTATTATTTTGTGTGTGTGTGTGTATATTGAGCAGGGACCAGAAGAAGGTGTCTGGTTCCTTGGAGGTAGAGCTACAGGCAGTTATGAATGCCTGATGTGGGAACTTGAAACCAAGCTCAGATTTTCTGAATGAGCAGCAAACAGTCTTCATGCGAGACGTATATCAACACTTCCTCTTTTGTGCAATTGATGGTGAGGTGAACATAACACAAAACTTTCCACCTTAACCCTTCTTGGGGGAGCAGTTCAGTGACATCAAATACATTCACTCTGGATGAGAATTCCTGGGAAGAAGCTAGACTGTGTCTTAATTTGAGTTTCTATTGCTGCAATAAAACACTATGACCAAAAGTTGGAGAGGAAAGGATTTACTTGGCGTACACATCCATGTTATAGTCCATCACCAAAGAATCTAGGAATGATGCTTGCTGGCTCGTAAAATCATGCTTGCTCAGATTTACTATATGTTCCAGGACCCCCTGTCCAGGGAATGGTGCCATCCAAAGTGGGCTGAACCCCACATCAATTAACAATCAAGACAATCCCTCACAGACACACTTACAGGCCAAATCGATCTGGGCAGTCCTTCAATCAGAACTCATTTCTCTAAGCTATGTCAAATTGAAAGCCACTAAGACAGTCCCTGTTGTAATTTGAATGTGAAATATGCACATACATTTGAACGTTTGGTTCCCAACTGGTGTTCTTGTTCGAGATGTGGTAGAACTCTTAAGACATAGGTCCTCACTGACAGATAAGCCACTAGAGTTTGGCTTGAAGGTTGTATCTTGGAATAAGACATAGCTTGTATGAGACAAGATGCCAAGTGTGGGGAAAAAAATTCGTGGGGATCTGGCTGGCGGCAACGGCCAATGGCGAGGTTCCGCCACACTTCCCACTGGGCCAGCGGCTGCAACAGCAAGGTTCCAGGGTTCCAAAGGCTGGAAATCTGGTGGCACAGGAAGGCCCAGGCGACATGTGGAGTCCGGTTTTCCAAAGCTTTTATTGTTCATGGTGTGGTGAATGGGTGTAGATGGTATGTGCTATCCCCCCAAAAGTCAGGGGGTCTCGCTTTTATAGGGAGAGGGAAGGGGGTGGGAATAACTTAATTAGCTATGCCCCCCTCCCCTCAGATAACTCATTAATATTTAAATTTCTGGAGGTGGAGACCTCTACCTGTGTCCTACGTGATTGATGGTGTAGGCTAAATGGAGTTACCTCATTCAAGGCCCAACAGCCAAGCTTCCTCATCTTCTCTACCTTCTATCCTCTTTATCTTCTGTCACTGAAGAATGAGCTACTGCTCTGGGCCAACTACACATTACAGAGTTCCTACAGGTATTATAAAATGACCTAAAAGCATGTGAGTGGTAAACATAGGTCACAGTGAGGGCTCCCTTGGGTTCCAGGGAGAAGCAAGCTCCTACACTGTTATGCTCACAGATGTACATCCCAATAATAAAGATGTGAGCAACAAAAACCTCTTTGTGAATCGGGTTTTAAATTCTATTTGATGTTTATTAGAAATATCAAACAACACAGTGAGGACCAGTCCATCATCCTGTGCCTTTTACAGTGCTGGCAGTGTCCTGGGACTTCACCCACCACGTCAGCAGTTACACAATCCCCTAATCATAACAACCAGCATGTCCCTAGATATTGCCATAGGAACCCTGTGCAGTAAATCATGCCCCTCCCCTGCTGAGGACAAAAGGAATCTAGTTTTGTATAAGAACAAGGACTCACTCTATCTCAGAAGAAGTTCCCAGCTGCAGACTTTAATGTCACTCCAATGACAGACACTTCCTAATGTTGTTATCTTTCATTCTATGAACCTCCCTCCTGCCTGATGGCCAGCTAAACTGTTAACCAACGACTTCCTGACCCAGCTGAACTCACTCCACAAAGCCCTCCCACTTCCTCTTTCTCCTGTAAACCCAGCAATGTGGTTGCTCAGCTGCCGTTAGATTAAGTACACATTCCAGCCTTCTCTTTGCCTAGTGTTTCTGTAATGTGGATCCTGACATTTCCCCATTCTCCCTATGGTCACAACTTTAACCTATCAAAA
>JANHMN010000003.1:18491000-18504862 GCA_030674055.1 Rhabdomys pumilio
TCTCTCTCTCTCTCTCTCTCTCTCCTCTCTTTCTCTCTCTCTTCCTCTCTCTCTCTCTTTCTTCCTCTCTCTTCCTCTCTCTCTCTTTCTTCCTCTCTCTCTTCCTCTCTCTCTCTCTCTCTCTCTCTCTCTCTCTCTCTCTCTCTCTCTCTCTTTCATGCTCGCTGGGGTCCCTTGGAGGTCACTTCTGTGACCTCTGGAATTGACTTGTTTTCTATGTTCCTGATGGAATCTTGGAGTCTATTTGGCTTTTTGGAGAATTCTTGTCCCAGAGCTATCATCGCACTATTCACACCAAACCTAGCAAACCAGAGCCCACGCCCTCTCACACCTCCACTCCATTCCAACCTGGCATTCCATTCCAGGTCTCAGTGTTCCTCTGCCCAGTGACCTCACAGTCAGGCTACAGAGAACTAAGATGACCCATGCACCCCAGTAATGCTAAAAATTATTCAAATGAACTATATGAACCTTATTTATCCTACCTTTCTCTTGAAGTAATTATTTAAAATGGCAACACCCTACCTGGCTTGTAGTTATGGAATGGCCACGTTGCTGCTGCCACAGCTCAGGCCACTGGCTCAAGCCACCCACTCAGGCGGCCAGAGACATCGGCCCTGCCACCCATGAGATGTCATTGTGGGAGATGGCTCTGCCAATCTTCCACACTGTTTCCTCAAGGCTGGGCTGAGCCCAGACTATCCTGCCATCTATGCGGGCTCGATAGAAAATGAGACTCTAATGTTTAAAGATTATCCAATAGCTTTATATATTAGGTAATGCTCAAATAACAAGATGCCAACACAATTAGAAGTGTTAACCAATTAACTAACCTAGATATAAGTTGTTACCCAGGACTGCTCCCAATACATGCGTGGTTTTCCATTGCTTCTACATTTCTGCCTCCTTCCTTACTCTTCCTTTTCCTCTCCTTACTCCTCCCACCTTAGCTCCTCAAAACTTTCAGGGAAAATGTGCCGCTACACCTTTCCCACTACACGCTACACCTACAACAATGGATCCTCATCCTGCCTCCCTCTCCTCTGCCCTCCCCTCCCTCTCCTCCCCCTTTCTCCTTTCTCCTTTCCCCTCCCCTTCCCTCTCCCCTTCCCTCCTCTCCTTTCTCCTCTTCCTTCTGCCAGCCCAACTTCACATGGTATGGCATGGCTCTCCTCCATAGTAACTTTCCTCCTTGTCATTTATCCCCAATCCTTTGGCCTCCCCACAGAAGAACACTAATAAAACCTACATTCAATGCACCCCAGCATTACCCAGCAAATAGTCCTATGGAATCCTCCAGTTGAAAAGGTATTGGGTTGGACTGAAGCTTCCTCATCTGTAACAATCACCTCCAGGAGGTCACTGGGATCTGACCACTTGTGGAGCAATTGACAGAAGCAAGGCATTGGTAGGTCCCTGCGTGGGCCCAGGAGACAAAGGACATACGGAAGTCTTTCTGACCTTCTTGGATAAAGTTTGGAAATAAGTTTTTCTTCTTTAGACAGAAGAAATTTGTCTTAGGTGTTTGGCAAAAGACAATGAAAGGTCACAGTTCCTCCTTAAGCAGAGATTCTCAACCTGTGGGTTGCGACCCCTTGGGGTCAAATGACCCTGTCCCTACAAAGCAGATGTTTACATTATGATTCTTAACAGTTATAAAGTAGCAATGAAATAACTTTATGGTTGGGGGTCACCACATCATGAGGAATTGTATTAAAGGGTCAAACCATTAGGAAGATTGAGAATCACCGTTATCAAGGTGTGGTCTTTTGCTATGTAGTGTAATGCTAAATACCCCAAGGCCTGGGTGCCCCCAAGGATGAAAGAATGTGCACATGGGCCCAAGTGACACTATGTGACCTTGCCCCCACAAATTAGCCCTGATTGGTAAATAAATATAGCTGGGCAGGAGATAGACGGGGTTTTGAAGGTTCCCGGGCTTGGGGTCAAAGACAGGGACCATGGAGAAGAAAAAGAAGGTGGAGAGAAGGAAGACACCATGGGTTAGGTGAGTCAAGAAAGTATGGCCATGAGAGCTGACTAACTGAAGTTAAGAGCAGCCATGACAGAACATGGCAAATTATAATTTATGGTTATTGATGGGGAAATAGACTATAACAGCTTAGAGCGTAGATATCTACCCAGCTCTAGTGCTGATCAAGGCTTATCATAAATATAAAAGTTGTGTCTTTTATTGGGAATTAATGATCAAAGGTGGGGTAGAAATCTGGATTGAGATTAAATGTTTTCCACAACACACTCTTATAAAGGGACTATACAGCACTTGGCAGGGCAGAGAGAATGGGTTTGTCCTTGTAGACACCTTGTAGAAAAAGAAAAAACCTAGTGTCGCAACAAAGCCATACAATAGTGCAGAGATGAGGACTAAAGTTTCAGAAAGTTTGGACTGGAGGAGCATTCTTTCCTCACTGAGCCAGGCTGAGACATTCCTGAAGAAGCCCTGTTACACTACAAATATCAAGAATGCTGGAGCAGGGCTGGAGGAATAAAATCGTTGTCTTTTTTTTCTTTTGTTTCTAAATATTTGTAATTATTTATGTGCATTTGTGAGACTGTGGATGTGAGTGCTATGCCTGTGAAGGCCATGAGAGGACGTGTGATGCCTGTACCTAGAGCTAGGCCACAGTGAGCTCTCCTTTATGGGTGTTGTGAACCAAACTTGGTCTTCTGGAAGAGCAACCACCACTCTTAATCCACTGCCCTCCTTTTCTTTTCTTCAGATTTCAAGAGCATAAGATTGTTTTGCAAAAGTGCTCACAAGGCTCCCTCCTTCTCTAAGAAACCATTGTCATAGTGGCTGGGGAAAGAGGAGTCATTCTCTTTGCTGGTATAGCCACTGGCAAGTTGCCCATGCTCCAGTAGTAAGGCCCCCAGCTATGTCCATTCAAGCAGCCCTATCAAACTCTTTGGATCAGACACACACACACACACACACACACACACACACACACACACACAAACAAACATATACATACATATACATACACACAAACACACATATATACACACACACATCTACACAAACATAAACACAAACACATACAAACACACACATACACACAAACACATATATACACACACACATCTACACAAACATAAACACAAACACATACAAACACACACATACACACAAACACATATATACACACACACACATCTACACAAACATAAACACAAACACATACAAACACACATAAACACACACACACACGTATACACATGCACAACATGAAAGTGTGACTTGTTGGGATGAGGTCACACGAGAATCAGAGGGGGTGAGAGGGCAATAGGAGGTGACTTTGATCATAATGTAATATATATATACATGTGAAATTCTCAAAGAATAAATTAATAAATTATTTTAGGCAGACAAACCTCTCAGTTTGAAGCCAGCCAGGTCTACACAGTGAGTTCCAGGACAGCCAAGCTTACATAGTGACTGCCTCAAAAGAAAACAAAATAAAAAATAGGTCCAGTGAGATGGTTCAGCAAATAAAGGCACTTGCCACAGAAGATGATGACCAGAGTTTGATCCCTGGGACCCACAAGGCAGAATAAAAGACTATTACAAGTTGTTCTCTAACATGTGAACCCAGACCTGTACACATACACACACACACACACACACACACACACACAATAATAATAATAATAATAATAATAATAATAATAATAATAGGAATAATAAATAAAATTAACTTTAAGAAATACAAATTAGGGCTGGAGAGATGGCTCAGAGGTTAAGAGTACTGACTGCTCTTCCAAAGGTCCTGAGTTCAATTCCCAGCAACCACATGGTGACTCACAACCATATGTAATGGGGATCTGATGCCCTCTGGTGTGTCTGAAGACAATGACAATGAAAGACTCACATAGATGAAATAAATAAATCTAAAAGGAAAAAGAAGGAGGAGGAGGAGAAAGAGGAGGAGGAGGAGGAAGAGGAGGAGGAGAAGGATGAGGAGGGAGAGAAGGAGGAAGAGAAGGAGGAAGAGGAGGAGGGAGAGGAGGAGGAGGAGGAAGAGGAGGAGGAGAAGGATGAGGAGGGAGAGAAGGAGGAAGAGAAGGAGGAAGAGGAGGAGGAAGAGGAGGAGGAGGAGGAGGAGGAGGAGGAGAAGGAGAAGGAGGAGGAGAAGGAGAGAGAAGGAGAAGGAGAAGGAGAAGGAGAAGGAAAAGGAGAAGGAGAAGGAGAAGGAGAAGGAGAAGGAGAAGGAGAAGGAGAAGGAGAAGGAGAAGGAGAAGACGGCGACAACAAAGTCTTGCCAAGGTTGCGTGCCCTAAAATAAAGACTATTTTTTTAAAAAATACAAATTATAGCCAGGCAGTGGTGGCACATGGCTTTAATCCCAGCTCTTGGGAGGCAGAGGCAGGTGGAGCCCTGGGTTCAACCCCCAGCACTGCATTAATAATCTAATATGGTGATAAACATCTGTATATCTGGTACTCAGGAGGTAAAGGCAAGATAATCAGAAGTTGAAGTCCAACCTGGGCTACATGAGAGCCCATGTCTCACTGTGGAAAGCCAATGAGACAGTAACAGAAGGTGATATGCCATGTGTCTTAGTTAGGATTTAATTACTGTGAAGAGACACCATGACCAAGGCAACTCTTATAAGGACAACATTTAATTGGGGCTGGTTTACAGGTTCGGAGGTTCAGTCCATTATCATCAAGGTAGGAGCATTGCAGCATCCAGGCAGGCTGGAGGAGCTGAGAACTCTACATCTTGTTCTGGTGGTATCCTTACTTCGGTCTGTCATCCATTGCCTATCTGGGATAAGTACACATTTGTTCACATCTCCCCAGAATGTCACACACCATTCCTGGATTAAGGTTCACAGGCAAATTCATCATGCCTCAGATGCCTAGGAGGTATATTACACTGAACCAGGACACACAGGTCCAAGTGTGCACCATGTTCCCTGCCACATGGCTGTGTTCATGTGAAGGCAGAAGATCTGTGACATCTCAGCTTCACTTGATATGATTTGATGGGAATAACAAAGCACTATCTGAGTGGCTGTATTCATCCACTTCCCATTACTGTAATGAAACATGTGAGGCCAAATAACTTATTTACTTCACACTTTTGAAAACTGAAAGTTCAAAATCAGGCAGCTCCAGCAATTCAGTCTCTTATGACAATGACATCATGGTGGAAGTGTATGCAAGAGGGAGATGTCATGTGGTAAGATAATTCACCTGATACAGAATGAGGTCCTGGGTTGAGTTCCCATCACTAACAAAAAACAAAAAAAAACAAAAAAAACAAACCTGTAATCCCAGCATTCATAAGACCTAGGCAGAAAGATGGCCACAAGTTTGAAGCCAACCTAGGCTACATCCTTAGTCCCAAGCTACCATGTACTGCAAAGTGTGACCACCTCAAGAAATAGAAACAAAGAGGAGGAGGAGAAGGAGAAGGAAGAGGAAGAAGAAGAGGGAGAGGAGGAGGAAGAGAAGGAGGGGGAGAAGAAAAATGAGAAGCCTGAAAGAAGGAAATTACTAGAGACCCAGAAGAATTTCAAGTCACTCAGAGGACATCTGTTGCAACCGGCTCTGCTCTACCTGACTTGAGACAAAAGACTTAATAGTTACTATAACAAAAAATGTTTCAGCTTACTCCCTCTGCCTGGCTTGGCCTCTCAAGGGCTGGGGTTAAAGGCGTATACAACCACTGCCCGACCCAAACTGCCGCTCTGGTCTTCGGGTCAAGGTCTAGAGGGAGAGAGAGTGGAGATAAGAGGAAGAGATGCTAGGAATGGAGACAAGACAGAGGTTCTGATCCAGTCTCTTTTATTGAAGGGAAATCTGGGGTATTTATACACTTTTGCCATGCCCCTTGTAGGGGCATGGATATGACATAAGCCTTGCAGGCGTGGATACCACATGTGCCTTACAGGCATGGATATCTGCTTTCTAGCCACTTTCTATTAAAAGTCGGCTCCCAACAGGTCCCCTTTTTTAATTATTTTTTCAAAAGGAAAGGCTGGGAAAACTTATGGAAACCGTGCCTGTCTTAGGTTGGAACAAATGACCCCAGCCTCCCTTTCCCATCCTTGGATACTCAACAGCCATTGGTTGAGCTCCTGTCTTAGGATGGTGAGGCCTCTCTTCTTTTAGGGGCAAGGGTCTTGATATGTTTTCTTACCCGTCATTGACTATCCGGCTTAGCGCATAAGTTAGGGGTTAATCCTCATCAGTCTTGATGACAGAGGTTTCAGAGTCCCCTAATTCCAGCCTGTAATAATGGACCTGTATGGGTTTCATTTGAATAGCATCTATCTGTCGCCATACAAAAGCCATCAGTCTGTTGAAGAGCATAAACCCAAGAGACAAGAGACTTAATGCCTAAATAGTCGGTATAACAGCAACACTCTTTTTAAAGGGCAACACGCAGAAATACAGAACTGATCATAGCTTTGATCTTAACAAAACAAGTAAGGAAATTCCCTGTCCCTGCTCAATCTATCTCAAACCCAAAAAAACAACTATAATAACTGTGGTGGTGGGTTTAAACAATGTACCCCACTAAATTATAGGTCAGGAAATCAAGAGTCCAATAGAGCCAACCTGGAGATTCAGGTGGTGATGGCTCCTTCAGCATTGAGAACTTCCCAAGTCAGGTTTGCTCATTGATCTGTTCCAGTTTGAAGGCAATTGTGAAGCATCTTCATGTTTCCTTCATATTTCCTGCAAAGAAAAATACGCTTCTCAGGGGGTTTCTCCTCCCTGGATTTGTTATTGTTGTCTATTTGTTTAATCAGTCTTTCTGGCAGCCAACGTGCAGCATCTGCAGTTTGGGAATATATGCAAACAGAACTTTTCCCCAGATAAGCACTGGATCTGGCCGATTCCAGGTTCCAGTTAATGGGTCTTTCCAGAAGACTGTTGCAAAATTCTTTTTGGTATCAGGATGCCAGAATCTATCTGGAGCACATTTTCCTTCAGAATCCAAAGTTAAAAAATTTTAAATTTCAGGGGGATCTCTTGGTAGGGTACATTCCCCCTTTTTTAATTTTTTCAAATTGATCTTTCACTAGCAACTGAGAAGCTTGTAATTTTTTGGTGGTTAGGGACCACTGATCCACCCAGACGGGCGAGTCCCCCTTCCAGGTGATGGGATCCGCACAATGCCCTAGGGGTGCAGCTGAATCAGTAGCCCCCATCAAAAATATCCCAAGCCTCTTCTTCCAGCGTTACCATAAACCTCAATAGAATGAGTGATCCCATCTTCACTTTTTCCTAATCCTTTCCCTGGGGAAAATCCAGAGTTTATCATTTGAGATGTAATTACTTCATTAGGGCTGCACATAATCAATCCCAACTGGGATAACAGATCTCGGCGCCAGAGATTAATAGGAAGGCCCGGGATGACATAGGGTTGTATATTCCCTGTATGTCCTTCTTTATCTTTCCACATCAGCACCTTAGATCTTTGCTGTGGATTTTAACTTTGGCCAATACCCCTTAAGTTGGTTAAGGTTGGGGTCAGAGGCCAGGTGACAGGCCAATCGCTTTGTTTTAGGATAGTCACATCAGCTCCTGTATCAACCAAGCCTTGGAATGCCTTTCCATCAAGCCAAATTGTCATCATAGGTTTTTGTTTAACTATGGGCTGTACCCAGTATGCATCAGAGGAACCAAAGCCTTGATCCCCTCTTTTAGGATTCTTATACTTGTGATTAGTAGGGTACAATGGAAGTAACAATAGTTGAGCTATCCTCTTTCCTGTAGGAATGGTGACTATATTCTGAATTGCCTGTGCCATTACCTTAATCTCACCCTGATAATCATTATCTATAACTCCAGGAAAAATTTGTAGTCCCTGCATAGTAGTACTGCTTCTTCCCACTATCAGGCCAAACACATTTGGATAGAGCAGTCCAAACACTCTAGTGGATAAGGCCTGAGGTCCCATTTCTAGGGTTAATACTATGTGGGTGGCAGAACTGAGATCCAGTCCTGCGCTTCCTGGTATTGCTCGACTAAGTTCAGAAAGGGATTGGTGTTTGCTGGTATGACACTGACTGCTCCATAAGCCTGTTTTGGCTTGTGTTGGTTCGGGGCCTGGAGCTGGCCTCTGTTCCCGTTTCCCTGATTATGGGAAAAGGTGTTTCCTTGTGCGTCTCTTTTGGACCTACATTCACTAGCCCAATGCCTTCCACATTTGCAATGTGGGCAGAGCCCAGGCTGTTTGCTGGGCTGTCTCTGGGTTAACTCATTTTCTGCCTTGCAATCTCTTGCAAAGTGTCTAGGCTTGCCACATTTAAAACAGGCCTTTTTATCTCTTCTTGCCAAAAATTCTCTTACTGATTGTCCTTGCATGGCAGCAGCCATAGCTAAGCCCTGTTGGTAGGAGGGACCTATGTCAGAACAGAGTCTGATATACACCATAAGGTCTGTCTTTTTCCTATAGGGTCTAATGTCTGCTTGACAGGCAGAATTGATATTTTCATATGCAAGTTGTTTCACATAATCTACACCTGCCTCTGCATTACCAAAAATCCTCCCTGCTGTTGTCATTAATCGATGAACAAAGTCAGAAAACCGCTCATCAGGTCCTTGCCTGACTGTTGTTAAAGATGCACCAGGGTCTCCCTTTACCGGGAGTTTACACCAAGCCTTCATGGCTGCATTTTGAATTTGAGCATATAAACCTGGGTCATATTGCATCTGGTTATCACTAGAAGCAAATTGCCCTTCTCCTACTAAGGCATCAAAGGACCAACCATTGCCTGCCTGAATGTTTCTCCTAGCTGCCTCTTTACAATTCTCATGGTATTCTGGTTTTCAAATAAGATAGTCACCACCACTAAGAACTGCTCTCACTAACGTATTCCAATCACTAGGAGTCAGCCACTCCTCTGCCACAGACTCTAAAATTGCAAGAGTAAAGGGAGCAGTGGCACTGTATTGAGATACAGCATTTTTTAATTCTTTAATAATTTGAAAATTAAACCCTGTGTGATGTCTCCAAGCAACCCCTTGAGCATCTCTGGTCTCTGATATAGGGAAAGCCTCAGAGTCTCCCTCCTCTGGCTGATCTGTAGCTGTAGGGACTGCTTTTGGACACCGGGTTGAGGAACGTGAAAATCCAGGGGATTTTCACAGTTGGCCTCTCGAGACCTCTTCCCTGTCCTTAATTTTTGTAGCTGATTAATTAAGTCCTGATACTCTTTTTCCAACTTTATTAGTTGTTTAAGAATAGAAATTTTATCCTGTAACTCCTTTCTGGGATCTATAACCACTGTCTCTACAATGGGAGCCTCTGGAAGTGGAGGTGCACTGGGAGAGGGCCTTTCAGAGTCATAATATTTAACTGCCTCTTCCTCTAAGTCTTGTTGCCAAGTCGTAAGCTTCTCTTTATGTTGTAATTGTAATATTGCACCGTCTGCCTTATTTTGATTTGCTAACTTTAGTAAATTATCTTCTAGACTTTGTTTCCAAATTTTATCTCTATCTCCTTGCTGTTGCTTATTTTGACCAATAAAATCCTGTACCTTTAGTTCTAGTGTTACTTGTAATCTCTTTTCCAAGGCAAGGAATTTTTTATCTAGGGCCCTGTCTTTTGAGAAGACATAGTAAATCAAGAGAATAAATACTGCAATACTGATAAATGATAAGGTGTCTATGTTCCCTAAGTTGATTCCTATCAAACCATTTGAAATATCGTCATATAAAGCCCAAAAGATAGTCATTGTTTTGGTCATCTTTAAGTATCAAAAGGTTATGTGTCTTTTTTATATCAAAGAATTACTTGGTCAGGAGCTCTCAGTTCACTGTTTCTGCCTGAAAAACGACCTCACAGGCAGTTGAGTTCTAGGATCACCTGTCCCTCCTTGCAGTTTTTACAGGGCACTGAAACTTTGTAACTTCTTTGTAGGCCCTCAGACCCACTCAGCTTTCAATGCACGCTGGTGGTGCAGCCTAGAAGGCTGCCGGGCCCTATTCAGAGATTAGGGTGCAATGAACTTTTATCTCAGGTTAGTTAAGTCCTAAGTGAACTACTCTATTCCCTAGGTATGAGATCCCTTACAACCTTCGGTTTTCTAAGCCACGTTCTCCTCCTCATTCTTGTCCTTCCACCAACAGCTCCAACCACTCCTCTGGCTCCCTGTCCTATGTCACCTCTCTGGGTCTCTCATTCCCTCTGCCTCTCCTTAAGTGCCAAAAATGTTGCAACTGGCTCCACTCTACCTGGCTTGAGACAAAAGACTTAATAGTTACTATAACAAAAAATGTTGCAGCTTGCTCCGCTCTGCCTGGCTTGGCCTCTCAAGGGCTCGGGTTAAAGGCGTATGCCACCACTGCCCAGCCCAAACTGCTGCTCCGATCTTCAGGTCAGGGTCTAGAGGGAGAGAGAGTGGGGATAAGGGGAAGAGATGCTAGGAATGGAGACAAGACAGAAGTTTTGATCCAGTCTCTTTTATTGAAGGGAAATCTGGGGTATTTATACACTTTTGCCCCTAAAAGGGGCGTGGATACCACGTGCGCCTTACAGGCGTGGATAGCTGCTTTCTAGCTGCTTTCTGTTAAAAGTCGGCTCCCAACAGACATCAACACTCCCAATAATCTACTAAGCGCCTTCACTTCCATCATTTTCACATTAGCACACTGAGGACCAAAGTTTCCCCAGGCCAACCCCTGGGAACACACTCAAGGTATATGTAAACCACATAGTTAGGGTCTTTATTGCTGTGAAGAGACACCATGACTACTCCAACTCTCATAAGGAAACATTTAACTGGAACTGGCTTACATTTCAGAGGTTTAGTCCACTACTGTCATGGTGGGAAGCACAGGAACACACAGGCAGACATGGTGCTGGAGGAGCTGAGAGTTCTATATTGAGACTGACAGTAAGCAGGAAGAGAATGAGACAGTGGGCCTGGTTTGAGCATCTGAAACCTCAACCCCAGTGACATAGTTCTTCCAACAAGGTCACACCTACTCCAAGGCCACACCTACTCCAACAAGGCCACACCTACTCCAACAAGGTTACACCTACTTCAACAAGGCCACACCTACTCCAACAAGGTCACACCTACTTCAACAAGGCCACACCTACTCCAGTAAGGTCACACCTACTCCAACAAGGCCATGCCTCTAATAATTCCACTCCTTATGAGTCTATGGGAGCCATTTTTTCAGACCACCACACCACAGTAGCAGCAAATCCACCAAAGCCTCCAAGACAGGAGGCAACACAATGGACAGTGTACCGTGGAAAAGTTCTTACAGTTCTACAATATTTGTGAAAAGCCAAGGTGGAAGCCCAGTATTTTATGGCTCATCTGTAATCTCAGAACAAAACCAGAGAGAGGAAGGAAAGGAGGGAAAAAGGGGGTGAGGGAAGAAAATTCCTGCCTCTGCTCATCGGTATTTGCACAAGCCTGGATATTCTGATTACATGCACCTCAAAAGCACAATCTGGTTCTATGAGAGTCTTCCTGTGCAGTCTAGGTGGCCTTGAACTCAAGGCAATCCTGTCTCAATCTCCCAATGGTTAGAGGCATTTATCTTGATACCCACATAACTTAAGGGGATTGATTTCAACACCATTTCCTACTAGATCATTGTCCACTGGCACTAGAATGTTCTTTTATTTTTATTTTATGTACATTGGTGTTTTGGTTGCATGTATGTCTGCATGAGCACTTGTATCTCATGGAATAGGCAGGACGGTTGTGAGCCGCCTTGTGGGTGCTGGGAATTGAACTTCCTCTGGTAGACCAGTCGGTGCCCTTAACCACTGAGCCATTGGTTCAGTACCCAGGCACCAGAATTATGGTTATATTCACACAGGGGCCACCATCCAACTGGCCACAGAGGCCTACCTGGGATGAACTGACCCTACTAATGGATAAACAGTGAGGGAGAATCTTGAAGACGTCACAGATCCAGCACGTGCTTTTCTGCTGGTCTTAACTCCCTTACTTAATATCTCTTGCTACTTAAGCCTAGGGTAATTTTCAACATTCCACCATCCTCAAGAGGTGGGCCCTGATTTGTCAAAGGTGCTGATGATCCAAGAACTAGATCAGCTCACCTGGTGCTGCTGGGAGTTAACACTTCAGTTTCTGGATTATGCAGTGCCCAGGAAGACCTGAGAGAGGACTTAATGGAGGAAGACATTAGGTATATTCAGGAAAGCAGCTACTTACCCACCAGCTTCCACTGTACCTGTTTTGAAGACCTGTAATCCCACCACTCAGGATGTGGAGGCAGGAGAATCCATAGCTGAAGGTCATCCTCTGCTACTGAGTTTGAGGCTAGCCTGGGCTACAAGAACCAGTCTTAAAAAAAATAGTATCTATCAGCCAAGTTTGTACTCTTTGAACATTTTTTCACTGGTCACCAAAGGCAACAGGACAGACAGAATTCCTCAGCTCCAGAGAGCAGTACACACAATCTATTGCAAGTTCTATTCCTTTCTGTGCTGAGCCACCATGCAAAGCAACATTTTGTGGTTGGTCCTTTGGTCTGTTTGGGGGTTCTGTCTTTATCCATTATAGTTTGATTTCAAGTTTCTGAGCTAAAATCTCATTATTGTAGTCCAAACTAGACTCGAATTCAAGCTATTCCTGCCTCAGCCTCCCTAAGGCTAGGATTATAAGTGTGTTACTGCCATGTCCTAATTCTTTAGTTGGCCTAATTACTTGCCCACAAATTTTATAGATATAGATATAGATTAGATAGATATAGATATAGATATATAGATATAGATGTGTGTGTGTATATATTTATATATGTGTGTGTGTGTACATATGTATGTATATGTATATATACATATGTATGTATATGTATGTATATGTATATATGTATATATATATGTATACATGTATATATGTGTGTATATATTGTGTGTATACTGTGTGTGTGTGTGTGTGTGTGTGTGTGTGTGTGTGTGTGCTCAATCTGCCATGTATGCCTGCATGCCAGAAGAGGGCATCAGATCCCAGTATAGACACTTGTTGAACAGCCAGTGCTTTTAACCACTGAACCATCTCTCCAACCCTCTGTACTGGTTTTTAAAGTACATTTTGTCAACTTTCCTATCTCTCAGAGTACTGTGGTCTTCAAGCCATCTGGGGCCTTGAGATTACGACAGGGCAACATTTGTGGTGTGTAATGGCTCCTGGTTTTGAAAAGGAAGTAGATACTGGATGTGAGGGTCTATGGTTAGGAGCAGCCACACTCATCTGTGAAAAAGACAAATCCCCCAGCATGAGTAACAGCTCCACGGTCAGCCACCCTTGCAGCCTGGGCTCCACACGGATTTCGACTTTTAGCCTCTTTAGGATGAACTTCATCTCCCAGGGAGGACACCCTGTGGTGGATAATATTGTCAACTTGACAATCTCTAGTGTCACCTAAGAGACAAATGTCTGGTCATGTCTGAGGGAGTGTCTGGGCTGAGTTCATTGCAATGTGAAGACCCACAGTGAGCGTAAGGAGCACAAACACTATGGGCTGCAAGCCAAGACTGCATAAAAAGCAGAACCCAGAGGCTGCTGAGGTGGCTCAGCAGGTAAAGGCACTCGCCACAAAAGCCGGACAACTTGAGTTCAATCCCCAGAACCCATGTCACGGTGGCAGGAAAAAACTGGTTCCATAAAAGCTGTCCTCTCACTGTCACAGCATGGTGTGGCATTTGTCCACCACCACCATCCACTAACAATGACAACAGTCAACAAGGGAGCTGGCGAGGTTGCTCTTTGAGTAGAATACTTTTCACCAAGCCTCTCACAAGGTCTCTGGCTTCCACAAGCACACCATGATACATGCACGCACACACACACACACACACACACACACACACACACACACACACACAC
>JANHMN010000003.1:18504872-18535812 GCA_030674055.1 Rhabdomys pumilio
CACTAGCATTCCTCTCTGCTTCCTGACTGCAGATACACGGAGCTGCCCCAATGCCTGCCTCTCGACACCATGCCCTCCCCGACACCCTGCCTTCCCCACCACGCCTTCCCTACCACCATGCCCTCCCGCCTGCAGACATGTAAACTCTGGACTCCAGAGGCTCAGACAAGGAGTCTTCAAGTTTAGCCTGAACTACAGAGTGAAACTCTTGTCTCAAAACAAAGAGGGAGAAGTGAAGTTGATCTAGCCTAATTTAAGCAGAACAGGATGAGAAATACCGGGGAGTTGTTGGAAAATCATTGTCTTGGTAACGATTGAATGTGTTAGTTTCTTAAAAGGAATAAGTAGCAAGTTGTATGTGGAATGAATTCCATACAGAAAGGATCAAATAAAACCTAGGACCAGCTGGAACTATGGTTCAGAGGTGACGGCCTTTGCCACCAAGCCTGACAAACTGAGTTGGAGCCTCAGGACTCACAACGAGAGAACACATTCCCACAGGTTGTCCTCTGACCTCCATCATGTAATACACATGCAAGGGCACGTGGACAAACCTGTACACACACACACACACACACTAAACGTTTTTATTTTAAACCTATGAATCAGCTGTTTGGAGATTTCACTGTTTTGCTTTGTTTTGACAGGATCCCGTATAGCCCAGGGCGGCAAAGGATAACCTTGAACTCTCGATTCCCCTGCCTCTCCCTACACAGGAACTGGAGAGAACACGATCCCAAGTCACGGTGGTTTTCTGAGGCAGCAGCTTTCACTCCATTCCGTCCTGAGCAGTTCAGGGCTAACAAAGGTAGGGTCTGTGCCAGGGTTTCCACTGGATCGCAGCTCCCCTCCAGCCACAATACACAGCGTGCCCACAGATGCCCTTTACTGATTAGGCAAGAGCTTCAGGCCCACTCCATCCCTGAGGTAGCAGCGACCATTTGCAGTTTGCAATCAAGAGCTGTCTGGTTCATTTGGTTGTCAACCTGACACACCTAAAGGACGAACAGACCCAAACCTGAAGAACTGCTTAGACCAGACTGCCCTGGGAGAATGTCCGTGGAACATTTTCTTGATTGTTAGCTGATGTTGGAGGTAGAAGCCCACTGCGGATGGCGCCATCCCTGGCCAGGTAGGCCTGCACTGGTACACGGGCCATGCCTTTAATCCCAGAAGGCAGATCTCTGTGAGTTCAAGAGCAGCCTGGTCTACATAGCAAGTTCCAGGAAGGCCAGGGTTACAAAGTGAGACCCTTGCTATAAAAAATAATAATAATAAAAATAAAAGAAAGGTATTTGACATGTGCCTGAGAACAAACCTCCATTGGTATCTGTTTCAAGTTCTTGTCCTGAGTTCCTGCTCTGGCTTCCCTCTTCCACGATAAACTATATCCTGTAATGTAAATAAGCCCTGGGGTTGGGGATTTAGCTCAGTGGTAGAGCGCTTGCCTAGCAAGCGCAAGGCCCTGGGTTCAGTCCTCAGCTCTGAAGAAAAAAAAAAAGAAAGAAAAGAAGAAAAGAAAGATAAATAAGCCCTTTTTCTCCCCAAGTTGATTTTAATCATGGTGTTTATCACAGCAACAGAAAGCAAACTAGAACAGCAGCCATGTCAGAGAGGAGGCAGAAGTGTACAAGGACCCACAAAGATCTATAGCCATATTTGCCTGATTACCTGCTCTTTAACAGTAGACCAATCAGTCCACCACAGCAGCTTTGGTATCCACTGTCTTTGGACACTGCCCATAACTTGAGTGACTGACTCCTCTATCAGCCTCTCCTTTTAGATTCCCAAGGGAAACACCTGATGGAACATCTCCCCAGTAACCAACAGAGTACACATACCTGCCACCCCGAGTCAGTGCCTACCTGTGGTCCAATTCAAGGTAGCCAGCTAACAAAAAAAAAAATGCTAGAACCAACACTGCCACCTAGAGGATGATGAGGGCATAGCAGCCAACATCCACAGTCTTGAGATTCTAATAGTACCAACACTGCCCCTAGAGAATGATGAGGGCATGGCAGCCAGCAGCCATGGTCTTGAGAGTCCAACAGTGCAACACTGCCCCTAGAGGAAGATAAGGGCACAGCGAGTAGCAGCCTTGGTAAATGCCGCTCCATCTGGATCTCTGAAGGTTACCAGGGAATGGACTGTCCTCTTCCAAGGGATCCATGAGCCATGTCCAAGCCCACCAAATGGGCACTTTCAGTCCAAAGCCTCCGGGCTACTTCCTCGTCTTCAGCCTCAGGAGATGGAGCCTTCTCTCTGAGTCCATAAAAATACTTCCCTGAAACATTCTCCAGTTCCTCTGCCACAGCCAGATATGTGCTGGGCTGAGCCGCCAGCTGGGGACTCTTAAACAGCAGCCAGAAGGGCCCTACAGAACGGTCAAAAAATAAATAAATAAAAATCCCTGCTCAACCCTCAAGGGACCCAAAACCCCTAAGGCTGGAAGCTGTCCTAAGTTCCCAAGGAACCTACCTCCAGGCCTTTGTCTTTGCAGTTCCTTCTTCCTAATGGTCCCATCCCAGGGAGCACCCCCACAAATCCCTCCAAAAGGAGGAATGAGTCCAAAAGCTGCCTCCTATTAGAAGCTTCCCTGAATGTTCCCAGAAAAATAAAAGCACATTTTTTTCCCTGTATTCTCTTTCCTGGAAATAATCTTTGTTCTCAGACAGGGGTATGTGTAGCAGAGGTTGGCCCTGAACTCACTCACTATACAGACAAAGATGAACATAAACATCTTACCCTTCTGCCTCTACCTCCAGAATGTTGGCAGGCATATCCCAGTATGTTTGATTTTATGTGGTGCTGGAGATCAAACCCAGAGCTACATGAAAAATAGCCAAGCAGTTTCCCAACTGAGTCATCAATCGACTGAATGCATCTTGTGGTACTCACGTGTTAAAATTCTTAATACATGCCCATTAAATGACTCTCGGGCTGTATAAATGCCTGTTACAGTGCTCTATTGACTCAGACTACATTCTTTCAATTCTTCTCTCATACGGCACATCCCAACCACAGTTCCTCCTCCCTCCACTCCTCCCAGCTTCCCCTCCCCCACCTTCCTACATAACAAGTTCAGAGCCAGGCAGGAATATACAGTGAAACCCAGTCAGAGAGACAGAGAATCAAAAGAAGTAAAATGACAGGCTTCAAGAGAAAGTCTTGGATCCCCAGATGAGAGGGCACAGGGCTCTGTGAAGGGACACCAAGCTAGAAGGGGACTCACCAAGCATGAAACCGGAGAAGGCAGAGTTGTGCATGCCTGTATGTCGTCCCAGCTCTGTCCTGGCCACACCAGGGTGCAGTGCATTGACAGTCACACCAGTGCCTAGGGAAAATAGAAACATTGGTGTTGAGTGCTGGGAAGATAGTTCAGTTGTTAACGAGCCTGCTGCACAAGCAGGAGGTCCTGAGTCTGATGCCCAGAACACAGGTCCAAACGCGTGTCAGTGGTGGTGCATGCTTGCCATCCCCAGAGAGTGCTGAGGAGGCAGAGACAGACAGACCGCTGGGGCCCACTGACCAGCTAGCCTAGCCTGGTAGGTGAGCTTCAGGCCGAGGAGATTCTGTCTCAAATAAAAAACCAAGTGGATGGCACCCAACATTGCCCCCATTCACACACCCCACATGCATGCACACATGCAAAAAGGCATACACAAAGACTAGTGAAAAAAGACCAGGCTGGCCCCACTACACTCACTTCCCCGGCCTATGCTGCTTCCCACCCTTGAGCCCATATTATCCTCCATGCTTTGAAACCACAGTTTCAAGTGGCTTCCCCTTACAAAGTAGCTGTCATGTGGCTTCCCCAAGTGCAGCATCCCTGAGGGCCTGATAGACCCACATTTCTGGACTCCACCACTGCCACCAGAGTCTGAAGCAGAAGACTGGAGTGGGATCTAAAATACCACAATTATGACTATCCCCCAAGGGTGGCTGGCATTGCTAGTCACAGACAACTCTTGAGAAGCAAGAAGCCAGGGGAAGCTTTCTTAATCCCTGACACTACATTTCTTCCATTCGATTGGAAGAAATGGGGGGGAACCATCAAGGAGAACCCCTGAATTCAACCCACTAGATGCCAAGAGCAACTTCTCGATGACCCAGTTGTGATAGGCATGTCTGCAAACATTTACATATGTCCCCTATGGACCAAAACCACTCCCGGTCCACAACCACAGGCTTTCAGCACCAGTGGCTTAGAAATCTATCCAAGAAAAGCAAGATGAGCATGTCTGACGAAGGCAGGCTGTTTGAGACTAAAGAGCAATCATTAGAACCATGATTGATTAGTGATGTCTGCCTCCGGCACTGGAAGGGGACATGATGGTAGAGGTGCCATCCTTTTGACTACAGTGTTTAAAGCTACTGCTTGTCTCTTCATCACTAGCACGGGGCTATAGAACTATCCTAGACACAGAGAGGGAGGAAGGAGACCAGAAAAGATCACCATTTGCACACCTTGCAGCCGTCGGCTCAGCTCCTTGGTGAAGAGAATAACAGCCAACTTGCTCTGGCAGTAGGCTGCCTTGGTGTCATACTTTTTCATTTGCCAGTTCAAGTCATCGAAGTCTATGTGCCCAGCAACGTGAGCCAGAGACGAGAGATTGATGATGCGTGATGGGGCCGAGGCCTTCAGCTTGTCCAACAGCAAATTTGTCAACAGAAAGTGCCCTAGATGAAGAACAACAAGAAACGATTTTTCTCCCCAGGGTAATTATTCTATTTCTTAATGTGTTTTGTCTGCATGTGTGTCTGTGCGAAACATGCATGCAGTGCCCATGGAGACCACAAGAGGGCAGTGGATCCCCTGGAACTAGAGTTACATATGTTTGTAAGAGGCCATGACAAGTGCTGGGAACCAAACCCAAGTCCTTTTAAAGAAGAACAGCCAGTGCTCCTAACCACTGAACTATCTCTCCAGCACCACTACTTTATTTTTTTATTCACAGCAGTAGTTTAACCCTCCTCCTCTGTATCTTCACCCACTTCAGCTTGTTTTTCTTTTTTTTCAGTTGCATGTATTTGGGGAGGGCTGGGAACATGTACCACAGTATGTGGAGGTAAGACCATCCTTCAGGATTGGTTTTCTCCTTCCACCATGTAGGTCTCAAGGATCAATCTCAGGTTATGAGGCCTAACAGGAAGTGAGGAGGAGAGGGCAAGCTGCCTCTGATATCTGTCATCCCATTAATCACCAGGGTTGATCTCAGCTGATCCGTCTGGCTAGACAAGGGGTCCCCATCCTCCCTCTCTGCTCCACACACATCCAGAAGCTGCGTACTCGGTTGAAGTAGACTACCTTCTCCCTTCCATCAGGGTGTATGAATGTCTGTGTTTCTTCTCTAGAGCTGCCAAGCAAGCTCTCAAAAAAGTGTATGACATCAAGCCCAGTGTCTTAGTTACTGTTCTAATGCTGTGAAAACACACAGACCAAGTCAACTCTTATAAAAGAAAGCAGCTTGACTAGTTTTAGACAGTTGGTTTATGGTAATCATGGTGGCAGGTAGCCAGCCATGGTGTCAAAGAAGTATCTGAAAGCTTTTCATCCTGATCCATAGGCAGAGAGAGACTGGGCCTGGGGTGTGCTTTTGAAACCTCAAAGGCCACCCCCCAATGACACACCTCCTCCAACAAGGCTACCTTTTAATTCTTCCCAAACAGTTCCACTAACTGGAAACCAAGCATTCAAACACATAAGCCTATGGGAGCCATTCTCATTAAATCAAAGCTACTTCAGGTGGTGAAAGGCAGCTTTCCTTCCTTTCCTCCTCCCTTCTATTCACAGGAATGAGAAGTTGGAAAGAATGCAAAAGTTAAAGAAAAAAAACACCCAATCAATAAATAGGGTAATGAACTAAACAGATGGTTTTCAACTAAAGAAATACAAAAGGCCCACACGTATTTGAAAATGTTTTCTGTCTCTTTAGCCATCGGGGAAACCGCTCTGAGACTTTATCCCATCACCTAGTCCATCATCAAGAAAATAAATGGTAAGTGATGGCGAGGACATGTGAAAAGAGGAACCCTTACTGCTGGTGGACTGTAAACTGGTGAAGCCAGTGTGGAAGTCAGTGTGCAGACTTCTCTACAGTGGACAACCATATGGCCCAGCTCCACATCTCCTGGACAGAGACCCAGAGAACTCTAAGTCAGCAGACCATAGAGACACCTGCTGACCCATATGTATCATTGCAATGACTCCAATGGCCAGGAAATGGAACCAGCCTCGATGATCATCAACAGATGGACAGATAAAGAAAATGTGATACCAAGACCCTATATTCTGAAAACACAAACAAACAAAAACCAGGCTAAATGGAATATGCCTACAATCCCAGCACCTAGAAAGTGGAGGAAGGAGGACCAGACGTTCGCAGTCATCTTTAGATACAAGTTCAAGGCCAGCCTAGGTTTCAAAAGAGATGAAGTTGGGACAGGAGCATGATGCAGGGAACTGGGTGGAGTCAGAGAGAAATACTGGATGGATATGATCGTATTTCATTATATGTATTATGAAATTTTTAAAGTTAAATTAATTTTATTTTTTTAGTTCTTTGAGACTGAGACTTGGGTTGGAGAGTTGGCTCAGCGGTTAAGCACACTGGTTGCTCTTCCAGAGGTCCTGAGTTCAATTCTCACATGGTGGCTCATAACCATCTATAATGAGGTCTGGTTCCCTCTTCTGGCCTACAGGCATACATGCAGGCAGAACGCTCTGTACATAATAAATAAATAAGTCTTTAGAAAGAAAGAGACAGAGACAGAGACAGAGACAGAGACAGAGACTGGGACTCATTACACATAGCCTTGGATGGTCCGGAACTTGCTATGTAGACCATGCTGACCTAGGAATTCATAACAATCCACCTGCCTCTGTCTCCCTGGTGCTAGGATTAAAAGCAGGCACCACTAACACCTAGCTGAAGAAAAAAAAAAAATAATAAAGAAAATGTGATAGATACATGCAATGGAGAAAAAAGATGCCATAAAAAAATAGAATCAGAGCTGGAGAGATGGCTCTGCAGTTAAGAGCAGTGGCTGCTCTCCTAAGTGACTCAGGCTCAGTTCTTAGCACCCACATGTGAGCACCCACATGGCTGCTCACAATCCTATCCTAAGGGATCTGATACCCAATTCTGGCCTCAGAGGACATCAGACATGCATGTGGTGCACAGACATACATATAAGCAACACCCATACACACACAAAAAAAAAATAAATCTAGAAAGAAAGAGAGAGAGGAGAAGAGGAGGAAGAAGAAGAAGAGGAGGGGGAGGAGAGGAAGGAAGGAAAGGAAGGAGAGAGGGAGGGAGGGAGGAAGAGGGAAGAAGAGGGAGGGGGAAGGAAGAAAAGGAGGGAGGGAGAAAAAAGGAAGAAAGATAAGAAGGAAGGAACGAAGGAAAGAAAAAAGGAAGGCAAGCAAACAGAAAGAAAAAAACACAAGAGAAGACAGTCATTTTCATTGTCAACCTTGTACAACGTAGCCTGAAAACAGGACCTCAAAGTGGAGCTGCGTAGTCACGCTGGCTGTGCCTGTCTGTAGAGGAATCTTCATTATGATCACTGATGTGGGAAGACCCACTCTGAAAGTGGGCGTTTTCTGTTTGCTCCTTTTGATCCCTGCACTGTCTAAGAGTAAAAAAAGCGAGCCGAGCACCAGCACGCGCCCACGCACGCACGCACGCACGCACGCACGCACGCACGCACACATGCGTCTCCCTGCTCTTGACTGCAGATGTGCAGCCACTTCAGGTCCTGGCGCCTTGACTTCCCCAAGTGACGGACTATAACCTGGAACTGTTCTCCCATAAGCTGCTTTTCTGCCAGGGCGTTTTATCACAGCCACAAAAATAAAACAAACTATGAAAGGGGACTAACTAAACTATGAAAGAAGAAAGAGAAGGATGGAGGGGAAGCTCAGTTCAGGAGAGGAACAACCGAGACCAAGGCACACACGCATGAAAATGCCATCATTTATACGACCTCAAAACTAACTTTAAAAAAGTAGTAGAAGTGGAAAAAAAAAATTGAAGATTCACCCAGTCTACAGGACAGACATATACGTTAATACATTTTAAAAGAATGGAGCAAGATTCCACACACACACCCAGAGTGGGTGACTCCCCACCAAGAACCCATGTTAAAACCAGCCCGGACCTCACCCAAGTGGTTGACACCAAACTGCATCTCAAAGCCATCCTCAGTGGTCCAGTGTGGGCACCGCATCACGGCTGCATTGTTGACCAGAATGTCTACTCGCTCTTCCTCTAGAAGACAGGATGAGGACAGATACATCAGGATGGACTCCACCCCTGCCTGGGGGTAGGACAGTGTTCCACACACGTTCCTGTCTACCTGGCGCCTGTGAAGGTAGATCTCTGTAGAGATAATCGAGTGTCACTTAGGTAAGATTATGGAATGTGCCTTGATGCAACAGAGTTGTTGCTCTCCTAAAGGAAAAGAGCCAGGCTAGAGCACAGAGGGAGGGTGTCCTATGACAACAGGCCAAAGACAAGAGTGACAGGAACGGACTGGTAGAAGCAGGTTACCGGGGGAGGGTCTTGGAAACTTCCAAAGTGTCCTGGGTTCCAGCCCGACTCTCTGCTTGCTTACTTAGTCAGCCATGATGTGAGCGACCTCTACCTCATCCTCCCACACCCGTGTACTGAGCCTGAATCCTAAGAGTTCAACACATAACCTTGTCTGGAGGTAAGACTGTCATAGAGATAATCTAGATAAAGTGAGGTCCTCGGGGTTGAGGATACAGCTCCATTGGTACCCTGTTTGTCTAGCATGCACCAGGCTCTGGCTTCCATCCCCAGTACCGTATGAAACAATTCATGTGAAAATGCCCGTAATCCAAGCACACAGGAGGAGGTAAGAGGATTAGAAGGTTGAGGTCCTCGGATTACATAGGGAGTTCAAGAACAACCCGGGCTAGACACCTTGTTTCAAAAAAACATAAATAAATAGGGACTGGAGTTACAAGTCCATGCATATGGTTCTTAAAGAGGACTCTCAACATTAGTTCTGGCTGACATCACAAAAATGCTACAAGCCAAACATCTAAAACAACAGAAATTGGGGCTAGAGAGATGGCTCAGCAGCCAAGCCACTCGCTGAATTGGAAAACCTGAGTTCAGTTCCTAGCATCGATATGGTAGCTGCCCTGGGTAGTTTTATGTCAACTTGACTCAAGCTAGAGTCATCTGGAAGGTGGAAACCTCAGTTGAGAAAATGCTTCCATAAGATAGGGCTGGAGGCAAACTTGTAGGACATATTCTTAACTAGTGATTGATGGGAGAAGGCCCTGCCCATGGTGGGTGGTGCCATCCTTGGGTTGATGGTCTTGAGTTCTATAAGAAAGCAAGCTGAGCAAGCCATGAGGGGCATGCCAGTAAGCACCGCCCCTCTATGACCTCCGCATCAGCTCCTCCTACCTCCAGGTCCCTGCCCTGTTTGAGTTACTGTCCTGGCTTCCTTCAATGATGGACTGCAATGCTGAAATATAAGCCACATAAACCCTTTCCTCCCCAACTTGCTTTAGGTCATCGTGTTTCGTTACAATAGAAACTGTCACTGAAACAGTAGCTCACAACTGTTCATGACTCCAGTTCCAAGGGATCCGATGTCCCCTTCCAGCCTCTGTGTGCACCAGACATGTACATGTACACACAAATACATGCAGGCAAAACATTCACACACATAAAATAAAAATAAATTCATTTTAGCCAGGCAGCAATGGCACTCTCCTTTAATCCCAGCACTCTGGAGGCAGAGGCAGGTGGATCTCAGTGAGTTTGAGGCCAGCCTGATCCACAGAGTGTGTTCCAGGATAGACAGAGAAATCTGTCTTGAAAAACCAACCCCCTCAAAAAAAAAAAAAATCTTTCAAAAAATCAGAAATGGATGGCCAAGATGCTGAAAAGCCTGGATCAGGACCTTAGCAAGGGTCAGGCCAGCTGGGGCTGAGGAAGGGAACCTGTCCCAGGCATTGGCTAATAGAGGGCCAACTCCACCCATCATCTTCCCTCTGTGCACAGCCCTCTGTTACAGTTTCCCAGAATGAGGACACCAGGGATTCTGACCTAGGGCCCATCCTGATAGCCTCACTTCAACTTGATAACCTCTCCAAAGAGCTTATCTCCAAACAAGGTCACCTTCTGAGATCCTAAGAGTCAGAGCCTCCCACACAGAGACATACTGAATCCATAACACTTCCAAGAGATTGTCAGTGGACCTAGGAATTGGGTGTCCAGCACCTAAGAGATGTGAACCAGGATCTTATTCTTCATTCAGTTTGTGAATGGAAGAACACAAGCTCCAAGCCACGGGTGGTAGTGCAGGCTAGCAGAAAATCTGAGGTAGAATTACAAATTCAAGGCCAGCCAGGGTCATCAAGCAAAACCTTGTCTCAGAACGGGAGAGACGGCTCAGAGATTAGGAGCACATAAGGCTGGCTCTTGCAGAGGAGCGGGCTTTAGTTTCCAACATTCACATCAGGAGTCCCAACCCCCTGCAACTCTAGCTCCAGGGCACCCACTGCCCTCTCTTGGTCTCTGCAGGCACCTGTATCCACATGTGCAGACACACACTAATATATGTTACCAAAAATCAAAAGTAATAAAATAAGTCATTGCTGGGCCTAGTGGTACAGGCCTTTAATCCCAGCACAGAGAGATTGCTTCTCCTTTCTATTCAGCCCGGGACCCCAGTCTATGAGATGATGCTCCCCAGTCAGAGTGGGTCTTCTCATCACAATTAACTGCATCTGGAAACTCCCTGACAGACATGCCCAGAAGTCTATCTCCTAGGTGATTCTAGAACCTGACATATAGACAACCAACTACCACCCGTGTGCAAAGTCCTAGGTTAGAGTCCCAGTTGGGGTGGGGATGGGGGCAGGGGGCATGTCCTATCTGGAACCAGGCAGACAAGAGTTCTAAAGAGTTCTAAAGCCTGATGTGGTAGCTCACACCTGTAATCCTGGCCAGCCTGGGCTACACAGTAAGATTCTGTCTCAAAAACATAAAAATGTGACTGGATTTTTGACACTGGCCAGTTCACATTGCTTCTTTGGGACTCAGTTTCTTCCTTTATTAAACAAGGTAACAGGGCTGGAGAGATGGCTCAATGGTTAACAGCACTGACTGCTCTTTGAGAGGCCTTGAGTTGAGTTCCCAGCAACCACATGGTGGCTCACAACCATCTGTAATGGGATTCGATGCCCACTTCCAGTGTGTCTGAGGACAGCAACAGTGTACTCATATAAATAAAATCTTTAAAAGGGGGGGGTGGGCAGGAGAAATGGCTCAGAGGTTAAGAGCACTGTCCTTCCACTATCTGTTCTTCCAGAAGTCCTGAGTTCAATTCCCAGCAACCACATGGTGGTTCATGACCATCTATAATGAGCCTCTTCTGGCCTACAGGCATACATTCAGGCACAATGCTGTATACAAAATAAATAAACAAAATCTTTTAAAAAAAAATCTTAAAAGAAAAGATAATAGTACCTGCCTGGAAGAACCATGTAATTATTAGTCAATCAACAAGTATTTTCTAAGCACCTATTATTGGACACTGGAAATACAGGGTGGACAGGAGAGTTGAGGTTCCCGCCTTCCTGAAATGGACATTCCAGTAAGACTGAGAACAAACACACGCAAAAGAGAACTTCCTACATCATCAGTAAGTTCTAACCACAGGACTTTTTCATCAGGCTAATAAGTGGCATTATTCTTAAAAAATAAAAATAACCTCTCTTGGGCTAGAGATGGCTTGGTGGCTGAGAGCATATACTGCTCTTGCAGAAGACACAAGTTCAACTTGACTCCCAGCACCCACATCAAGTAGCTTGCGGTCTCCTGCAACCCAGCTACAGGAGGAAGAGGGATCCAATACATTCACGTTCACAAACCCATAGACATACACATAATTCAAAATAATTAAATATCTTTTTAAAAAGAACTCACCAAAGGTAGCTGTGCAGGGAACAAATGGGCTGGAGAAATGGTTCAGTGAGCAAAGGTGCTTGCCGATGGCATGGCACACATGCACAGGCATGCACATGCACGCACACATACACACATGATAAATAATGTAAAACATATATATTAAGAAAAAAAGCCGGAAGTGGTTGGTGTAGCGTGGTAATCCTAGCTATTCAGGACACTGAGAAAGGTTACATACAAGTTCAAGGCCAGCACAGCTCAAAAGAGAGAACCAGTCTCAAAAGTTTAAAAGGGGCAAGGAGACAGACAGCTGAGCAGGTAAAGGCACTTGCTGCCAAGCCTGACTTCATGAGTTTGAGCCCCAAAGCCCACATGATGGAAGCAAAGAACCAACCTCTCTGACCTCCACACATACATGTGGTGCATGTGCACACATGTACACACACACACACACACACACACACACACACAATAAAGGCCCATATGTCTGAGCACTTAGTCTCCAGCTGGTGCCCCTGTCTCAAGAGCTTGCAGAATCTTCGATACTGTGGCCCTGCTAGCTGAAGTGGGTCCCTGAAGGCAGCCTCGAAGGTGATACGTGCTTCTGGAGCCTGCCATTTCTGCGTCCAGATCCACCAAAGCTGTCCAGAAGAGCAAGCTGTGCTAAAAGCTCCCACCACCTCCACTCCAAGTGCTCTGAGCAGATCTGTCAGCCATGCCTTCCCGTGCCATGACATGTTTGCTTTATAAGTGCTTTAAAATAGCCACAGAAGAGTACACAAGAAGCTAAGGCCACTGACATGGCTCAATGAGCCTGCTGCCAACTACAAATTGTTCTCTGACCTCTATATGTGTGCTGTGGCATATCTGCACCCACAAATGCTAGATGGATGATAGATAAATACATACATACATATATGATAGATAGATACACAGATACACAGATGATGATACATACTGATATATAGATACATACATACACACACAGATATACAGATGACAGACAATAGATACATACATGATATACATACATACATACATACATACATGATAGATACATAGATACACAGATGATGATACATACTGATATATACATACATACATACACACACAGATATACAGATGACAGACAATAGATACATACATGATAGATATACATACATACATACCTACAAGATAGGTACATATATACATAGATACACAGATACACAAATGACAGATGATAGATACATACTGATATATAGATACATACATACATACATACACACACAGATACACAGGTGACAATAGATACATACATGATATATACATATATACATGCATGATAGATACATATGTACATAGATACACAGATGATAGACAATAGATACATACATACATGATAGATACATACATACACAGGTACACAGATGATATATGATAGATACATACATATATGCATGATACATACATACATGATAGATACATACATACATGATATATACATATATACGTGCAAACATTGACAGATGGTTACATGGAAGGAGATAGATGGATGATAGATAGATAGATAATTACAGTAAATATAACTTAAAAGTTAACAAATGTCTGAAGAGACGGCTCAGAGGTTAAGAGCACTGGCGGCTCTTCCAGAGGACCAGAGTTTGATTCTCAGCACACACAGTGGCTCACAGTCATCGTGGCTCCAGTTCCTGAGGCCCTCTTTTGGCCTCCGCAGGCACTGTATGCATGTAATAAAAATACCTAGACACATAAATAAGTTTTTTCTTTTTGTTTTTGTTTTTTTAAGACAGGGTTTCTCTGTGTAGCCTTGGGTGTCCTAGAACTCACACTGTAGAGCAGGCTAGCACCAAACTTATAGAAATCCCCCTGCCTCTGCCTCCTAGATGCAGGGGTGATTAAAGGTGTGTACCACCACTGACCGCCACATATAAATAATTTTTAATAAATCAATTAAAATAAAGAAGCCAGCACGCTGAACACACTTTGCACTTCCCGACTTGTTTCAAGATGGAGCTATGGTCCTATTCAAAACACTGACCGTTTTGGCATCACCTGAAAGGAGACAAAGGGGTGAGTCACCCCTCATTGTGACAGAAGTACAGAATTTGCCAGAAGGGCGGTGGGATTATTCAAGGGCACTCACTTGCAAGAAAGCCCCAGGCACTGCCCTCCAGCAGCACGGTGGGTCGGATCATGTGACCTGACACACAGAGCTGTCTGACTCGTCTGACTCATCACTGTCCTCAGCATCACCAGAAAGCCTGGGAGCAAGGATGAGTCGGTGCCCTGCCCTTCTCCAGCACCCGCCAGCTTCGGACATGACTCTGAAATAAGCGCAACTTCATTCAGCCGCTACCCTTGTGAACTGCTATATGACAGCACCGAGTCCCACTCCCCAGAGCCAGCCGACTCTTGGTCCTCCATCTGACTCCCGGCTCCCAATCACACTGTGGCTGCTGTGTTTTTAATCACTCTAACACATCCCCATCGCTTGGGCCACCCATCATCCTGCACAGTCAGGATCTACTCTGAAAAGATGTCATGGGACAAAGTGAGAATGAAGCTCAGGAGGAAAGCTTTTGCCTACAGTCTCCCCGTGAGGGGCTGGGCGCGTGCAGTAGAGGACTTGTCTTTAAACCCCCAAAGAAAGGATGGAGGCGTGGCTCAGCGGCAGAGCACTTGCCTAAAATCCCAGACTGGCGGGCTGGGGGTGTGGCTTAATGGTAGAGTGCCTGCCTAAAATTAACCGGTAAAGGGCTGAGGGTGTGGTTCAGCAGCAGTCTTTAACCTGGCATTCACAAGGTTCTCAGTTCTATTCCTAACACGGAAGAAAAAAAAAAGGAACAAGAAGCTACGTTAGCTGGCATGGCAGTGCACACTTGCAATCTCAGCTCTCGGGACTCTGTGGAAGGAGGATTTTGAGCCTGAGGGCAGCTTAGGTAATACATAAAATCCTGTCTCAAAATAAAAAAATAAAAAACCTTTTAAGGAAGCATGTTGAACTCCTAACCAGGGAGCTGTTGTGTGTGACATGAGTTAAGGTGGGAAAAGGGCCAGGTGTGGTGGTGTATGCCTTTAATCCTGGCACTCAAGAGACGGGGACAGCCTAATCTCTGTGAGTTCTAGGCCAGCCAGAGCTACACAGTAAGACCAGTCTCAAAAACAATCAATAAATAAAATTTTAATCTTTTAATTTTTTTTTAAAGTGGTAAGGAGTAAGTGCCATTTCTTTAATCTCTCAGCTCAGCACTTAAGTGGCTGACGCAGGGACATCTATGTGAGGGGCTCCATAGTGAGATTTTTTTTTTTTTAATCTCAAAGAAAAAGCAGTAGTACAGCTGGGGTCTCAGTGAGTAAAGATTTATACTGCCAAGCCTGATGACCTAAATTCATTCCCTGGGTCCATGTAAAGGTACATTAGAAATGACTCCTGCAGGCTGTCCTCTGACTCCCACGTGAGCCATGCCTGTCTGTCCATAAACACACACACAAAATAAATGTGTGTGTGTATGTGTGTGTGTGTATAAATGTATACATATATATACATATAACTTATACATATAAATTTATATACATATAACACATACACACCACATACACACACATAGATATAAAATAAATGTGGTAAGATTAGATGGGATGGAACATTATATATGTCCACATAGCTGAGCCACAGGATGCTCAGATATTTGGTCAAACATTGCCAAATTACGTTTTGAATGATATTAATATTTACATCAACAAACTGCGGAACAGCCAGCCTCCCTAATGTGAGTAGGCCTTCTCTAATCTTCAGAAGCCCCGATCGCAACAAAAGTGACCCTCGGCGGAGCAGAGAGAATTCTTCCCCCCAAAGCCCTTCGAGCTTGACCATCAACTCTCTTCTGACTTGAAACTCAAACCAGTCTGTAACCTGCAATCTCTGCACGCACTGCGTCTCCTGGGTCTTTAGGCTGCAAGCTGCAACTCTGGGTCTTGTCAGCGCTACAGCTGTGCGAGCCAATTCCTTATACAGTGTGTGTGTGTGTGTGTGTGTGTGTGTGTGTGTGTGTGTGTATGTACATAAACATTCATACATATATAGACTCAAATACATATATACACATACATAAATACATATATAAATTCATACATACATACACACATACACATACATACACACATACACATACATACATACACACATACACATACATACATACATACATACATACATACATACATACATCTGGATCCTGGTTCTCCATTAATTGTTGGGTCACAAAGACAGAACTTGAGGATTAGCTTTACACTCACGAAAGAGGCTCCTTCCCCTTCCCTTCCACAACCTGACACAGCCATGATGAACCAGAAGTGGGGTCTCACCAGACACAGGATCTGCCGGTGCCTTGCACATGCAGTCTCCGGAAGAGTAAGGGGAAGATAAATGTCTGCTATGACTCATCGCCCACCCAGACTATGGTTGTTTACTCCAGCCACCCAAACAGGCTAAGTGCCCAGATTCCAGACTCCCAGCAGGGGAACGAGTATCCACCATAAATCCCATGGCTGGAACAGTTTAGGTCCAGTGAGATCCTCTCGTTAGCTCTGGAGAAAGTAGGAGCCTCACTATGAAAGGATGAACTCGACGGGCCCAAGCTGCCCAAACCCTCAGACTACGTCTACTCCCATTTCCTCCTCACAATGCCCCACAGAGGGGCTGGGGAGTTAAGGGGCCCAGGAGTTAAAAGTTCTTGATGCTCTTCCAGAAGACCCAAGTTCGGTTCCCAGCACCCACGTAAAGAGCACAAACTCCACCTGTAATTCCAGCTGCAGAGGATCCAACACCCTCTTCTGGTATCTGAGAGCACTCACACAGACACATAGGTTAAAAAAAAAAAGCTTTAAGATAAAATAATAATATTATTATTGTCCCATTGGCAAACCAAAGTTCCATTCCATCAAAGTTGACCCTGGGAAACCCGTAAGTTTATTGGGCTTACTTACAGACCATGGGTAAATGGCTGCAGGCAACAGTATAGGTAACCCCAAAGCTGCATGGAAGGTCTGTGTCCATGGCCACACAGATGAAGCCCCTCTCAGCTAACCATCCCAGCACATATACAGTCCCAACCACAGACCCGGAGGCCATGTGCAATTAGAACAAAACTATATCCGGATGGCTGGAGGCGTGTCTAGATACCCAGATGAGGGTTCAATGACCCTCCGTAACCCTTCCGTCTTAGTTACTTTCCTACTGCTATGATAAGATACCATGACCAGGGCAACTTATAGAGAAAAGAATTTATTGTCGGCTTTCAGTTTAAGAGTGTCCATGATCATCAAAGTGGGGAGTATGGCAGCAGGCAGACAGGCGTGGGGCTGGGCCAGTGCTGAGAGCGTCTATCTGATCCATAAGCACGAGACAGACTGAGCTAACTGAGAGGAGTGTGGGCTCCTGAAACCTCAAAGCCCACTCTCAATGACACTCCAGCAAGGTCACACCTCCAAATCCTTCCCAAGCGGATCCAACAACGGGGGACCAAGCATTCAAACATATGGGCCCATGTACGTTATTCTCACTCAAACCACTACTCCCTTCTACTCTGAGGGAGTGCCAACTGTCCACAGCCAGATTCTAATGGACTCTCACAAGCAGGCATAGCTGATCTTATGAAGACAACAGAAAAACAGGGGGCAGCCACAGTTAACCAGCAGACCCTGTTGGCCAGCCTCTGCTCCAGAACTTACAGGCTTTAGGTACCTCAGAGGCTAGCCTAAAGCTACAAACCTTGGCTGGGAAAGCCAATGTTCTCTTGCCTACCTTTAATGATCTTCCTTGCAAACTCTCGGATGGACTTGAGGGAAGCCAAGTCTAGGTGCTCGGCACGTACACGAGGATTCAAGGTCTCTCCTCGAATGTCCTTTGCAGCCGCCTCACACTTCTCCATGTCACGGCAGGCCAGAATGATGTTGCCTCCTGGAAAATAAGAAAATACATCTAGCCTAGACATCTATCCAACAGAAATAAAAGCATACACCCACCTTAAACCTATACACAAGCGTTCTTAGTAACACGCTCAATAGGCAAAATATGGAAACTCAATTATTACCAGGATGGGTGGTGTAGGCCTGAAATGTCAGTGACTCTGGAGGCTGAGGTAAAAGGATTGCAAGTTCAAGGCCTGCCTAGGCTACAAAGTAAGTTCAAAGCCTGCCTGGGCAACTTGGTAAGAACTTGTCTCAAAAAAGTCAAAATAGGGCTGAGGATGTAATTCAGCAGTAGAACACCTGCCTAGAATCCCCCAGTGAAGGGCTGGGGTGTAGCTCAGTAGTAGACCACCTGCCTAGCAAACAAGAGGCCCTGGGTTCAATCCCCAACACACACACACACACACACACACACACACACACACAAAATAGCAAATATCCACTCACTAATCAATACATAAAATAACTTCAGTCTATCCAGGCGACAGCATACTATTCAGCCACAAATATAGCGACACACTGACACATGACATGGTGAATGGACCTTGAAACTACTACACTGTGAGTCAGACACAAAATTCATACATGCTTTCATTTATATACAATGTCCAGAATAGGTAAATCCACAAAGTGAGAAAAGATGCAGGTTTCCTAGTGATAGGGAATGGGGGTGGGGAGAGGGGGAGTGCCATGAAACTATTCTAAGAACATGTGGAAAGACGGAAACATTTGAAGGATGTATGGGAATGTGCTACTGACATTCTGAGAAATGCTACCAGACGCTGTCCTCTGTCCTCCACAAACATGAGCACGCATAAGCATGTGTGCATCCACCTCCCCCCATACACACAAAGCAAACATATCAAGATATACAAATACTGGGACTGGCACACGCCTTTAATCCCGGCACTTGGGAGGCAGAGGCAGGAGGATTTCTGAGTTCGAGGCCAGCCTGGTCTACAGAGTGAGTTCCAGGACAGCCAGGACTACAATGAGAAACCCTGTCTCCCGGAAAAAAAAAAAAAAAAAAAAAAAAATATATATATATATATATATATATATATACATACACACACACACACAATATATATATACACACACATACATACACACACACAAATACTGAGGCTGGCAATTGGCTAAGTAAGTCTGAGGACCAGGGTTCAATGCCTGGACCTACACAGTGGAAGGAGAAAAGCAGCTTCCATAGTTGTCCTCTGAACTACACACACACACACACACAAACATACATGGTGGCAGGCTTAAACCCACTCTACCCCAACATACACACACTACATAATAAAAGTAGTTTTGCTTTTGGCTTTTTTTAAGAATTGAACTAGCAAAATTATGCAGTCATCCTTTTTGTGTCTGCCGTTTTTCATTTAGCACAACATCCCGTAGAATCACCACACAGGAGCATGTCTGAATTCTTTTCCTTCTGAAAGCGTAGTAATATTCCACTGGATGGATGAGCCATATTCTGTTTGTCTGTAAATCAATGCTTCCGCCTTTGAGGTATTTTAAACAAGGCTGCCACACACAAAAGTGTGCACATAACTCTTCGAAACCCCAGAGCAAGTGGAGGTCTTACCTCTTTTAGCCAACTCCAAAGCAGTTTGTTTCCCGATGCCTGTGTTGGCTCCTGTCACGATAACAGTCTTCCCAGGTATGGTGGCCTTGCTGGGACAAGCCCCACCAGCGACATAGTCCCTGAAGGTGAGAAACAGCATGGTATGGTCTGTCTGCCTCATGCCTGGATTTATGAGCTGGGGCAAACCACTCTTATAAGCTCATATCCATCACCAAAGCAACAAAACACACAGAGTCCTTGTCATGGCCTCAGAAAAGAATTATACGTTGGGACATCTCCAAGAAGCAACAATCATTTATTTATATTTTTATAAAAACAAAAGACTATAATCAGAAGTGGTGGTCCACGATTGCAAGCCCAGAACTCGGGAGGCAATGGCAGGAATATCAGGAATTTGAGGTCATCCTCAACTACAGAGCAAGCTCAAGGCCAGCCTAGGCTACATGTTATCTTGTCTATAGATGGATGGCTCATAGACAGACAGATAGATAGAATGCATGACCTTGGAAGGGGCATGTGTCAGAAGGGACCCAAGGGAGTTGGAGAACATGAGTGTGAAGTGAATATGTGTATATCATGAAGCTGGAGAGATGTCTCAGCAGTAAGAGCACTGTTGCTCCTAGAAAGGACCCAGAATCAGTTCCCAGCACCCCACATGGTGACTCACAATAAGTCCAGTTCCACGGGATCTAACATCCTCTTCTAATCTCCGAAAGCATGACGCACCTCATTGAAGCTGTTAGCGGCGACACACACACACCTCATGGAAGCTGTTAGTGCCGAGAGACAGACACACACACACACCTCGTGTAAGCTGTTGGCGGCAACACACACACACACACACACACACACACACACACACACACACACACACACACACACACGTACGTCCTTGGTCCCAGCACTCAGGAAGCAGAGGCAGGGGGAGCTCTGTGAATTCAAAATCAGCCTGGTCTATATAATAAGTTCCAGGCCAGTCAAGACTTCATAGTGAGACACAGTCTGAAAAATGCAAGGAAAGAAAAAAGGACGGGGTTGGAGAGGAAAGGGAAGAAGGGAGAGAAGAGGAGGAAACAGGCCGTGGGGGGTTGGGGGAGGAGGAAAGGGTGGAGGAGAAAAAGTAAAGAGTGGTCCAGGGACAAAATGAGCACAAGCCCCACCCCTTCTCCCTAGGTGACCTTGGAGAGCTGACCCGCCCTCCTCCAGCTCGTCCCGGAAAGGCCGTACTAGTGGGTGAGTTGGAGAATCCGGACGAGAACGAAGGACAAGGGATACTTCTCTGGCCTTGTTCGGCATTCCCCTGCCGCAGGCCTACCACCAAGCGCGCAGAGACGCGCAGACTCACTTGAGCAGCACCGTGCCGCCGATCACCGTGCCCACTACGGACACCGGCAGCAGAAAGCGGTTCATCTCAGGCTTGGGAACAGGATGTCGGTGGATCTGCACTCCAGGCCACTCCGCGGACGAACCCAGGAGCCCACGTGCGCTAGCGTAGCGTGGAAGTGGAAGAACTCTGCCACTAAACCCGGAGTTTGGGGCGTGGCCAGATGTGGGGGCGGGGCTTTAGAAACCAGGCCCACGGCGCACTTAATGCTGGGAAACGTAGTTTCTAGAGATCGGGAGCGGCGAAGGTTGACAGGTGTGTCAGCCACAAGATCAAATGTGGTCAAACTTAATCAATCCAAAAGCGACCTGAGAAGAAAAAGGAAAGAAAGAAAAAAGAAAAGAAAAGAAAAGAAAAGAAAAGAAAAGAAAAGAAAAGAAAAGAAAAGAAAAGAAAAGAAAAGCCGGGCAGTGGTGGTGCACGCCTTTAATCCCAGAATTTGGGAGGCAGAGGCAGGCAGATTTCTGAGTTCAAGGCCAGCCTGGTCTACAGAGTGAGTTCCAATACAGCAAGGGCTACACAGGGAAACCCTGTCTTGAAAAACAAAACAAAACAAACAAAAAAACAAAACAAAAAAAGAAAAGGGAAAGAAAATAAAAGGGAAAGGAATGGAAAGGAAAGGAAAAGAAAAGAGAAAAATGGTAACTGGGTGGTGGTGGTGCACGTGTTTAATCTCAGAATTATGGAGACAGGGGCAGGCAAATCCATGAATTTGAGGCCAGCCTGGTCTACAGAGGGAATTCTAGAACAGCCAGGTCTAGGCAAAGAAATTCTATATGGGAGGAAGAAAATAAATAAATTAGATAGATAGACAGATAGACAGACAGACAGACAGACAGACAGGCAGGCAGACAGACAGACAGACAGACAGACAGACAGGCAGGTTTCAGACAGGGACCCCTGTAGAATGAACCATGATTTTTCTCCTCTAAATGATAGTTAATGATAGTACTTTCTGCATAGGCCTTGTGGTGGAAGAAAGAAGGCTGGGGCCTGGACCCCTGGGTCTAAGGAAGGAGGGTGAAGTATAGATTCCTGAGTCTGAGGGAGAAGGGTAGAATCTGGACTGTTGTGTCTAAGAGAGGAAGTCTAGGGGGTGGACTTTTGGGCCTGAGGGAGGGAGCTGGGACCTGGACCATTGGATCTGAAGGAAAAGAAGAATACTGGCTTTAAAATAACAGTGAGATGGCTCATGGGGTAAAGGCACTGTCACACAAGCTCCGCAACTTGTGTTTGACTCCTAGAACATGGTGGAAAGATAAAACCAACTCTCAAAAGTTGTCCTCTGACCTCCCACCATGGCATGTATGTGCCCACACGCTTTACACCAAAAGGAAAGAATAATATGTTTAAAACATACTGAAGCATTAGTGCCTAGAAGCAGGGGGGAAGAAAGGAAGACAGACAGACAAACAGGCAGATGGAAGGAAGGAAGGAAGGAAGGAAGGAAGGAAGGAAGGAAGGAAAGGAATGAAGTTAGAAAAAAGCTGTACACTATGGGCAAATGCATCCTGTGGCTAGAAAATTTCCCAGCACACTTGACATCTGATTTGTCTTCATGAAGGTGACAATGAGATAACATTTTTCAATTATCAGATTGGCACCATTGAAAATTATGATAAATATTCAGTGTTGGCAAGGATTGGGGGAAACTCCCTGTTGGTGGGAGTCCATTGTCCAGTGTTCCTGAAAGTCTAGTCAGGCACCTGTCACAGGATGACATTCCCTTTGTAAGAACTCGTGCTTAGGAGGTGATCGGTCACTCCAAGAGAAAAAAGAGCAGCAGGCCTTAGTGTGCACTTGTGAGTGCTCACTCACACTCTTGTGAGTGCTCGCTCACAGCTTCCTGAGACAATTACTTAGCATCTCTTGTGCTCTAGATACATTTACTGAATTCAGTCCTCACCCACACAGTTTCCCTGTCAGAAACAGTAAAGGGCCATTCCCCTGGAGCTGGAAAGGCAGTTCGCTCCTGCAGAGGACCCAGGTTTAGTTCCCAGCACCCAACAACCATGTCTAACTCCAGTTTCAGTGGCTCAGACGCCCTCTTCTGACCTTAATGGGCACTGCACACAAATGGTTCACAGACATTCACAGACATTCACAGCAGGTACAACACATAAGAGAAATAAAAAATAAATTAAAAAGATAAATAAAAAATTTAATTTAAAAAAGAGTGTCTTTCAAATGTCTGAGTGCCTTCCTCTACCACGGATGTGAGGACGTGTCCTAGACAGAATTACTATTGCTATGATTAAAAAGCCATGACCAAAAGCAAGCTGAGGAGGAAAAAGATTATTAGAATGGATAACAGGCTGTGGTCCAGCTAGTCCACCAATGGCCGTCTACCAACAACCAAAGAATCCAGTGGTTGTTCAGTCCGTGAGGCTGGTCTCCAGTGTACGCCAGAATCCTGAAGAAGTAGACTGCTGTGGATAGCCCTGGTCTTGTATGTTGATTCTCATTTCTCTTTTCCGGGAGGGGCTGCAGACGAGGAGTGAATCAGTACACAGGTGACTTCCTGTGAACCTTCTGCCCACCTCAATTTGTAAAACAAAGGCTAGAGCCGGTGATTGGGCAGTAGAAGGAGAGGTGGAGCGGGAAAAGTTTGGAGGAGAGGGAGAGAGAGGAAGAAGAGAAGGAGAGAGAAAGAGGCAAATGGCAGGAGATGTTACCCTCGTGTCTCATATGTTATTCATATCAAGGTCAGATAATTCTAATTGTGCGGGCATCTTGTGTATTGAGTATTTGCTGATGTATAAATCTATCTGGTTAATCTTTAAGCATTTAGAGTCTTATTTCTACCGGGTGCTGGAACTGTTATTTCTACCGCATGGGGGTGGCAGATATTCCCTGGGTTTTGGGGGCTGGACACCATGGAGCTGACCTATGGAGGCAGCAGCCACACCAAAGTTTTGTGGGTCTTGGGCTGGTGCCTCTGACCAGCCGGTGTCGCCTTTAGTGCGGGAACTTAGAGCAGGAACATGGCGGCGGCAAGGAACAGCTGGAGCGCCACCTTTTCCAATACCTCCCGCAACAGTAGGCTTCAATGCCAGTGACGCAATAGGCTTGGAAAGACCATGGTTGGAAAATTGGCACCTGGAGCTGGGTGTTGCAGTGACAGACCTGACCGTGTGTTTCAGGGAGAATCGTAAAAGAACTTCGGAACTCTGGGCTCGAAAAGCCTTTGAGTCTTGAGAGCTTAGTGGGCTACTCCATGGAAACTTAGACTATTGAGAGCAAGCCAGCCAGCAGCACTCCTCCACGGCCTCTGCATCAGCTCCTCCCTCCCGGTTCCTGCCCCGTGTGAGTTCCTGTCCTGATTTCCTACGATGGTGAACAGTGATATGGAAGTTTAAGTCAGATAAACCCTTTCCTCCCTGTCTTGCTTTGGTCATGGAGTTTCATCTAAGAAGATGGTAAGAAGAAGGCAAACAGATAAGCCACAATGGTGGCTACTTTTTTGGTTGGTTGGTTGGTTGGTTGGTTGGTTGGTTGGTTGGTTGGTTGGAAACAGGGTCTCTTGTAGTCTAGGCTGGTCTCTAACTCACTATGTAGTTGAGGACAATCTTGAGTGCATTCAACCTAAAATCATCTACTCCTAGGACAAACTCCTACTGAGAAGGCTAGTTAGTCCTCTCAACTGCCCTAGGATTGCAGCCACTCCTCCACAGAAGCAGGAAGCAGACACAGACAATGCGCAAACAAACCAGTATGGCTGTGTTGCAATAAAGCTTTATTTAGAAAACAAGCAGAGGGCCACAGTTTGCCAGCCTCTGCCATGCAATTAGGAAAAAAAGAAGAAATGACAAGAAGGCATATGTGTTATAAGAACCTGTTCCGTAGTGAGTTCCAGGCTGGCTAGGAACATGGTTTTTACAGAGAGGAGGATGTAAGCAAAGTCTCGACTTTTGAAGGCCTCCTACCCAGTTCCCAGACACACCCAAGGTGGATGGAATGTCTGTGCACTTCAGGCTGACTGTACACCCTTTGCCAAGGTTGATGTTGCCAAGAAGAAACTGGTGCACACTGGGTGCTGTCCCAGGTGCTGAGATTCTCCCATAGGGTCCTCTGTTTTCCCCAGGGCAGAAGCTTCAAGACACCCAGCAAAGGTCTCTCTCAGTCCCTCTTACCCCCTCACTTCCTCTCTACCTCTCTCTCTCCATCCCTTTCTCCCTCCCTCCACCTCCAACTTGTTTTTGAAACAGTGTGTCTCAGACTCCCTGTGTAGCTGAGGATGACCTTGAACTCCTGATTCTCCTGCCTCCACCCCACCCTACCCATCACATTTGGTTTGCACAATGCTGGGTAATATGTTTTGTAAAACAAGGTATGATGTGGCAGGAGGAGGTGCCTTAGCAGGCCTATGCTGAGGCATCCCCACCCCTTGAGGTACCAGCCATACGATGGGTCTAATATAAAATGGAGTTTAGTTGGGGGTGTGGGAAGGGGAGTTGAGAAAGCAGTAGAAGCAGGAAAAAAGAGCAGACAGAGAAGGGGAGAGAGAGAGAGAGAGAGAGAGAGAGAGAGAGAGAGAGAGAGAGAGAAGAGAGAAGAGACTGGCCAGGAACGCATGGAAGAATAGGGGGAGGAGAGGAAGAGGCCAGACAGAGGATAAGAGACAGAGCTCCAGAAAGGCCAAACAGTCCTTTTATAAGAAGCCAGGCTCTCATACCTGTCTGTTGCTAGGTAACTGTTGGGCGGAGTCTAGAAGAAGTTAACACGTTAATACTGTGGTTCCTGAGTGAACATTCTAAGTGCTAGAAAACTTACCTATTTAACACAGTACCAGGAATGAAACCCACAGCTTTGTTCATGCATGGTAGACAAGCACTCTACCAACTGAGCCCCATCCTCAGCCCTGAGAGAGGCCCTTGTTTGAAGCTACTGGATAATGAAGTCATTTGTCACATGACCACAGCAGGTAAAACATGTATTCTGTTTATCAGTACACCTTGTTAGAGTAAACCTTGAACAAACTCTTGAACAAACTCAGGCCAAGGCCTTATGTTGAAACCCCAACCCCTTCCCCATCACTGAGTTGCCAAACTGAGTCTCCCACTATGACCCATATTCTGATAGTTGGGGCAAGGCAGCTTCCAGATAAATGGTCTTGTCTGGACAAACACTTCCAGGAGGAATTGCAGACTTAGCATGTGACTACCTAAAGCTGTGTAACTTCCCATGTTCCAAACCTCCTATATAAACTCCAAGTGTCCCCTTCCCTTTTTCGCAGACCCTTTTCCTGCTATATCAGTCCCTGACTGTTTGAAATAAACAGTCCAGTCTGTTGAGGTCAGTATCCTGTCCCTTTAAGCTGCCTCGTAAATCTAACATACCACACACCAAGCAACCCACTCATGTTCCAGTAACTCAGAGAAGAGAAGGGAGGGGAGAGATGGAGGAACCAAGGCTGGGCACAAAAGGAAGAGTGGGGATGGAAAGAAAAAAGACACAAAAGAAGAGTTGGTGATATTGTCTTCCAGGACCACAGAGCCTGGGCAAAGACAGGCCAGAGGAAACCCTGCAGAGGGCAGAGGAGACCTGGGCAGGGAGGCAGGGCACCACTGACCAGGAAGGGAGCTCCCAAAGGTGAGAAGAACTAGGCAAAAAGCAGGAGGCAGGGATGCATCTGAGATGAAGAGGAGGGAGCAGCCTGGTTTTGAGGTGAGGTTGCAGAGATAGAAAAGATGAGGCCGCAGTCCTCAAAAAGGAGCCTTGATTATGGCTTTAAGATCAGCTGCAAAAGCTTGTCTGAGGCTTAGAGGGTACTGGGGAGCCACAGAGGAATTTTGAGCAATGAAGAGTCATGAGCAAGATGACTGTGTCCATGAAAGAGGAAATATTCATTGACTCACTTTGCTTTTGTGTGTGTGTGTGTGTGTATACATGTGCATGCATGTGAGTGTGTGAGTATGTGTGCATGTGTGTGTGCATGTAATGCATGCATGTGAATGTGCGTGTGAGTGTGTGCATGTGTATGCATCTATGTGTGTGCACATGTGTGTGCGTGTGAGTGTGAATTCATGTGAATATGTGTGCATGTGTGTGTGTGGTTTTGTCATAACTGCTTTTTTCAGGCTCAGATTTAGACTATGGACTCAAGAGGGATAGTAGGGCAGTTCCAACATCATGTGTCTGGCGGTATCCCAGGATCCATTCTTCCCTCCTTGCTCATCGTACTAGAGCTAGCACTGGAATAGTCCCTATTCCTTCTCCTCCTCCTCCTCTTCCTTCTCCTCCTCCTCCTCTTCCTCCTCCTCTTCCTCCTCCTCCCCCTCCTCTTCCTCTTCCTCTTCCTTCCTTCTTCTTCCTTCCTTCCTTCCTTCCTTCCTTCCTTCCTTCCTTCCTTCCTCCTGGCTGAAAGACAGTTGTGATGGCAGCAGTTGAAACAGCCATCTTGAGTCCTAAGGTGAAATCTATGCAGTAGTCCATTCCCTACCCATGGACTTGCTTTCCACCATTTCAGACACAGCAGATCAACCTTTGACTTAAACCATAAAACGAAAAGTTCTAGAAACAAATACTTTGAACATTTCGAGTTGTGTTCTGAGCAGCATAAGATCTGGAGTCTTCTGAATGTGTCTGTGTCTCCTACCAGCATTGAACTTAAGGAGAGCCACTCCGTGCGGCTCTGTTTAAATCCCTATCCCTAGAACATATCACAATACCTGGCATAGAATAAATGCTTAATAAACATTTTTAGAGGGAATGTCTTTAATGAATAGCCATAAAAAAAGTTTAGAGCCAAGGCTAGGAGTGGTGGCAAACACCTTTAATCCCAGCACTCAGGAGGCAGAGGCAGTCAGATCTCTGTGAGTTCGAGGCCAGCCAAACAAACAAACAAACAAAAAATTCAGAGATGATGTGGAGGCACAGAATGCATCTCTCAACCCTCATCAGAAAAACTTTTATTTGCAGTAAAGACTCACAGCTGGTTAAGGCTCGAAGACTAAGAGACTTCAGAGAGCTTAGCCCTACCTGAAAATCTACATCACACCTCCTCCTCCTCCTCCTCCTAAGACTCGGGGATCATTGTTGAAGAGGAGTGGAAAGAGTATAAGGCCCAGAGGCTGTGAATGTCTCCAAGGAAACAGTATCTTCTGGGCAAGTAGGTTGCCCATATGAACTCACTGTGCTTATGACAGCATGCCCAAGACCCATGCAAATTTGAGCCAGGCCAAAAAGCAGCATGAATGCAGGAGATGGGTATGAAGTCCCACCCGTGGATGAGGAACTACTGACAGTTGATAGATGGAGACAGGGAGAGTCCGTCAGCCACATTCCAGTGGAAGGCCACACATCCAAGAATACTTGGTAGTGTACAGTTGACCTGATGGGTGGAAGAAGGAAGAGCTCAGTGGGTAGAGAAAGAGCAGGTGGATCTAGGCAGGATTGGGGGTAAATATGGTCAAAATGTGTATAACATTACCAAAGAGCTGATTTTAAAAGTCTTTGAAAAGAAGTTCAGATGAGGGCCTAGGGTTGTAAAGTACCTGCCTAGCATGGATGAGGTCCTAGGTGTGGGTCCCAGCTCTGCACAAGCCGGGCGTGGAGGTGCACTTGTGCAATCCAAGCCCTCAGGAGGGAGAGGTAGGAAGATCGGGAGTTCAATGTCATTCTCAACCACACTGCAAAGTTGAGGTCAGTCTGGGCTATAGACTTGGTCTCAAAAAAAAAAAAACGAAAGGAAGGAAGGAAGAAAAGAAGGGAAGGGAGAGGGCAGGAGGAGGAAAAACTGAGGCTGGAACTAGTAAAGCAGATAACACAACACTGGACTGCCTACCCACAGAGCCTCCTCATTCACGTCACTCTATGTCATCCTGGTTACTGAACTGTTTGTTGTCTGACTTTTTGTCATTGACCTGGCACTTACTTTACCATGACCTAAGCTATTGACCTGTCTTATCAGTCACACAGGGAGGCCCTCCTAGCAGCCATTGGAGGCAGTTGTTAAAAATTGCATACATTTTGGAGAGGGGAAAAAAACTGAAAGTTGAGAGCTCTAGAAGAAGAGGCAGTGAACAGGATGTAGAGTGAATAAGTAAAGAACAAGTTAATTTAATTTAAAAAAAAAAAAAAAAGCAAGAGCTCTCACACTTGATCCAAGCCACACCCACACTGAAGCCTGGCCACCCCCAGGGCTCACTGCTACCGGCCTCCTTGAAAGGCCAAGTCTTCCAGTTTCAGTCAGGCCTCACCTTCTGTCCCTCCCAAATAACAAACAGTTCCTGCCACCAACCTGCTCCTCCACCTGCCTCTGCCAGCCAGGCCGGTTCTGGAGAGCTACCAAGCATCCAGGGTTCTGCTCCCTGCCCCCTCTCAGGCTGCTACTGTCAGGAACTAACTCTGAGGGAATCCTGCTTGGCCCCAAAGCTTATGAAGGGACCTAGTGACGACACCTGGCTCGTTCTGTGGCCCTGACTGGCCTGGAACTCATTGTGTAGCTCAGGCTGGCCTGGCTTTGAGTCTGTAATGAGCATCCTGTCTCTGACTCCTTGTGTGATACCCAGGCCTGCCTGGCTTAAAGTAGAGGCCCCACAATGTTGCATGTGCTAAGCACTTACTGAACTCAAGAGGCTATTAATGATAATAAAATAAGAAGACTTGAAGTCAGGAAGGAGACAGGTTGGTGGGTTCTGGGTGGAGTTGCAGGGAGGGAGAGAAGACAGATAAGTTCAAAATACAGCCCAGCATGGTAGTGGCCCATGTGTGAGTTCCAGGTAACCAGAGTAACACAGTAAGAATTTACCTTAAAAACAAAGTTGTGTGCATACATGAAATTCTCAAAGAATAGATTAAAAACATCTTAGCTGGGCAGTAGTGGCACCAGCTAAGATGTAGTGGGAGGCTGAGAGGCAGGTGGATCTCTGTGAGTTCAAGGACAGCCTAGTCTACTGAGTGAGATCTAGACAGCCAGGGCTATACAGAGAAACTCCGTATCAAAAAAAAAAAAAAAAGAAAGAAAGAGAGAAAGAAAAGAAATCTTTTCTTTCTAGTACTAGCAGTACTAGCAATAGAATCCAGAGTCTTTCCCATCCTAGGCAGGCTTGCTATAGCTGAATCATGGCCTCAGTCTCTCATTGGTAAATTCTAAGCAGATGTTTGAACCACAGCCACAGACTCTGGCTATTAGAGTCTAGGCAAGTGTTTTAATCACTGAACCACACTCCCAGCCCCCCAACTGGTGGATTCCAGGAAAGCTCTCCCACTTAGTTACATCCCCAGCCACAGGGACCAAAGCTACTCGAGTCCCTCAGTCACAGCTGTCCCCCTCTTGACCACATTCACAGATTTCATCCACCAGGCTGCTTAGGAACTTCTGTCCCCAGCTTGAAATCCTCTGCACATTCCTCAAAATCCAGGTCAACCCTCTGGGCACCACCCTGGGAAGTCTTCCCTATCCACCCCAGAGAACTACTGGCCCTGCCTTCCTCTCTTCACACCATTGTTTCACCTCTGCCCAGAGAGCTTCTCTCAGTGTGAAGCTGTGTGCTCGAGTGTTTGGTTTGGTTTTTAGTTTAATATCATATATGTCTGTTTTTTTTACTATGTTGTTGCTGTCTAGTGTGCTTGTCCTGGAGAGATGGCTTAGCAGTTAAGAGCACTGGTTGCTCTTCCAGAGACTCAGGTTCAATTCCCAGTCCAGAAATAGTGGCTCACAACCATCTGGATCAGACACCTTCTTCTGGTCTCTGTGTGTACCCATGTGGTGTATATACATACATACAGCCAAAACACCCATGCATATAAAATAGTAAAATATTCTGGCCAGGTGGTGGTGCACACCTTTAATCCCAGTCCTCAGGAAACAGAGGTAGCTGAATCTCTGAGTTCAAGGCCAGCCTAGTCTACAGAGTGAGTTACAGGACAGCCAGAACTACACAGAGAAATCCTGTCTCAAAGACAGAGAGGAGGGAGGGGAGGAGGGGGGAGAGGGAGAGAAGGAAGAAGAAGAAGGAGGAGGAGGAGGAGGAGGAGGAGAAGAAGAAGAAGAAGAAGAAGAAGAAGAAGAAGAAGAAGAAGAAG